>CANIUD010000289.1:285000-581458 GCA_947470075.1 Closterium sp. Yama58-4 | reverse complement strand
GAGGTGAAGAGAAGGGGGGAGGTGAAGAGAGAGGGGGGAGGTGAAGAGAAGGGGGGAGGTGAAGAGAAGGGGGGAGGTGAAGAGAAGGGGGGAGGTGAAGAGAAGGGGGGAGGTGAAGAGAAGGGGGGAGGTGAAGAGAAGGGGGGAGGTGAGAGCAGAGAAGAGGCTGGGGTGGAGGCAGGAAGGGGTGAAGAGAGAGAGCTGGGTGGGGAGGGAGGGAATAGTGTTACTGGTGAGAGCACGAGTAACAGTAACACTGATGATGTTGCAGAGGGGAGCGTGGGCGATTGGGTGAGTCAGCACACGAGTGTGGACTATAATGAGAGCACTGGCAGCGGTACTGGTGAGAGAACAAGTAGGGGTTTCATTAGGGCCCGCCGCAACAGCCGGAGCAGCTTTAGCAGGGCTACTGGCGAGAGCGCGGGTACTGTTACAGATGATACCATGGCCAGGGGTTTGCATCAGGGCATGAATAGGAGTTTCAGTGGAAGCAGCCTCAACAGCCTGAGTGGTCTGAGCGGCTGGAATGGTCAGAGTGACTTGAGCATCCTAAGCAACAGCCAGAGCAACGGCCTGAACGGCCAGAGAGACAGCATGATCGGCCAGAGTGGTTCGAACAGCCCGGGCGGACGGAGCGGGCCGAGCAGGATAGCTCGGCGAAGCATGGCGCGAGCGCTGTCACGGCGACGGGGTTCGGCGTGTGAGTCTGTGGAGTGTGACTATACGCGAGACGATTCTGAAATTTCTCAAAAGTCTGTGGCCGCTGACGTGGCAGGTCGTTCTGAGCGTGGTGAGCCTGGCGAGTGTGACTATATGAGTATTTCTGACCTGGGGTTGTTTAAACGAGGGGAGTCTGGGGAGTGTGATTATGTGAGCATTTCGGATTTGGGCGGTTCTGAGCGTGGGGATTCTATAGCAGAGTGTGACTATATCGAGTTGGGTGACTCGAACGTGAGGGGACTCTATTGAAGGGGAGAAGAAGGGGGTGGAGGTGAGTGTAAGAGCAGCAGCAGGAGTGGAAGAGGAGGGGGATAGGGGGAGTGAGGAAGAGGTGAAGGGAGGATTAGTCGAAGGAACGGAAAAGGAGGAGGTTGAGGGGAGTGAGGGAGGGATGAAGGAAGGAGCATCGGAGGTGAGTGGTGGGGGGGACATGTAAGAGGAAAAGAGGAGGAGGAGCAGGAGATGGGGGTGGGGGCTGAGGTGGGGATGATGGGGGGGGTGAAGAAGGGAGCAGCCGGAGGAGTGGAAGAGGAGGAGGAGCAGGAGTTGCGGGTGGGGGATGAGGTGGGGATGATGGGAGGGGTGGAGAAGGGAGAGGTGGTGACGGAGGAATCAGAGGAGGTAAGGGAAGGAGAGGTGGGCACGTGTGGGGGAAGAAATGGAAGAGGAGAGGAGGATGGGGGGGAGGAGAATGAAGATGAGGCAGAGGAGGAGAGTGAGGAGGAGGAGAGTGAGGAGGAAGAGGGGAGTGAGGAGGAAGGGAGTGAGGAGGAGGAAGAGAGTGAGGATGAACAGGGGATTGAGGAAGAATGGTTGAGCGAGGAAGGGGAGGGGAGAGAAAAGGAAGAGGAGGAAAGTGAAGAGAATGAGGAGAAAGAGGGTGTTAAAGCGAGTGTAGAGGAGAGAGTTAAAGATCTGCAAGAGAGTGTGAGAGGAGGAAACGATGGAGAGAGGACTGAAAGTGAGAGGGAGGGAGGGCAGGTGGAAAGAGAGGAGGAAAAAGCGGACGAAAGAGAGGAAGAAAGTGAGGAAGTGAGGAGAGTGAGGAGGAGAGTGAGGAGGAAAGTGAGGGGGAGAGTGAGGAGGCTCGGAAGCTTCTGGATGAGATAAGGAATGCGGTGAGGAGAAAGATGCATAAGGAAGGGAAGCTTCCTCTGAAGCTCGCTTCTGCTTTTGCTGGTAGTGACAGTGCTGCCACAGCTGCTGCTGCTGCTACTTCTGGCAGTAATACTGCTGTTGCAGCTGCTGCTGGCGGTGGTGGTAGTGACAATGCTGCTATAGCTGCTGCTGCTACAGTTGTCGCTACAGCTGCTGCTACAGACCTTACAGGTGCTCCTTCCCTCTCTCCTCTTCCCCCCCTTCCATCTTCGGCCCACCATCCTCACTCCCTCCTTCCTCTTCCGTCGCCCCCTCCGCCTCTCTCTCCTCTCCCCCCTCGTCCTTCTCCTCCCTTCTCTCCGCTCCCCTCCCGTCCTCCTCCTCCCCTCACTCCTCTTCCCCCTCGTCCTTCCCCTCCACTCTCTCCTCTCCCCTCTCGTCCTTCTCCTCCCCTCACTCCTCTCCCTCCCCTTCCCTCTCCTGCGCGTGTGGCCCTTCCTTCTGCTGCCCCCCCTCCTAATCAAATGCATCAAGATCTATAAGCAAGGTAGAGAGTACATCAAGTGTAGCCAGTGCAGCTAACGAGGGCGCTTATAAGGGGTACGGTACGGCAGCTGCTAATGAGGCTGCTTATAAGGGGTACGGTACCACCATAGCTGCTGAGGGAGTGTGGTGGGGAAGAAAAGCTGCAGGGGAGGCAGCAACAACAGGAGCAGCAGCTGCAGGCGCAGCCGCAGCAGCAGGAGCAATCGCAATGGCAACAGCAGCAGCAACAGTGGTAGCAGGAGCAGCAGTAACAGCAGGAGCGGTAGCAGCAGGAGCAGCGGCAGCTGTAGCAGCAGGAGCAGTAGCAGTGGCTGTTGGTGGTGCTTTTGAGTCAAACCATTCAGCATCAGCATCAGCATCAGCATCAGCTGCCGCTGGTGTTTGCAAAGTGAACCAGAGTAAAGTAGCCGTGGGGGCTGCAGCAGTGGGGAATGCAGCAGCCGCAGCAAAAACTGGGGATGGTGATGGTGGTGATGGTGGTGATGGTGGGGAAAGGGATGGAGAAGCAGGAGGAGGCGGAGGAGGAGGAGTGGAAATGAGTGAGGAGGAGAGGGAGCGGGAGAGGGAGAGGGAGAGAGTGAGGGAGAGGGGGAGGGAGCTAGCAGAAAGGGCGAGGAAGCAGCGGCAGCAGTTTGTGGAGCGACTGGAGAAGCGAAAGCAGATAGCTCTTATGGGGGGATTGAATCAGGGGAAGGGAGGGTTGAATCAGGGGAAGGGAGGGTTGAATCAGGGGAAGGGAGGGTTGAATCAGGGGATGGGGGGATTGGCTCAGGGCTTGAACCAAGCAAAAGCAGGGAGTGAGTGGGGGAGTGGAGGGAGCGGGGGGAGTGGAGGGAGCGGGGGGAGTGGAATGAGAGGAGAGGGAGCAGCAGCAGCAACTGGTACCTTGGGTGCTGCTGCTGCTGCTGCTGCTGCTGCCGGTTCGGTGGAGAGCGGTGCAAGCAGGCAGGGCATGATATCAGGGTTGGAGCAGTCAAGGAAGCAACAGGACGAATCTGCTGCAGCTAAATCAGCTGCTGCTGGTAATGCTGGCTGGTGCTGCTGCTGCTGCTGCTGTTGCTGGTGCTGCTGTTGGGGTTTGGAAAGACGAGTCAACGCTTCAAGCGGAAGTACTAGCAAGCAAGGGAAAATACCTCCTCCGGGCAATCACCATGCTCCGAGAGGCTCGGGCAGAAGAAGCAGAGGCAGCAGCAGCGGCAGGCAGAAGCGGAGAAAATCCGCGCACAGACAGCAGCAGCGGCGGCAGCAGGGAGAATGAGCAGCAGGCAGCACCGGCGGCAGCGCCAGCAGCACCGGCAGCACCGGCAGCACCGGCAGCAGCGTCAGCAGCGGCGGTGTGTGCGTCGCCTTGGGTTGCATCAGAGGAGCATGAGCGAGGACTTTGTATCGCAGCTGCTACAAACGGATTTTTCCCAGCTTGTTGATCTCTCTGCTGGCACACCCACTCTCTCCCCCTCTCTCTCCCCGTCTCACTCCCCCTCTCCCTCCCCCTCTCATTCTCCTCTCTCTTCCTCCAAACATCCCACGGGGGGAAGTGGAGGGCTCGGGGGGTGTGGGAGGATTTGGGGAAGTGGAGGGTTGGGGGCAAGGTGGAAAAAAACGATTGTCGAAAAATACGATTGTATTTTTCGATTGTTCTTTACGGCACCTTTTGGGAAAAAAACGACGTTTTTTTGTTAGACAAAAAAAATAGCGCCTCGATTAAAAAATTGCTGTTGGACCCAAAAAACATTTTTAACAATCTCCTAGTGCATCAGCAGCACTTCTAACAGCCAACACATTCTACTCACAAAACAATCCCCCTGTTACAGCAGCAGTTTTGTACCTTTTCTGAAAAAAACGATGGTTTTTTTCCACCCAAATCAATTATTTTCTGAAAATCGTTTTTATTGTTTTTACGATCGTTTCTTACGATACGGTATTTTACGATAAAATTTTGAAAAAAACGTCGTTTTTTTGCACCTTGGTTGGGGGGGAGCGGAAAGGGGGGGAGTGGGAGAATTGGGGGAAGTGGGATGTTGGGGGGGAGCGGCAGGTTGGGAGGAAGTGAGAGGTTGGGGGGGAGTGGGGGGGCGGGGGGTTATGTGGATTCGTACACGAGTCTTAAGTCTCCTAAGGTGGAGGGTAGGGGAAGGGCAGTGGGGGGTAAAGTGACGGCTGCTGCATTGCTGGCAGTGACACCTCGAGGAGAGGGAGGGGGTGGGTGGAAAGGCGAGAAGGCGGGTGGGTCCTCGTGGTGTCACCCACGAGAAGTGACACCACGAGGAGAGGGAGGGGGTGGGTGGAAAGGCGGGTGGGGAAGCGGAGGAGGAGGAGGAGGAAGTGGGGGAGGGGGAGGCGGAAGAGGAGGAGCGGGAGGAGGTGAGAGGGCGAGGAGAGGAGGAGGAGGAGGGGGGTGGCGGCTAGAATTTCGGGAAGAGGAGAACAGGAATGAATATGGGGTGCCTCTTTTTAAGGTGCAGCAGAGAGTGAATGGGTTTGGGGTTTCCAGAAGTGAGTGCGGGGGGGCGTGTGACTGTGAACGAGGAAACAGCAGAAGCAGAAGAAGAAGAGCCGAGATTCCTTCGATCGAAAACCATTGCTACTGCTGGGGTGAGCTACTGCTCTTGCCTCTTCGAACAGGAAGGACCCCTTTCCATCTCTTCTGCTGCAGGTACCACACATGCTGCCCTTGGCACAGATAGGGGGAATAGGGAAGATGGGGAGGATGGGGAGGATAGGGAGGATGGGGTTGATGGGGATGGAGAGGCATGGGAAGAGGAGGGGGTGGAGGAAGAAGAGGAGGTTCCGTTGGTGCAGCTGCTGCGGTCGAGAACTATTGGGTCGGGATATGCCTGCAGAGTGCTCGAATTGGAAGCGAGTGGTGGTGCCAGTGATGGCACAGCATATATTGATGGTGGTGGTGCTGATGGTGATGCCGGTGGTGGTGGTGGTGTTGATCATGGTGCTGGTGACGGTGGTGGTGGTGCTGATGATGATAGTGATGTATCAAATGAGAGCAAGAAGGAGGCAGGCAGCAGCACACACAAGGGAGCAACGAAGCCGGCAAAGCGAGGGAAGGAGAAGAAGAAGGTGAGGAAGATGAAGAAGGAGAGTGAAGGTGAAGTGGACAATGTTGAGGGCGACAAGCTTGAAGAGGCTGGAAAGGAGAAGGTGAAAGAAGGAAACCTGGCAAGAGGAAGAACAAGCAAGGAGAGGAAGAAGAAGCAGAAAGCAGGAGGGAGAGAAGGTGAGGGAGGAGAAGAGGATGGGGCACTCATGCCGAATCCACGAGATAGTGCGAGTGAGGGAGTGAGTGAGGGAGTGAGTGAGGGAGTTAGGGAGGGAGCGGGTGAGGAGGTTAGTAAGGAGGGCTCGCAATGTCAGACGACGGAAGGGGGTGTGAAGAAGAAGAGGAAGGAGAAGAGGAAGCAGAAGAAGGATGGAAGCAGCACCAAGGCCAGAATTGGTGAAAAAACTTTTGAGTCGACTCACAAGCAGAAGGAGGATGGAAGCAGGACCAAGTCCAGAGTTGGTGAAAATACTGAGGAGGCTGGAGAGGCAAAGAAGGGTGAGGAGGTTGGGGAGGAAAAGGAGTTGCAACAGCAGGGACTCACAGGCCCAACCGTTGTTCGGCCGCAACAGCAGGGGCTTTGCTTGCAAGGCTTGCAGGCAGAAAGCAGGAGTGAGGGTGGCATGTTAGCCGGTACTGTAGGGTTGGATGGAGGGAAGCTTTGGGGTGGTAGTATGGCTTTAAGAGTGGCCATTCCCTTGGATATTCCCAACGGTGAAGAGGAGGAGGAAGAGGAGGAGTGGGAGGAGAGGGTGGAGGAGAGGGTGGAGGGGAGACGTAATGGTGATTATATGGAGCGTGCACTGTTAAGGCGTGGCGCTATGTCTGCGCGTGACTATAGGGGGTGCTCATTTTTCAAACCAGCAGCTGTTTCAGCAGCAGGAGGAGCACGGGCGGCGCCGGCCCTGACGCCAGGCCCAGCGGCCAATAGGAAGCTGCCACGTGGCATGTCGCCCAAGCCAATCATGACACCAGAAGACCTGGCAGCATACTACGAGAAAGCTGGAAGCCAGGCCAATCAGAAAACCCCTCGCATGGCAGCAGGGCTTGGGTCAGGAGTTGGGATGGGTCCTGCGGGGTCCAAGAGGAAAACCCCTAGGTGGACGCCGAGGGGGATCCCTGGGGGAGGCTTTAAGAGCGGGTTTCAAGGAGCCTTGGAAGGGGGCTTTAACAGGGGCTTTGAAAGGGGCGGTGGAGGGGGCGGTGAGCGCAGGGAGGATTTCAGGGGTTCAACCCCCCAGAGCAGCAGAGCCCCTAGGGACTCTCAGCCTACTTTTTCCCTCCCTACTGTCACCACCCTTGTAGGCGCACCCCCTTCAAGCACCCACCCGTCCAGCACCACTCCTAGAAGCACAACCCCTAAGAGCACCACCCCTGTAAGCACAACAACGCCAAGAGGCACAACCCCCACTAGCACCACCCCTAAGAGCACCACCCCTAAGAGCACAACACCTAGAAGCACTACGCCCAGGAGTAGCACCCCTGAAAGAAGCACACCTAGAAGCACACCAAATGGTGCCAGTCTCCGCAGCTGTACCCCTAAGAGCACCACTCCTAAGAGCACCACTCCTAAGAGCACCACTCCTAAGAGCACCACTCCTAAGAGCACCACTCCTAAGAGCACCACTCCTAAGAGCACCACTCCTAAAAGCACCACTCCTAAGAGCACCACTCCTAAGAGCACCACTCCTAAGAGCACCACTCCTAAAAGCACCACTCCTAAGAGCACCACTCCTAAAAGCACCACTCCTAAGAGCACCACTCCTAAAAGCACCACTCCTAAAAGCACCACTCCTAAAAGCACCACTCCTAAAAGCACCAGCCCAAAAGCCACCACACCAAGGAGCAACTCCCCAATTACCCCCACGTCTTCTTTCTCTCATCCCACAATACCCCCGCTCACCTCCTCCCCTTACTGGCCAGCTGCCTGGGTTGCCCCTTGGAAGACCAGTACCAGCACCAGCAGCACCAGCTGTAGTAGCAGGGAGGCTCAACAACCACAGCAGCAGCAGCAACAGCAGCAGCATTTTCACCAGGCACAGGCTGTAACCAGTGTCCATTTGACCAGTGGCTCTGGCAACACAAGGAGAGTGGAGTGTGAGGGTGATGTGCTTGGTGAGGGGTGTGAGCATGGGTGTTTGGATGCTCAAGGCGCAGATGAATCCAACCTCACTAAGCTTTGTTTAATTCGTCAATTGTTGAGTAACTCACAGAAACAGGACAGCTTGAGCAGTGTGGAATTGTGCTGAGGTGTTGACGAGCGAGCCTGCACGAAGTTTGGTTGGGTTGACTTTCTTTTTCCGTACCACTAGGTCGTCGAGGAGGCTGAGGCTAGATTTCGAATGTAGTACTATATATACAGTACATTGTATAGTAGCCAATTGTGCATTGTTTTGTATGTTCCGTACTTGCGTTCTCTTTGAATTGCTTGGGTTGTGGAGCTCACCTCTTGTTTCACACCCTTCATTTTATGTTGGGCTAATTTCTAAATCGGCTGAGTACTCTCAGCGCAAACAGGTGACGCAGTATATGGAGTACTGCACGCAGTTGACGTCGTCGTCCCTATACACGATTTGGACGGCGAAAACTTCACGGTCTATTTCGACTCTGAGACTTTTGATTCTGCCCGCAGTCACCTGATGCTGTCTGTGTCAGTAATCCCCATGAAATCCTCAACCTCGTCCCTCAAACCGCGTCACCACAATGTCGTGAGCGGCTCGCCGAATCGAGGGAAGAAACGCGTTTTTGGTTACTTTTCCTGCCCAAATCATTTGCGAACTCGTCAACTGCGGTGTAGAGTGGGAGGGCGGGATTCCCTGGGAGTGGGGCCCCTCGGAGAGGTAAAAAAATATAAATGAAACAATTTGAAGGGTGTCGATGTTCGACACACATCGTCATTAAAATACCTCGTTTTGCTTAGATTCGGACAGTAGAGCCTTCGTAGTGCGGAATTGTTTTGAAGATTATCCGTCACGTATTTGTACCCTTTTAAACATGTCTCGTTTGGAATCAATCCCCACTTAATAATGGGCCTGGCTAAGACTCCGCTGCAAGTACCATCGTGCCTGATCCACAAACCTGTCATTTCGTTTTGTAAAGTTCTCCTCCACAAATATATCACCGAACCGCGGGTTCCCTGGGAGAGGTAAAATTATGTAATCGAAATAGTTTCAAGGGTGTGGAAAGATCTTCGGATGTTCGACACACACCGTCATTTAATTACCTCGTCACAGCTTAGCTTTGGACAATAGAACCTTTCGTATAACGGAGTCATTTTGAAACTTGCCTATCACTTACTTGTACCTTTTAAATTACACCTCTTTCTAAAACATAGCCCACCTAATTATGGGGCCTGGCTATGAATCCGCTGCTAGCACCACCGTGCCTGAAGTGCTCCTCCGCTAATAGGTCACTGAAGAGCGGGAAACCCTGGGAGAGGTATGATTCTGTAATGAAACAGTTTCGAGGCTGTGGCAGGAAATTCGGATGTTCGGCACACTACCATCATAAAATACCCCGTGATAGCTTACTTTTGGACAGTAGAACCTTGGAATAGCAGAGTCGTTTAGAAGATTACCCGTCACCCGCTTGTACCCTTTAAATTACACCTCGTGTTAGGGCATAGCCCACCTAATTATGGGGCATGGCTGTGATTCCCGCTGCAAGCACCAGCGTGTCCACGAACCTGTGAAATTCGTCCGTAAAGCGCTCCCCTACAAATATGTCTCTGGCCTGGAATCCCGTAAACTCCACTGGCAGGCGCCGTGCTCCAGGCAGCGCTCCTTCAGCTGCGCCTTTCTCGACGGACCATGTCAACCCGTTGCGTCAACCCATTCCACTGAACTTTATGCTTTTCTGGGGTTTATAGAGACGGGAAGTGGTTATGCCGAAAGCCTGAAAAGGAGAGGCCACATTCACGCTTCCGTCGATTCTTCTAACATGCCAATCTTTGCCAGCGCGGCGCGGCCTAAATAAGCGAATAGTAGAACGCATTACAGCACTGTCCTAGGAAGCATCAGAGCTAACTTTGAAATCGCATCCTTCTAAAAATCGCAATTTTTCGAATCGCCTGTTAGGTTTGCTCCAGAAGTGAATCTGGCGCCTCCGCAGCCGCGCTCATGCTTCCCCCCAATCGCGCGCATCGCGCCGTCGGGGGGGCGTCCCCCGCTTTGGCGCCCCCCGCGCAGCGGAAGCGGCGAAGGGTGCACGGCAGGGATGCGAAAGTCGGTTCCTTTGTGGGCGGTGACCATTGAGTCTTGTAGCGAGGACGAGGACTCTTCAGATGACTCTAACGCGTACGACTCGGATTCGGACAATAGCGAGTCCTATTCAGATCTAGGCTCCCCCGAATCCGAGCAAATGATTGTCGAAATCTTGGCCGCCCGAGAAGCGATGGGCGCAAGAACCGCGTCGCAAGGCGGCGGCGGCAGCAGCAGCAGCAGCAGCAGCAGCAGCGGCAGCGGCGGCAGCAGCGGCGGCGGCAGCAGCAGCCGCAGCAGAGACGCTGAGCGACGCGTCGCGGTGAAGAAGACCGCGGAAGGCGCAGACCCGGCGCGCGGAGCCGCGCACGGCGTGGCGACGGTGACGGCGCGCGCTGAGAGCGACGGATCCGCGGAACTTGGGCCCACCGCTTGCGCAACGGGACATGCGACGGGACATGCGGCGCCGAAGGTTTCGAACAATAGTTACAGTGCAACATGCGAGGCAGGAGCTGCAGAGCGAGTAATGGGAAGCAGCGGCGTCGCCAGCCGCGCCGCTGTAGGCAGCAACGTAGCAGCTCACGCGCGGTCCGTGTCCGTGAGTGACGCCGCGGCGGCCGGCGCGGGTCACGACAAAACGCACCAGTGGCTCATGTCGCGATACCTCGAATCCGCCCAGCCTTCCGCGGATCCGTTTTTCCGCCGCTCGCCCTTCCGCCTCGATCTTCCGCTCACCGCAGCCGCCGCGGCGCCTTTATCCCCCGCGTCGCCTTCCCCTCGCGCCTTTATCCCCCGCGTCCCCTATTCCGCCTCCGCTTCCCCCCCCTGTTCCGCGGACCGCTTCCACTATTCCCCTTCCGCTAGCTATTACTCTGCCTCCCCCGCCCCCTACGCGCAACCGCTCGCGCCTCTCCGCTGCAACTCCGCCTCCCGCCCCGCCTGGGCGCATCCCGCCGTCATTCCCCAGAGCCAGAGCGCGACCGCGAAGGGGGACCCGTACGCGTTTCTGCACGCCAGCCCGTTTCGTTACAGTCACGACTGCTACGACAGCGACGAGGAGAAAGGTGGCAATGCTGGCGACGACGGCGGTGACAGTAACGATGGTGATAATGTTGATGCTAATAGAAATGGCGGTGACAATTACGATTATGCTGATGGAAATGGCGGTGATGGCAGCAGCAGCGTGGCTGACGGTGGGGAAATTGGTGGGGAACGCGCACAATCAGCACTTAACAGCAGCAGGCGAAATCCAATCTTCTCGGAGAATAGTGGATGGGCCATGGATGGGAGTGGAACGGCAAACGGGCCTATGGAGAACGATCCTAGATCGGACAATCCTTTTGAGACGTCTCAAAGGTCAATAGGCGGAAGTAGACCAAACGGGAACACGGAGAACCGTCTTCACCAAGACGGAGATAAGGCGCTAGACTGCCAGCAAATCCACCAATGCGATCACGCCACGTCAGCAATGAGATCTGCTTCGGACTCTGGAGATGCTGCCACGTGGCCACCTGGGAGTGGTGGTCGTCCACGCATGGATGAGCTCCGTCAAGCACATGCTGATTCGCAAGATGCGTGCAGCACAGGCAGCAACAGCCCGAGCAGAAACGCCAGTGCGAACGACCGAAGCAGCAGAGGCAGCAGAAACAGCAGGTTTGGTGGGGAAGAAAGCAAGATCAGCGGTGGTGGTGGTGGGAGCAGCAGCGGCAGCCGCTTCGACCCACCTCCTCCTCCTGCTGCTGCTGCTGCTGCTGCTGTTGCGGCTGCTGTTGTCACTGCTGGGCAGGTCACTAACAACACTACTATGGAATGGAATCCCTCTCCCACTGTGGCCTTAATGCACTGCCCTGGCAACAAGGCTGGCGGTATTCTCATGGAGCCCTGTGACACAAACGAAGCAGCTTATATCGAGAACCAGAGGTTGCAGCTGCTGCACACCAGCTGTGAACGGCCACTACAGCCATGTGAACACCCAAGCGAACCACTGCGCAGCAGCGCTTCACCGGACCCCACCGCTCTGCACCCACTGCTAGGCTCAGAAATTGTCCTGGACCCATCCAAAAGGGTCCAGTGGTTCGGGGACTGGGACGACGGGCGCACCTGGAAAGAAACCCGCTCGAGAACCCACAGGTGGAAGCCGGAAGATACCCTCGCCGTCCCAGGGTTACCCGGAAGAATACCCATGGGAAAAATGGTGGAATACGTGTGGCTGCTGCTCCTCCTAGCGATGGCAATGACTGCAGCTGGACTGGTGCTGTTTTCCCTGCTGTTCTGGGCTCCTATGGGCGCAGCTAAGGGAACCAATGGGACTGTGTGGCTGGCGATTATGGGTGTGCTGGGAGGTAGAGGCTTGGTGCTGGGTGCTTACTTCTGCGTGCTCTGGCTGCTCCTGGTACGTTCATGCTGTCATTGCTATGGCCCTTCATTGCTCCGTAACTTAGTACCTCCCTCACCACGCACATCGCCTCCTACCACCTCGCCTGCACTCTCTGCAAGCTCGATTTTTCAGTCGACCCAAAAATCGACTCATCGCCCGCGCTCTCTGCAAGCTGCTCGCCCTCCTTCCGCCGCTGGCCCCCGCTTTTCTCCCCACCCTCTCCAATCTCTTCCCCCATCCCCACTCCCTCCCCCCCTTCCAGCAGGGAAAAGAGCTCAAGCAAGCAGCGTGCTACGCTTCAGCAGACCTCTCAACAGCCGCCCTCCTAGCAGCCCTCTACCTCTTCTCCTCCTCCACCTCCCTCACCACCCCCATCGCATCCTACCTCCTCGCTCGCTCTCTCTGCGAGCTCCTCACCCTCCTAAGCACCTGGAACTGCAAAGGCCGCGAATGGTGGACGTCTGTACTAGCCGTCTGGCCGCCTCTACTCCTCGGAATCAGCCTGTTTTTTTCCCAACCGACGGGGGAAACCTGGTATATTGTAGCGGTTACTGGGGCATGCTGTATGGTGGACGGGGTGCCGCTGTGGGTGGCGTGTGTGGTGCTGAGAGTGCGGCTTGTGGGCGGGCGGGGGAGCCTGCCGCAGCATGCCAGGGGGTGTGTGAGGAAGGCTGCTGCTGTGGGGACGTTCGTGCATGGAGTGATAAGGCTGCTGCCCCTGGCGTTGTATTTTGTGGCAAAATACGCTCTCTAGAACCTGTTTTCATGCTCAGCAAGTACGGTACTTGCGAGGGCGTGCTGCATGGTGGACGGGATGCCGCTGTGGGTGGAGTGTGTGGTGCTGAGAGTGCGGCTTGTGGGCGGGCGGGGGGAAGGAGTGTAGGGGACGTTACTGCAATGCTTTAGGCTCATGGGCCACACACAAACACCACCCTGTGCCACATACGGTACGGTACGGTAGTGATCTAGTGTATTCCCTGAAAGGTGTGCCAAGTGTAAATGTGTTGAAACAAATACGGCACAAGTCAAGAAGGCCCAGTTAAGGTCACTGGCCAGGTCAAGAGACACAACGGACAGAAAACGAAGAAAGAAGAAGAAAAAAAGCGCTAATAAACATAAACAGCAATGTCAAATGTTGTAGCCAATAGTGAGGCTTGTCATATGGGGTACAGCTGTTAGGGTTAGGTTCATGTACCCCAACCAACACAATCAGTGCATCCATTCATTCTTGACAAGCAAGTGCTGTTCACCAGCACAAAGACGACCACATGACACATTAGGTTGAAAACGAGGATGATGAACATGGTAAGCGAGTGTTAATCATCAAAGCCGGTCTTCCACACAACAGGTATCACGGTGTCACACACACTGTCAGATGCGCCACTGTCTGACGTGCTGTCAGGCATCAGATCACTAGACGTCAGGCTGTCAGAACAGAAGTCATGCCGCCATTATACTAGACGGCATGCCTCGCTACATCTTTGTAAGCATCTCCCACTGCATGGCATTGCAGATATCACTCCTGGCCCTCCGAACCTGGCCCTCCGAACCTGGCCCTCCAAACCTGGCCCTCCAAACCTGCCCCTCCAAACTTGGTCCTCCAAACCCAGCCCTCCAAACCTGGCGTTCCAAAACTGGCCCTCCACTTACCAACCATTCACACACATGCACCATCACTCTCACACACGAGTATTGTCCTGCTCACTCCCTACCCCCCCCTCCTTGTTCTCCCCTTACCCCCACTATCCCGCACATACCGGTAGCACTCATGCAATACCACATACCCACTCAACTCAAGCTCACCCTCCTCAAACCACACTGCACCTCGTTCTCAGTGATTGCATCGCACTTCACCGTAAAGGCCCCTCCTTCTCCCCCTCCCCTCGCCATCCCGCACATACTCCTGCACCTCCACATACCCACTGAACCTCACCTACCTTGTACCACTCTGCACCCCCGCAGGAGCCCTTCGAGTTGCACTTCACCCTACCGCCCTCTCGTTCTCCCCCTCCCCTCGCTATCCCTCACATACTCCTGCACCTCCACAAACCCACTGAAGCTCACCCTTCTCGGGCTGCTCTGCGCCTGGGGATGCAGCACCCTCCCTCCCTTCCCCTCCTTCCCTTCTCTACCCTCTTTCCCCACACTACCCTCTCCTTCTCCCCCCTTCCCTACCAACGGCGAAGCATGCCGAAAAATAGGGCTCACACTGGAGCTTCTGCCACCTTCTGCCTTACCCCCGGTATTCCCGAGGCTGCTCCCAGTATTCCCAAGGTTGCTCCCGGTATTCCCGAGGCCGTTATCAATGCTTGGGCTCTTGAGGGCGCTGCGGAGAGGCATGGGGACTCCGTCTATAAACACCACCTGCGCGCGGGACGGGCTGGGACACGGGCTCGTTAGTATCACGGCTCCTCCTCTGCCACTCGCCCTTACTGGACTCTTGCTGATGCTGCAGCTGCTGGTGCTGGTGCTGGTGGTGGTGGTGGTGGTGCTGCTAGATTTGCTTCTCCCAAAGTCAAAATCCACGCTGCAGGTTCTCCTGCTGGCCGCCTGCTGCCTCTTCTTCAGCGGCTGCTGCTGCTGCTGTGAGAGAGACCGGCCGTTGTAACCCACCTGTTGCTCCTTGCAGCTATCTCCTCCTGGCGCAGGTGCTACTGGGGGAGGCGACGAACGGGGAGGGCTAGGCGCAACTGGGGGAGGTGAAACTCTCTGAGCGCTGGCAGGTGGGAGCTTGATTATAAGGCTGGGAGGAGAAAGCATGTCTGGTGTATTTATATTGGAACCAAAACTTCCAACTTTTGTTTTGAATGTTACGTTTGTAACAGCACCTGGACAATTGTTCGCTGCTACGTCTAGCCGGGCTGCTGCATTCGCGAGTGTGGATGCCGAACCTGCAGCTTCGGTCTGGATGGCACGTGAGCGTTCGGCTGGGCTGTTCGGCGCGGAACCGTGAGAGAACCGCGCTGGAGGTTGGGCGGTGCTTGATGTTCGCGTGGGTAGGCTTTGCGAAAGCGTCGTCCCCGCTCGCCCAAACGCAGCGCTTGCCGCTGCGACGGCCGCAGCACTGCTAGGCGAAAGCTCAGGCGAAGAAGCATCAGGCCCTTTTGCAACCCCCCGGACGCGTGGCTGCTGCGAAATCAGATTCCCTCCAGTTACACCTGTACGACCTTCGCCGCTAGTTCCCTCCAACCTTCCCCCTGCTGTCCCCACAGGGCTGCGCGCGGGCCATGCGCCTGCGCCTGGTGAACCCTGCCCCCTAGCGCTTCCGATGCGCACGCCGCCATTCGCCGCAGCTAATCCCGCAAGCGCAGATTTCGAAGCTGCGTCGCCCTGAGGCATGCTGGACATGCTGTTGCGGCGCCGCGAAGGAACCGCGAGAGGCGTGGGAGCCGCGCGCCGGTAGTTCCCCACATGCTCGCGACTGCTGCCTTGCAATTGCTGCTGCTGCTGCGGCTGCGGCTGCGGCTGCCCCACATGATTCTGCTTCGTCTGCGCCGCCTGCGCCTCAAGTGCCACGGGATGCGCAAGCACGGGTTCCGCGCTCATGCTCCGCGGCATTGGCTTCCCCGCGCGATTCACAGTTGCGCAGGTACTCTCCGCATATGCGCCACCATCCTCCGCCGTAGCTTCGCGTGCCGCGGAAGAAGGCGCCGTCGCCGATTGCACGATGCGCGCACGGGGAGAAGAACGTGCGATCGCGGGCACGGACGCGGATGCGGACGCGGAGCGACTGGTCCCCCCTGCGCCGGCGGCGGCGTTAAGGGGCGCTGATGCACCTGGCGCCTTCCCCGCGACAGAAGGCGAGCTCGGCGGGCGAACTAGGCGCGCAGACGGGGAAGGCACACGCGGGGACAACTGTGCGGCGCTTATGGCGCGGCGGTGGGTGGGGCGGGGAACTATGGCAGCGCCAGCGCGGCCGAGCGGGGAGAGCGGGGGAGCACCAGCAGAATATGGGGGAAGGCTCCGCGAGCCAGGCGTAAATCCCGCGGGTAGTTGGGAGGCGGCGGAAGGAGAGGGAATGGCTACGGGGAAGCGCGGAGAAGGACTGGGAGAAGAAGGCGACTTGCTGCTGTCCAACGGTTGTAGCCTCAGCTTGCTCGCACCGCTGCCCCCGCCGCCGCCGCTGGCGCCGCCGCTACTGACGCCGAAGCTGGTACCGCCGACAGTTCCGGCTGTTTTCGGGCTGCCGATTCCCGCCCAATCCACAAAGCCCATCCGCGGCGCGAGCTGCACTACAGGCGGTCCCGTGCGCGATCCGCCGCTCCCGCCGACATCTGCGCCGGTCACCGCCGCCCCGCGCTCGATACCCATGCTAGCGGCCAATGCGGCGGCTGACTGAGAGCCCGCAGAACGGGAGCGACGGGATAACGCCGGATGCAACTTTTTTTTGGCCTTAGCGTTACCGTTAACATTATCGTTACCGACAGTGTCCAAGCCCTCCGCGCATGAAACGTCGCCGATGGTGGCAAATCGCGGAAAGACAGCGCCTGGGCTGGGGTACAAGTCATCGACGGAGGCATCCGAGTCGCTCTTGCGGAGCGGGTCGCGCGGGCTACCATCGGTATTACCGCAATCTGGGTACAGATCGGGGAAACCGCGAGCTGCGGAGGGCGCTGGCGGCGCCATCGCGGAACCCTGGCTCGATCGGGCGGGGAGCGGTGGTGCGCGCTGCGCTTCGGGGGAAGCCACAAAGCTTTTAGGGCTGCGGCTGCGGGTGGTTGCTCGCGGAGAGAGAGAATTGTCGAAGTTCCCCACTCGCTCAGAAGCGGTTCGGCTGCGAATAAACTCCCGCCGCGAACCCGCTGCGCTACTCCCCGCGCCACTCCCGCCACTCCCGCTACTCCCGCCACTCGCGCCTTCGCGCTCGGTGAGAGCGCGGGTGAGCTTCACCTTCCCGTCGTTTGCGGCAGTGACCGCATTCCTCGCGGCGGAGAGCCCAGGGCCAGCTGGCGGAGACGTGATTACTTCATGCGCGCGTCCTTGCGCTCCGCCATGTGCTCCGCCCTGCGCGCCGCCTTGCGCGAGTGACAATGGGAAGTGGAACTCGAGCCCGCTGGACTGAATGCAGCTGACGGAGCGCGTCCGGTTGTGCGACCGAGCTGTCGTCCTGCTCTTGCCGGCGGCGGCGGCAACGGTTGTACCGAGGGACGGCGGCGGGGAGATCTGCGACCGCGTCACGATTCGAGGCGCCTCGGTGTTCGTCCTGCTCCTGCCGAGGGATGGCGGCGCGGCCCCAGGGTCTGCGGCGCCGACGACCACGTGCGACACTTCCGCAGCCGAAGCAGAATCGCAGCGTCGCACCGGTGCGCGACTCCTCTTCGGCTTCGAGTCGTCAGCATTGTTGCCGCATGGCGCATTAGTAGCCGCGGGGCGGTGGGTGTTGGGGTTACTACGGTTTGGCTGCGCTACGAGAGTCGCGGATGGGGAGAGAACGTTGGGAGATCCGACGGCTGTCGGTGACCAGATGTTGCCGATCATGCCGCTCTCCATGGCGCACACGTAAGCGCGAAGGGCGGCGGGATTCAGGGACGTGATGAAAGCGTTGCCTCCTGCGCCAACGCCCTCTGTCCCCGTCGCCATCGGTTTGGTTGCTCTCAGGGCCGTCGTCTAGTAAAATCTCCCTACTCAAACCAGTAGCAGAAGGCGTCAAGCTAAACAGAATGTAGTACAGTTGGAGCAGTGCAGTGGCTCACAAAAATTACTGCAGGTCTGACATGTAGAGCTCGGGGTGGTCTGGAATGGAGAGGATGGAGAATGAAGACAATCCAGAAACAAACGAGGAGGTTGGGGAAGTGGGAAGGGGGGACGTGGGACGAGGGGGGAAAAGGGGAGGGGAGAGCAGCAAGAGAAACTGCAGTGGAGGATGTGGTCAGAGCGTTGGAACTTGGAACTTGGAGGTCCACACGAATTGCTGCTGTTTGACTATGGGTGAAACGACTTTGGCCAAGTGGATACGCAGGTCAGACCATTCTCTACAGAGTGGGTGAAACGACTTTGGCCAAGTGTACTTTGACGTTTGTCTGGTGCTCAACTAAGTTTACAAACGCCCTCGTTAAAACGAGGGTCTGCATTTCCCAGCGGGAGGTTCAGAAGGTTTTTTTTTGAACCAGGCTTGCCAGCGCGAAAGTGTTGGCAGGCGAAAACCTGGATTTCGTGCGGACACTTTTCTTCCGCAGTAACAGCTCGCCAGGGTTTAGGGTTTCGGGTGGCAAATGTGCACCGTCGCTTTAAGATTTGGTTGGATCCAAAGCTAACAGAAGCAACGCAACTTGTTCGGAACAGGAGAGCCAAACACGAACCTGAGGCTTGTTACGGGGAAGGGGGTCAGCAAGTCTACAGTGCGCTGGTTAAGTCCTGACAATTGAAAGTTCGGTTCCAAAACGTTTCGTGTCAGACTGATCTCACCAATCGACGGTTTGTCAATGCTGATTGCCACGTGTATTGCGGGCAGCTTTTGGTTGGAAGGATGCCCGCTGAATCAATGCCGACAAGCTTGCTGACGGGTAAGCAAGGGGCAGTGGTCCTAACCAGGGCTATCGAAGTAAGAGCATTTTTCCTTAATTCCCTGATCATTCCGGGTTACGTTCAAAGCAGCTCGACCCTTTAAAGTGCTGGACTCGCATGGCACCCGTGACAGTTAAGGGCGTCGTTTGGGCCCTTCCCTGAATTTAAGTTTTGGTTTCTGTTTTGAAGGACCCCGCCCCCTATTCCTGCCCCTTCTCCACTCCCCTCTTCCCCCTACCCAATGTTTTTGCATATGATAAGGCTACAGGTGTGAAGTTGAGCAGTGAGTATGCTCCTCTCTTCTCCATAGTAATAGTTCATATCCTCCTCTGTAACAATAGAGCTGAAATACACTTCCCGAAGTAGCCCTGTTTTCAAGTTTAAATTTCGGCTTGCGCCCGTGAAAATCAGGGCCGGATTTTGAGCAGCTCAGGACTCGAAGTTTTGGTCCCAGAGACTTCGACAGGCCCGGTCACGACTGCCAAGAGGTGGGGCTTGTGGTTGTTTGGTGATGGGGAAAGCTTGGAGAAGAAGGGTGCAATGAGGTTGGAAGCGGTCACGGGTATCGGTGTGGCTGGGAGACAAGAGTGGATTGGGGTGGGGGAGTGGCTGTGGTTTGTACGGACGAACGGACCCAGTTGGGGAAAGAATCGAAATCTTGTAGCTATACTGTACCTTCGGACTGTCTTGTATTTCACTTTCGAGAGCCGGTAGCGGTCGGTAGCGCCCGGTAGCGCTACCGACCGAGTCAGCACGCTGCCCGCAGGCAAAAAAAATAAACCCATGGCTTACGGCATGCCATTCGGGAGCCTCAACCCTAAAATTTTAGGGTTGAGGCTCCCTCGGATGGCATGCCCCCGACTGGGGTTTATTTTTTTTCTTGCCCGCGCTGACTCGATTGCACTGCCTGCTTACGCAGGCAGTGCAATATATATTCCAGGTTGTTGCAAACTGAAGACTCTTCAGTGAAGAGTGTTCAGGTACACATGTTGCTCAACTGCTGCGCGCGAATTTGATATGTTCCATGTCAGTTTCCTGCCCACTAACCAATTGGTGACGGGAAGTTGAACCCAGTTTACAGGCCCCCCAAAAAAGTTGCAGTGATTATGAACCAATGGTAACGAAGTGACTGAAGTCAAACTTTGCAGAGTCCGAAGTTAAAAAGTCAACGGGTAGTTACAATAGTTGTATACAAGTGATGCCCGGTTGAGCCCCCCGACCTTGCCCTACCCTCTGGGCTTATAAGCGATTCTTGCATTTCGTGGAGGTTTCGCTTCGGGCAAAAAGGACTTATAACAAAGTTTTGTAATTCACCGTTGACTGTTCGACTTCGGTCTCTTCAGTCAAACTTGAGTTTCTGTGGTTCGTATTTGTTGACGTGCTTGTAACATGGGTGCAACTGCCCGGCAAAAAACCCACGCGTGCAAGGTTTCTGGAATGTGCAAGGCAATTTCGTGTGCAGGGGGTGAGCATCACTTGTATGCCCTTTTTGCTAGCTGTGAATTCACGAAACCTTTGCTACATACAAGAAACAATTAAAGGCCCAAAACGTAACGCAAGTATGGGGCTCACTCGAGCATCGTGTGTATTACATTCACCCAGTACAGTGCTTTTATACGTTGCCTAATGACTGATATTGGAAATATCCAGACACAATGGAGAGAAATTCAGACAATAGAAATAAAAAACCATTTCTCATATATGATCATTATAATAATTGATAAACTTGAAGTAGAAATAGTACATATAACTGTTTGAATACCCAGAGGTTAGGACTGGCTTGCTTTTAAAGTAGATTCAATTGTACAGCCAGCCATTCATGATAGATAATGCCCTCTATGCTTCGTATCTTTCTTGACATTGCAAACATCCAGCCAAAACGTCTTAGCGAGAATGCCAATCAAAACCCCTCAAGCTCCCATGGTTTGGAAATTGACTTCCAACGGTTAGCTGATCAGGCAGCCATATACCAGACCACCAAGGCGAAGCGCCTTTTCAAGAACAGCTTTAGTAGCCGCAAGTGGTTTCTTCGTGATACGTGGAAGCGGATACGGCTGCGTGGCGAATTCGGATCCTGACACGGGAATCGCTTGAAGCCGCGTGCGCTGTCGTAAAGAAATCAAGGACGTTCACACTGACTCCGTTTAGGCCATCTGATCCGTTTAGGCCGCCGTGAAGCAATCCAAGCCCTTGAATCTGTCGCGAAGCGATCCGAGCCGTTTATGCTGCCTTAAGCCGATCGGAGCTCAACAGACGATCGAAGATGAACCGCGACAAGAAGAACCGGTTTCGCGGGACGGCGGGGATGCGGCCCGTGTCGGAATCCACGCGAATCTCCGTCACCGCCAGGCTCGAAGAGTTCCGCGACGGAACCGAACCAGGTGGGATTTAGCCACGTGAAAGAAGTGTAGCGCTGAGACGTCTCAAATTCACACGTCTTTCCGTCACCGCCAGGCTCGAAGATTATCGCGACGGAACCGAACTAGGTGGGATTTAGTTCCAGACGTTGCTCGAGCCTGAAATTACGTTTCGAGGCGGAATTGAGCAATTATGACAGAGCGGTGGTGCACCACCTAGTCCTGAAGGGGATCCTCAAGTTTGGCTTGCTCCTCCTTAACCCCTTCTCTCTCTCGCTGTCTGCTTCCTACACACAGATGACGTTCGAGGCGGAACTGAGCACTGATGATGAAAGGGCGGTGGTGGTGCACCACCTGGTTCCTCCCAAGGCTCTACAAGTGTAGCTTGTTTCTCACCAACCCTCTCTCCCTCCTCTCTGTCTGTTTATTTTTCCAAAGGTGACGTTTGAGGCGGATTTGAGCAATTATGACAGGGCGGTGCTGTGGTGCACCACCTAGATGCAATCCCAAAGGGGCTCCAAAAGGGTTCTGCCTTTCACCAACCCTCTCCCTTTTGAGGCGCCTCAAAAGTCATGACAGGGATGTGGTGCACCACCTATATGCAATCCCAAAGGGGCTCCAAAAGGGTTCTGCCTTTCACCAACCCTCTCTCTCCCTTTCCTCCCCTCTGTCCTGTTCCCAGAGATGACGTTTGAGGCGGATCTGAGCAATCATGACAGAGCCGTGGTGCACGGGCTGTGTCGAAAGATGGGCTTTGTTTCGAGAAGCCGCGGGTATGTGCTTGTACTTGTCCCTTTTATGCAGGGTGTTTTTCAAAAACACCCTGCAGGGCCGTGGTGCGTGCATGAGCTGTGCTGGAAGATGGGCTTCGTCTTTAGAAGTCTCCATGTTCGAAGACCAAAAGACTCCATGTTTCTCTAGAAGTCTCCACGTTTCTCCATGTGCAGTTATGCGCCCATTCCGCTCACTTACAATGCACACTTACTTCTCATCTTCTCAGTTGTGTACAGCTGCTGCCATGCGAGTCATGGCTCCGGCATGGGGCTCTTTTGGATTGGACTTACGATGCACAGTTTTCAAATTCTCAGTTACATACAGCTGCTATACCAACCGTGTTCCATGTGTTTCTCGTTCAATCCCCTCTCCCCCCCCACAGAAAACAATCCAATCGTCGACTGACAGTCTACCGAACCTCCCGACATAAGCAAACCGGAGCACCAGGTTCGGACTCCGCCGGGCCTACGGCGGAATCCCTCCCGAGCCTGACTCTCTCGCCCGAGTCCGAAGCTGCTGTGCTGGCGCTGCTGCTGGCTCATCCCCCCACTGAGCTGGAGATGACGTCAGCAATGCAGGCTGGGGGGTATTTGGCGGACGCTGCTGCAGGAGTGGGACGGGCGCAGGGGAAAGGGGGACCAGGTGCGGGGAAAGGGGGGCCTGGCGCGGGGAAAGGGGGAGCTGGTGGGGGGAAAGGCGGAGGTGGTAATGGGGATGACGAGGAGGAGAGGGTGACTGGGGCTATGGCGCGCCTGGGGGGGGGGAGGGGGGAGGGGGAACGGATGGGGGGAAAGAGCAGGGGAACGCGCTTGGGAAGGGGATGGAGATTGAGAAGGGGAAGGGGAAGGGGAAGGGGAAGGATGAGGAGGAGGGGGGAAGAGGGGACCCTTGGGTGCGAGCGCAGGTGAAGGCTCTGGCGGATAGACTGGCGAACATGGCATCACTCAAAGCGGTGAGAGTGTAGTTCTGAGGGATTCTTTAGACTCTAAAAGGGGTGGGTTGGGGGAGGGATTATCTGGTTTAGGCGCAGGTGAGGGCTCTAGTGGATAGTCTGGCTCACATGGCCCCACTCAAAGCGGTGAGAAGTGAAAGCAGTGAGAGTGGAAGCGGTGAGGTTGAAAGCAGTGAGGTTGAAAGTGGTGAGGTTGAAAGCGGTGAGGTTGAAAGCGGTGAGACTATGCAAACGGTGGAGGAGCAGCAGGTTACATGCCTGCTGCCCATCCTCTCCTCCTCTCTCCCCCCCAGATCACAGCAAGGCAGCAGCAGCTGCCAATAATGGCGTACAGGGAGAAGAAAACGCGGGCGAAAGAGCAGCACCGGGTGGTGTTGATCGCACCGGGTGGTGTTGATCGCACTAAGGATGAGCAAAGAGCGAACACGAACGTGTTCGTGTTCGCCCCTACACGAACACATCCGTTTGCCGAACCGAACACTGTTCGGTTCGGCGAACACTTTGAGCAAAAACAGGTGTTCGCCGTTCGCCTGTGAAGGCGTGTTCGGGCGAACCTCGAACACGTTCGTGTTCGTCATGGGGCAAATTGCAGCAGCGGCCCGAACACGAACGCGTTCGGGTGAACCTCGAACGCTGTTCGGCGAACAATTTAAGCAAAAAAAAACAAACCTGTTCGGTTTTCTGCTCATCCCTAGATCGCACCGGGTGGTGTTGATCGCACCGGGTTGTGTTGATCACATTACTGCCCCCCCTGTCCTCCCTTCGCGTCCCTGACCTTTGTTTTCGCAGATCACAGAGAAGCGGCAGTCATTACCCATCATGGCGTATCGGGAGGAGATCACGCGGGCGATAGAGCAGCACCAGGTGGTGCTGATAGTGGGGGAGACGGGGTGTGGCAAGACCACGCAGGTGCCGCAGTTTATTTTGGATCACGAGTGGGGGAAGGGGAGACGCTGCCGCGTGCTCTGCACCCAACCCAGACGAATCTCCGCTACCTCTGGTAACCCCCCCTCTGAGACCAGCTGTAAGGCTGAGAGTGAGTGTCTGTGGGTATATGAGTGTGTGTGTGTGTGTGTGTGTGCTAGATGACCACGCAGGTGCTGCAGTCGGAGAGAGGGGAAAAGATCGGGCAAACAGTGGGGTATCAGATCCGCCTGGAGTCGAAGGGGAACCGCTCCTCTTCTCTCTGGATGTGCACCAACGGCGTGCTGCTGCGCCGCCTTGTGGGGCTGGCACTGCACTGTCTGGCCTCTTCCCTCCCTCCTGCTCCTCCTCCTGCCCACTCCCCGCTCGCCCCTCCTACGCCGCCGCCTCTCCTCCCGTTCCCCCTGTTCCTGTCTCTCCCCTCTTCTCCTTACTCCACAGTGGCTGAGCGCATAGCAGCGGAGAGAGGGAAGAAGATCGGGCAAACAGTGGGGTATCAGATCCGCCTGGAGTCGAAGGGAAATCGCTCCTCCTCTCTCTGGCTCTGCACCAATGGCGTGTTGCTGCGCCGCCTTGTGGGGCTGTCTGTTCTCCTCCCTCCCTCCCCCACCTGCTCTTCCCGCTCCCCCTTCGCATTCCCCCTTCGCATTCCCCCCTCGCATTCCCCCCTCGCATTCCCCCCTCGCATTCCCCCCTCGCCCCACAACATCTCCTCCCCCCCCCCTTTCCTGCATTCCCCTTTCTCCCCCGTTCCCCCCATTCTGTAGTGGCTGAGCGCATAGCAGCGGAGAGAGGGGAGAAGATCGGGCAGACGGTGGGGTACCAGATCCGCCTGGAGTCGAAGGGGAATCGCTCCTCCTCTCTCTGGCTCTGTACCAATGGCGTGTTGCTGCGCCGCCTCGTGGGACTGGGGGCGCACTTGCACAGCAAAGAAGGGGGGAGGGGCGCGCAGGGCGGAGGAGGGGGAGGCGGAGGGGGGAGTGGGGAGGGCGGAGGGGGGAGTGTTGTGGAGCCAGGGGTTAGAGAGGCTATAGCTGATGCTGTGAAGGGGATGGCGGAAGGTGTGGAGGGGGAGGGGGAGGGGGAGGAGGGGGAAGGAGGGGGAGGAGGAGAGGGGGAGGAGAAGGGAGGAGTGAGAAGGGAGGTGGATGCAGATGTGTTGGCAAAGCTGGATGCGACTCACATCATTGTGGTGAGTGCATGCTGCTGCCATGAGTTATGGCTTGGCTTGGCTTGGCTTGACATGGCATGGCATGATGCATGGTGTGGCATGGCAAGGCATGGCATGGCATGGCATGGCATGGCATGGCATGGCAAGGCATGGCATGGCATGGCATGGCATGGCATGGCATGGCATGGCATGGCATGGCATGGCATGGCATGGCACGAGGCTCATTGTCGCCCCATCCTCTCCTCCACCCTCCACTACCAGGACGAGGTGTATGAGCACGACCGTTTTGCTCAAATGTGTTGCTGCTGGAATTCTTTGAGGCGCCTCAAACGCCGTCTTTTGAGGCGCTCCAAACATTGTCTTTTGAGGCGCCTCAAGATTCCTCCCCCCCCCCCCCCTTCCCCCCCCTCCCCCCCCTCCCCTACCAGGACGAGGCTCATGAGCGCAACGCGCTTTGCTCAAATGTGTCGCTTCTGAAATTCTCTTGAGATGCCTAAAAGTTCATAATTTAAGGCGCCTAAAAAAATCCTTTCCTTCCCCTCCCCCCCTCCAGGACGAGGTGCATGAGCGCAACACGCTATGCTCGAATGTTTTGCTGCTGAAATTCTCATGCATCTGCTTCTGTGTGGCTTGCTTGCTTGCTCTTCTCTCTCCCACCCACCAGGACGATGTGCACGAGCGTGATAAATTCCTCGTGCACCTCGTCCAGACTTCATGCCCATCATTCTCAGAGATCTGCTGCGCCTGCGGCTGCTTCTGAGCGTATGAATCTGTGAGACCCGTGAGCTAACCTTCCTCTCCCCCCCCCCCCCCCCCCCCCACTGCCCACCAGGACGAGGTGCACGAGCGTGATAAATTCGCAGACTTCATGCTCATCATTCTTAGGGACCTGCTGCGCCTGCACCCCACCCTCAAGCTGGTCAGTTGTCTCGCCTCACCTGCAAGAGGGATTGTTCGGAATGTGGCTCTCAGACGATCTCTCGCAAAGCAATGGCTTCATGCTCATCATTCTTAGGGACCTGCTGCGCCTGCACCCCACTCTCAAGCTGGTCAGTCGTCTCTCCTTCCTGCTCAATCCTCTTTATTGGCGAATCAGCCGTTCTCCCTCTTGGAGCATCTGCCCTTTTGTGTTCATACCTGAAGGCGTCTCAGACGTTGATTTGATATTATTCTATCTTAATCTGTTCTCCCTTTTGACTGTTCTCCCTTTTGACTGTTCTCCGTTTTTACTGATTTAGAAAATGACTTTCTCTCTTTTAAGACATGGCAAACCTTGATCTGTTATGGTATCAATCAGTTATATTTTCAATTTAAATTTATTATTGTCCTTCTTGAGACATCTCAATAGTCGACTGACTATCAATCACGTGCCCGTTGCCTTGACTATCAATCACGTGCCCGTTGCCTTGACTATCAATCACGTTGCCTTGACTAATCTTCCCCAGGTGCTTATGAGTGCAACCCTAGATGCTGGGCTGTTTGCAAACTATTTTGGGGGCTGCCCGGTCATCAACGTCCCTGGCTTCACATATCCGGTCAGTTTATTTGATTGTTTTGTTTCCAATTTCCTATTCTTTTCCTTGTGCGTGTACTGGTAGCATGAGGAGTTTCCGTTTCTTTTTTATGCCGCTGCATGTGTTGGTATAATGCGGAAAACAACAGTATGGCTTTCTTTTCTCTACCCTCTTTTGTTAAATTGGTACTGGTACTGGCGTTACGGATCAGGCTGCGTGCAAATTATGTGCGTTCAGCTTGATCTTTACGTTGGTCTTCTGTATCGTATCACAGACCATTTTGCGTTAGTTACTGGTGAATATTCTCCGCATCACAAGTTTACGGGAACAATTTTCCTGGCGGATACTTTAGGTTCGTCATAAATCGTCTCTCGACTTGCGATTTTTTAATATTATTGATATATTTAAGTTAATGCTTGGCAGGTGCGATCACTGTACCTGGAGGATATCCTTCGCATCACAAATTATGGCAACAATTTTGCTGGCTGGGCTTTCAATAGGGGAGCACTGCAAGCTATGGATGTCGAAAGGGAGGCAGCACTAGCCGATGCGCATGTGGGAAAAGGGGTTGAGGGAGAGGGAGAGGGAGAAGGGGAGGGAGAAGGGGAGGAGCAAGGAGAGGAGGAGGTGGAGGAAGGGGAGGTGGGAGAGGGCGAGGAGGAGGAAGGGGAGGAATCAGGTGGGGAGGGGGAAGAGGGAGAAGGCGGGGAGGGGGGAAAGGAAACAGTAGGGGCGAAGGTGGGGGAGGAGGAGGAGGATGAGGTGGAGGAAGGGGAGGTGATAGGTCTAACGGCAAAAGACGCAGCAGCTATGGATGAGGCGATAAGGCTCGCTTGGATGTCGGATGATTTTGATGATTTAATGGAGCTAGTGGTATCAGGGCATGAGGAGGCAAAGCTGCAGGGGATGATGAGTAGAATGATGATGGCAGCAGCACAGCGCAGCGGTGGTGGTGATGGCGGCGGTGATGGTGGTGGTGAGGGGGGGGGAGGGAGAGAAAGGATGTTGAGGTGGGTTTTGAGGCGGAAGCGAAAGGAGAGTCAGCTGCAGGAGATGGTTGGAGGGGAGGTGGCGAACCAAAAAGGGGGGAAGCGAAGGAGAAGGAAAGGGAGAGGTGGTGGCGGTGGTGGTAGTGAGGGTGGGCATGGCGGGCGTGGTGTGAGGATAAACATTTGTGACTATGCGCATTCGGAAACGGGGGCTACGCCCTTGATGGTTGCTGCTGGTGAGTGGAGTGCGTATGTGTGCTCTGAGCCTTCTCTGCGTGTGTGTGTGCCATAGGACATAATCTCGTGTTGGTGGGTGTGGGCGTGGGCGTGGTGGGCGTGGGCGTGGCGGGCGTGGTGTGAGGATAAACATATGTGACTGCGCGCATTCGGAAACGGAGGCTACCCCCTTGATGGTTGCTGCCAGTCAGTTAGTGCCTCTGTACCAAACCTGGCCTGGTCCCCCTTTTTTTACTCGCCTCCTCCTCCTCCTCCCCTCCCACTCCCCCCTTTTATCTCACCTCCTCCTCCCTCTCCGTCCCCATCCCTCCGCTCCCTGTACAGAGCCCATCAGACAATGGAAAAGTTGACTTTTGAGTCTAACTCAAAGTCAACTCCTCCCTCTCCTTCCCCATCTCTCCGCTCCCTGTAGACGACCATCAGCCAATGGGAAAGAACTTTTTTCATACTAAACTCATAGAAAGAATTATTTTGAGTCAGTTCCTCGTTTCTCTCCTTGTCTCTCACTTCTGGATCAACCAACAGGCAAGGGGAGAACAGAGAAGGTGGAGATGCTTCTGTCGCTGGGTGCTGATGTGACTCTGACTTCCGATGATGGCAGCACGGCGCTTGACTGGGCGCGAATGTACGGCCATGAGGCTGTGTGCCGGATTCTAGAAGACACGCCTGGAGGCACTGAGGTTATATGAGACTCTCAGAGGCTGTGTGCCGCATTCTTGAGAGACACATGCCTGCTCTCTCTTCCTCTCCCTCCCCACTCCCCTACAGGCAAGGGAAGAGCAGAGGAGGTGGAGATGCTGCTGTCGCTGGGTGCTGATGTGACTCTGACTTCCGATGATGGCAGCACGGCTCTTGACTGGGCGCGCATGTACGGCCATGAGGCTGTGTGCCGGATTCTAGAAGACACGCCTGGAGGCACTGAGGTTATATGAGACTCTCAGAGGCTGTGTGCCGCATTCTTGAGAGACACATGCCTGCTCTCTCTTCCTCTCCGTCCCCACTCCCTACAGGCAAGGGAAGAGCAGAGGAGGTGGAGATGCTGCTGTCGCTGGGGGGCGATGTGACTCTCACTTCCGATGATGGCAGCACGGCTCTTGACTGGGCGCGCATGTATGGCCATGAGGCTGTGTGCCGGATTCTAGAAGACACGCCTGGAGGCACTGAGGTTATATGAGACTCTCAGAGGCTGTGTGCCGCATTCTTGAGAGACACATGCCTGCTCTCTCTTCCTCTCCGTCCCCACTCCCTACAGGCAAGGGAAGAGCAGAGGAGGTGGAGATGCTGCTGTCGCTGGGGGGCGATGTGACTCTCACTTCCGATGATGGCAGCACGGCTCTTAACTGGGCGCGCATGTACGGCCATGAGGCTGTGTGCCGCATTCTTGAGAGACACATGGAGGCATTGGGCTTGGGAGTGCCGGAGGAGGGAGAGGAGGTTGAGGAGGGAGAGGAGGGAGAAGGGGAGGAGGGGCGAATGGAAGAAGAGGAGAGGGAAGCAATGCAGGGAGAGATGGAAGAAGCAGGGGCACTGGTAACCAATGCTGAAGCGACAACTGATGCCGCTTCTGCTGGTGCTGGCGCTACTGCTGCAGCTGGTGCTTCTGCTGTGGCTGCGCCTGTGAGTGCAGAGGCAGCGAGGCTGGCAGCACAGGAGCAACTGGCGCTTTCTATTTATCAATCCTCTGTGGATCATGATGAGGTGGACTTGGCCCTCATCCACCTCTTGCTGACTAGGATCTGCGTCAGTGCGGCAGAACGGCCCGCAGCACTCGCGAGCAGCAGCGCCTTTGCTTCCAAAAAAGCCCAACAGCTATTGAATCAGGGTGAAGAGAAGGAGGGAGAGGAGGAAGAGGAAGAGGAGGACGAGCTTCTGTCTTTCATCCCGACTTACAGCAAGGGAGGCAGAGAGGGCGAAGGGGCAGGAGGAGCAGGAGGAGCAGGAGGAGCAGCAGGGGATGGGGGAGCGGGACTGAATGGGCCAGACTGCGCAATCCTCGTGTTTCTCCCGGGGTGGGAGGAAATTTCCCGCCTTAGAGACCGACTTCTGGGGTCCCCGGTATTCGGAGACCCTACGCGGTTCCTGATACTGCCGCTGCACTCGAAGATTCCGATGCCGGATCAGCGGAAGGTGTTTGAGCGGCCGGGGAAAGGAGTGAGGAAGATTGTTCTCACGACGAATATCGCCGAGACGGCGCTGACGATCGATGACATTGTGTTTGTGGTGGACTCGGGGCGGTTGAAGGAGAAGAGCTATGACGCACACACGAATGTGTCTACCCTGCAGGTGAGTGGGGGAAAGGGAGGGTTTGAGGGGCCTGGCAGAGCAGCTTGGGGTGTTATGACTATTGATGACATTGTGTTTGTGGTTGATTCCGGAAGGTTGAAGGAGAAGAGCTATGATGCGCACACCAACGTGTCTAACCTGCAGGTGGGTGTGGTGGGGCTTGAGAGGGTGAGTGTGTTGTGCTGAGACGAAGCTGATGACTGCATGCTCTTCCTTCCCTCACTCTATCTCCCTTCCCCTCAGGTGTGCTGGGTCTCCAGGTGTGCTGGGTCTCCAAGGCCAGCGCTCGCCAGAGGCAGGGCAGAGCAGGGAGGTGCTGGCCGGTAATGTGCTTCCACCTCTTCTCTAACAACCATAAGCTGATTCTTATCTTTCTTTCCCTCTCCATCCATCTCCACCCCCCTCAGGTGTGCTGGGTTTCCAAGGCCAGTGCATGCCAGCGGCAGGGCAGAGCAGGGCGGTGCAGGCCAGGGGTGTGCTTCCACCTCTTCTCGCACCCATAGGCCATTGTAACGAGGTGACTTTTGAGTCGACTCAAAAATCACCTCTTCTCGCACCCATAGGCCCATCCTCCTCTCCTCCCTCTTCCCCCGTATCCGCTATCTCTTCCATACGCCCCTCTCTCCCTCCCTTGCATTTCCATCTTTCAGGTGTGCTGGGTCTCCAAGGCCAGTGCGCGCCAGAGGCAGGGCAGAGCAGGGAGGTGCAGGCCAGGGGTGTGCTTCCACCTCTTCTCGTGCAAGCGAGCCGAATCCCTTCCAGAATTCCAGGCGCCAGAAATCAAACGCACGCCTCTGGAAGAGCTCTGCTTGCAGGTACAGTGCGGCTCTCGTGAGCACAGTGCGGTGCTGTGGGTTGCTTGTAGTCCTGGGCTGACTCCCTGCCCGACTACAAACGAACGCCTCTAGAAGAACTCTGCTTGCTGGTACAGTGCGGTGCATGCAAGTCAAGTACGGTGCCATGGGTTTCTTGTAGGTATGCTGCTGTGCTATGGTGATGATTCTTTAAATGTGCAGCCAATCGTGATGTCGTGCCTCTCCAAGTCTTGAGGCGCCTTAAAGTTGAGATTAGCTGATATCGAACCGCTGCAAGCCTTCTAAGAGTCTATGAATGATCTACTAATTCTACTAAGTCTACTAAGTCTATTAATTTTACGAAGTCTACTAAGTCTACTAATTTTACTAAGTCTACTATTACTACTAATTCTACTAAGTCTACTAAGTCTACTATGTCTACTAAGTCTACTAAGTCTATTAATTTTACTTAGTCTACTAAGTCTACTAATTATACTAAGTCTACTTATACTACTAAGTCTACTAATTCTACTAAGTCTACTAATTCTACTCTACTAAGTCTATTAATTTTACTAAGTCTACTAAGTCTACTAATTTTACTTAGTCTACTAAGTCTACTAATACTACTAAGTCTACTAAGTCTACTAATTCTATTATGTCTACTAAGTCTACTAAGTCTATTAATTTTTACTAAGTCTACTAATTTTACCAAGTCTACTAAGTCTACTAATACTACTAAGTCTACTAATTCTACTAAGTCTACTAAGTCTACTAATTCTACTAAGTCTACTAATTCGACTAATACTACTAAGTCTACTAAGTCTGCTAAGTCTACTAATTCTACTAAGTCTACTAAGTCTACTAATTCTACCAAGTCTACTAAGTCTACTCATTCTATCAAGACTTGAGGCGCCTCAAAGCTCGCTCGCCCTCCCCTGTACCACCACCATTGCTCCCCCACCCCACCCCCCCCAATCCCCACGGCAATCACCAACATCGTCGCTCTCCTGCAAGACATAGGCCCCCTCGACCCCCACCAGTCCGTCACCCCCTGTCACTCACGCCCTTCCAGCCTTCTGCCTGTGCCCGGTCCCACACTGACTCCCTAACTGCTCCGTCATTCCTTCTGTCCGTTTCTTTTCCCTCTCTCCTCCCTCCCCCCTTCCTTACAGATCAAGATCCTAGACCCCTCGTTAGACATCCCCTTGTTCCTATCCAAGGCCCTCGAGCCGCCGGGCCTGGGACGCTGACTCCCATTTTATGCCCTCTTCTTCCATTCTCCTCCCTTCCCTCCCGACCCTTCCCCCTTCCCTCCCAACCCTTCCCTCCCAACCCTTCCCTCCCAACCCTTCCCTCCCAACCCTTCCCTCCCATCTCAGATCAAGATCCTAGACCCTTCTCTCGACTCGACATCCCCTTGTTCCTCTCCAAGGCCCTCGAGCCGCCATGGGCTTGCCTGCCTTGCCTTGCCTGGCCTCCCAGTGCCCTCCAGAATGCTCCTCACTCTCTTACTTTCCTCCTTGTCCCTTTCTTCCCCATCCACACCTCTCCCCTGCCTTCCTTTTTCAGATCAAGATCCTAGACCCCTCTTTAGACATCCCCGTGTTCCTCTCCAAGGCCCTCGAGCCCCCGGTCCCCGCCGCAATCACCAACGCGATTGCCCTCCTGCAAGACATAGGCGCCCTCGACCCCCACCAGTCCCTCACGCCCCTCGGCGCCCACCTAGGCGCCTTCCCCCTCCACCCAGTCACCTCCAAAATGCTCCTCCACTCCATCCTCTTGGACTGCCTCGGCCCAGCCCTCACCGTCGCCGCTGCCAGCACCTATCGTGACCCGTTCCAGATGCCTGTAGGGTTGGATCAGAAGCTTAAAGCCATTGCTGCACGGCACGCGTTGGGGAATTCGATGGGCGGGTATGGGGATCATCTCGCGCTCATTGCCGCGTTTGACGGGTGGGCGGAGGCGAAGGCGAGAGGGGGGGCCCGGGCTGCTGATGCGTTTTGCCGGCGGAATTTCCTGTCGCCGGGCGGGATGAGTATGATCTCTGGGCTGAGGAAGCAGCTGCGAGGAGAGCTGCTGCGGAAAGGGTTTCTCGGGAGTGTGCGGGGTGGGGGAGGAGGGGGGTGGGGAGGAGGGAGAGGGAGGGGAGGCGGAGGCAGAGGAGGAGGAGGAGGAGGAGGAGGGGGAGGGGGATGGGATGTGAATGTGGATTTGGACTGTGAGTGTAATGCGAATGGGAGGAACCAAGGAGTGGTGCGGGCGGTGCTAGCAGCGGGTTTGTACCCGTTTGTAGCTAGTCTCGTACCGAAAACACCCACCGGGCGGCAGCCGGCGGTGGTATTGACGGCCCGAGGTGAGAAGGTTCGGATCCACCCCCAGTCGGTCAACTGCCGAGCCTTGCACCGAGGCGCGGAGGCAGGTTCGGGAACGCTTGGCAGCGCTGGGGAGAGCGGTGGCTCGGAGAGCAGTGAGGTGTCATCTCGGCCGTTGATTGTGTATGATGAGATCGTGAGGGGCGAGGGGAACCAGACGATCAGATCGTGCACTGTGATTCGCCCGCTGTCTCTCATCTTGATTGCGTCAGAGATGGTTGTGGCTCCTCTGGGCCCTCTGAAGGCTGGAGGGGAGGAGGACGTGAACGGGGAGAAGGGAGAAGGGAAGGGAGAAGAGAAGGGAGAAGAAGAGGGTGATGGGGGAGTAGGGGAGGGAGAAGGGAAGGGAGAATGGGAAGGAGAAGGGAAGGCAGATGAGAGTGGTTCGGGGGTTGAAGTGCGGAAAAGAAAGAGACGGCAGCAGAGGCGACAGGGAGAGGGCGAGTCAGGCCAGAGGGAAGAGGAAGCAGTGGGGGAAGGAAGTGAAGCAGTTTCGATGGAGTTGGGGAAGGGAGAAGGGGGCGAGGGGACAGGGGGCAAGGAGGAGAAGGAGGGGGTGGAGGAAGGGGAGTATGTTTCAGGTGCGGAGGATGAGGAAGGGGAGGAGGAGGAGGGGCCAGTGGTGAGGCCGAATCCCAAGAGTGTGAGGGAGAGGAGGCGGAAACTGCAGGAGGAGGTTATGAGCGATCCTGGCCGTGAGATCGTGATCGTGATCGATCGATGGCTGAGATTCCGCGCCACGGCCATGCTGGCGGCTCAGCTGTTCTGCCTGAGGGAGAGGCTGGCTGCCTGCTTTGCCACCAAGGTGGGTGCTGGGCTGACCCGTTGGGTGCTGGACTCTTGTTTTACTGCTGATCCTAGCTGCTGTTTCGTCGTTATTGTTGGGATGAGATTTGCCTTCTCACGCCCACAGTCTCACCCACCCGCGCATGCCCTCTCTCTGTCTCCCCCCTCAGGTCCATAATCCGAGGAAACCGCTCCCTCCCCTCCATGCATTGACACTCTACACCATCGCCTCCCTCCTCTCATTCGAAAACTACTTACTTCCGCCTCCAACCAGCGAATCAGCACCCGCTGGTGAGAAATCAGCTCCGGCCGGACCTCGCAAGGGTGCCCTCTTGCCCGGGCCTCAGGGCCCTGGCTTTGGTGCGGGGTTTGGTGGCAGGTTCGGAAGAGGTGGTGGTCGGGGAAGAGGGAGAGGAGCAGGAAGGGGTGGGGGGTTTGGTTCAAGGGGTAGAGGTATGGGTGGTGTAGGGTTTGGTGGACGTGGAGGTCGAATGGGAGGGGGGAGAAACAGTGGGTTTTAGACGGCAGTGTATGCTGAGGCGAACAAGACATGCGAAGTTGTATATGCAGAATAGATGTCAGGACAGGAACAGACGCCATGCGAAATTTTGTGTATCAAGCGGTTTTGGAGAAGCATAACTGATTCCAATTTTTCCAGGTGTTTTTGTCGGATAGCTGACTCTTCTCAACATTTAACGTTTCTGCTCTGATGCTATTGCAAAATCATGTAGCTTCTTTGTCAGTCCTCAAGGATGTAGTACCGTAAGCCCCGGATAGAAGCGCATGCCTATGATAAGCGCCGGCGCTTATAAAAGGATGAGGGCGCTTATATCCGGTCCTCGATTATAAGCGCACCCCTGAAGGCTTACGGATTATAAGCGCCACCCTTTGTAATGTTTTCTTATATTTTTACTAGAAACGCTGTAACGAAACACAACTTTGCATTCCCACACGCAGAATTTCGAATCCCTTCACCCTCGCGCGACTCAATGCCTTCGCGTCCAGTCAGAATGAGCTGTCATGGGGTCAATCTGACTCATTCTGACTGTGTGTGTTGGCATGGAATCAGCCACTGCCAATTCACGCGAAATTCACATTCATTGCCCTCTACAATATCGATTCGATTCAAATCGCAAGGACGACATGAACACTTTGGTGTAAAAAAAATAGATTTCATATATGTCATTATATAAGCCCCGGCGCTTATAAAAATCCTCAATTATAAGCCCACCCCCTAAAAAACCGTGTTTTTTTATAACCCCAGGGGCGCTTCTATCAGGGGTATGACGGTACTGCCTCAGGTGGTTCCTTCCTATATGCTTTTTCATGTGTACACTTCTGAGTATATAACACGCCAGATTTGCATTTTACCGATCGTAACATTCAAGGTGAATTGCCATTCGCGAAGGGCCCAGAAGCTGTCTCGACCATCGTGGAACTCGATAAGCAGTTTCGCCACAATGCGAAGGGATGCATGCTTGATGCCACTGGCGGAGCCGCACGCCCCCACATGACGTGCTGTGCAGGCTCCCGCCATTCTTCCCCTGCCCGCGCGGCTGCGCAGTTCCCCCCGCACTGACGTGTGAGAGACGCCATGTCGGGTGGCACGCACAGAGAGCTCATCGTAGCCGTCGCCGAGCCATCAACACCTATAAAGAACCCATCCTCACGCTCCATTTCTCCAGGCTGAAGCCTGTCAGTGACGCAAGTTTCCCGTTCCGTACCTCTTTCCGCCAACTTCGGTGGCGTGTCTGCTTGAGTTCTCTCGAGTTGTGTGCGCTTTTGCCGCTGCTGCTGCGAGTGGTGCTGCAGCCACCCTCGTTTCGTTCGGTTCGGACTTTCAATCCAAGCTTGAGTTCTGTTGTCGAACGAGTTTTCTTCTCAGTTTCGAGAGGACGGAGGGAATTCGAGTTATTTGCCAAGATCGGATAACAGGGTGAGATAGACTTTCGAGGGCTAAGGGAACGTTCTTGGCCGGTGTCAAGTTCCCTGACACAAGGCTACTGACGGCTGCGATCGCTCCACATCATCCTCAATCGAATCGAGACCCTTCACAGCTTCGTGTCAGCCTGCCTGACACCGGCCAGGAACGTTCCCTTAGTCGCCGTTGCTGCCTGTTTCTTGGATTTGGAGATAAGCGAGAGGAGGAGGAGCTGCCGCCGCGGCTAACGGGAACGCGGTTTGGTTGCTCGTGGTGTCATTTTTTTTCGAGAATCATATCAAGTTCAGCTGTGCTCCGCTGTTGTGTGCCGAACGCCTTTCGCCATGGATACGCTTTACGTGTTGAAGGTGACAACATTTTTTTCCCTTAGCTCAGCTTAGAATTCTGTCTCAGCGTTTTCTTCCATGACATGTCATTTAGTTTGCTAGTCCGCTTGCTGTAATTGCTTCGGTTTTCACGCCTCCCGGTCTGCTCTTTCTTCTCGTTTTATTTATGTCACGTTTGATTACCTTGTTTCGCTTAAAGTCGATGTCACGTTTGCTTATCTTGAGCCGCTCCGCTTCCTCTGTTCTTCCCATTAGTTTATTTTCTGAGACGTTTTAAAACTCGTTTACTTATTCTGACTTCGCTTACTCTTCGTTTCCCATCCAGGTCAAGTGCCGCGGTGTTCTTCGTCGCATCTCCTCTCGTCGCGACCCTCCAGCCTTCGACCACGTGGACGGTCAGATTCGCAAGCTCTTCAAGATCCCCGCCGACAAGCCAATCACCGTCACCTACACGGATTCCGACGGTGACGTCATAACGGTTTCCACGGACGAGGATCTTCACGACGCGTTTATCTACCAGGAGTTGAATCCGCTTCGTCTCGATGTTGCCGTGGAGTCTGACGATTTTGTAGATGTTTGCAGCCTTGACGGGTCTGTCTACTCGTCCTCATCGTTTGGCGGAGATGCTGCGCCGTCTGCACCGTCCGCTGTTGCTCCTGCTGGCGTGAACCCCCCTCCCGCTCCTGCTGCTTCGGATTCAGTCGCCGACTCTGCTGCTCAGACTGTTCCTGTCCCTCTGGCGGCGTCTACCCCTGCTGTTGACGAACCTCCTTCTGTGCCTGCTTCTGCTCCCGCTCCTACCCCCGCTCCTGCTCCGTCGCAGCCCATTCCTGCTGCTCTTGATGCTCCTGATGCCTCTACAAACCCCACCTCTGAGCCTGCTCCTGCTGCTGCTGATGCCGCTCCAGCTGCTGCTCCCAGCTTGGCACAGCCCAGCAAGCCATCCGTCCCCGAGGATCTGGACGAGGCGTTTGAGGCGAAAGTGGCGGAGTTTGCAACCGCGGTGGAGAATCAGATCCTGAAGGCGCTGGCGTCGGGCGGGCAGCTGGAGCGCATGCTGGCGCAGTACGGCCCGATTCTCAAGGACGCCCCTGGGAAGATTGCGCAGGTGCTGGCGACGGCGCGGCGGAGCGGGCTTGACGTGGTGTTTGAGCCGATTCTGGACATGCACCACCGCCGCCAGCAGGCGCATCAGCAGCATCATGGAGGATTCAGCAGCGGTTGTGGGTCTTCCCAGCCTTCCACCTCGTCTGCTTCTCCCGCTCCTGCTGCGGATTCTGCTGCTGCTGCCGCAGCTGACTCGGCTGCTGCTGCTGCTGATATTGCCGCTGCGGTTTCAGCTGATGTTGCCGCTGCGACCTCTGCAGTGGCTGCTGCAATTGCTGCTGCAGCAGACGCGCTCGATTTCAAGCCTAAGGACGCTGCCACTTCCTCTGCTACTGCTCCTGCATCTGCTCCTGCTCCTGCCGCCGCTGCTGCTCCTGCCACGGCTCCTGCTGCTGCTGCTGCTGCTGCTGCTGCTGCTGCTGCTGCTACGTCGGCCGCAGATTCCGCAAGTGAGAGTGTTCAGGCGGTGCACTACGGTATTACCTGTGACGGCTGTGACATGCGCCCTCTCAAGGGCAAGCGGTACCACTCCCTTGTGTAAGCGTTGCTTCTTGAGAGGTTTCTTTTCAGTTCTGTCACGTGGACCCTTTTTTGGAAAGGGGCTTTTGTCTTTTCATTTCTACCTCGGATTCTTTCAGTAACCTTTTTTTTTTTTGTGCCATTGCTTTGGTGTGTGGCCTGCCTGTGCAGGAAGCATGACTTCGACCTGTGTGAGGCGTGCTACAGCAATGAGGGGTCCATCTCAGCGCACTATGAATGCATCGAGAGGCCCCCGGTTGCTAAGGTCTTCTTCCCTGTCAAGCCGAAGACTGCTGCTTGTTCTGCTGGTACTGCCTCTGCTGCTGCTGCTGCTGCTGCTTCAACGACAGCACCCGCCTCCGCTGCTGCGTCCCAGGGCGGTGCTGCGCAGGGAGCGGGCGAGGCTGCCAAGACGGTGCACTACGGCATTATCTGTGACGGCTGTGACAAGCGCCCCCTCCAGGGCAAGCGCTACCGCTCCCTCGTGTGAGTGCTTAGCCTTTGACATGCCCGTGTGCGCTCTACTTGCTGCCTCTCCCTATTTGTCTTTAGTTTGTGTTTCTGTTTCAGTTTTTGTTCTTGTTTCTTCGTCTTCTCTTCTGTTTCTGCTGCTGCTGCTCTTTCTTTTTTTCATATATATATGTATAATTTTTTTTTCCCTTTAAGTAATTCTGAACAACTTCGCATTTTCCATGTGTGGATTGCGCAGGAAGGACGACTATGACCTGTGTGAGGCGTGCTACAGCAAGGCGGGGGTGGTCCCGGAGCATTATGAGTGCATTGACCGCCCTCTCTTCCGCCCTTTGCGCCTGCAGCACATGGCCGCCCATGCCGCTGCCATGGCTGGCATGGTGAGCAGCAGTTGCATGGCGCTGCCTGGATTGCACTGCACACGCTCCCACTGGCTGTCCTTCCCTTTTTTTCTTCCCCTGTTGAACAGTTTTCGGATTTATTCCGCTTGTGCTGATTTTTTTTCCTCCCTTGCTCGACTGATTCATCCCTTCTTGTCTGTCCGTCCATGTTCTTTCTCTTCCACAGCAGCCGGGAGGAGGTCGCCCCTTCTTCGCCCCGCGCCCGCACTGCCCCTTCTCCCACCACTCCATGCTACACGCATGGGGCCCCGGCTCTCCTTTCAACAAGCCCCAGCACCACCAGCAACCTCACCACCACCCGCACCACCACCACCCTGGCAGCAGCATGGCTTTCACCGGCAGCAACAGCGTGGGGGGAACGGTGGGGCAGTTGCAGTATGGCAGGGCGCACGGGCGGCTGCTGGACGCGCGGTTTGTGAAGGACGTGAGTGTGCATGACGGCACCAAGATGGCGCCCCTCACGAGGTTCACCAAGATCTGGCGCCTGCGCAACAGCGGCAGCGTGCGGTGGCCCTGCGACATGCAACTGATCCATGCTGGCGGGGATTTGCTTTCTGAAACCAGCACCGTGCCTCTCGAGGTGAGCATCTTTTAGATGGTGGGCCTTCTCTAGGTGCTATGCCCCCTGTGACCTGCAAATGATCCACGCGGGTGGGAATTTGTTGTCTGAAACCAGCACCGTGCCTCTCGAGGTGAGCTTTCTGTAGATGGTGAGTCTTCTCTAGGTGCTGTGGCGTCCCTGACGAGGTTCACCAAGATCTGGCGCCTGCGCAACAGCGGCAGCGTGCCGTGGCCCTGTGACCTGCAGGTCATTCACGCAGGAGGGGACCTGCTTTCAGAGTCCAGCACCGTTTCGCTTGAGGTGAGTCCTGAGACTTCCTTACCTTGAAGAGACAGTCAAGGGAAGTCAATCGCGACATCACTCCCTTTTGTGGTGTTCCCTTTCCTCCCGTTACCTGTGTCTCCTGCCCTTATCAGTTGCCACGAGGAGGGGTGTATTCCAAGCAGAAGGCTGACATAGCAATTGACATGGCAGCACCTGCTCTTCCCCTGCACTACATGTCTCAAACTCTTCCTCCTTCCCTGATTGTATCCTCTCTGCTGGCTGTTCCCGTGTCTAAAATCATCTGCAGCTGCCGCGTGGAGGGGTGTATCCCGAGCAGGAGGTGGACGTGGCGGTGGACATGGCAGCACCTGCCCGCCCTGGGCGCTACATGTCACACTGGCGCCTGCTCGCCCCTGGTGGGCCCAAGTTCGGTCACCGCTTCTGGGCCCAGATCCAGGTACAGTGTACCTCTTATTTCCTTCAGGTCGAGCGTGCAGGATGTTTTTGGTTCTTGTCTTTTGCCTCTATCAGTGCGCATTTATTCACCTGTGTCTGTCTGTCTGCCTCTCGTGTGGTGTTCAGGTCGTGGAGGCCAGTGCAATGGATGAAGAGCCGGCGCCTCTCCTTGCCACCGCTGCCCTTGCTGCTGCCCCTGCTGCCGCTCCTGCTGCTGCGTCTGCGCCTCCTGTGCCTGCTGCTGCGGCTGCTGAGTCTGAGTCTCCCTCCCTGCCTGAAGCCGTGTGTGTGAAGGCCAGCCCGAGTACGGACACAGCAGCTGATGCCACTCCAGTGGAAGACGCTGCTGCTGGTGCCTCTGTTGTGGAGCAGGCAGGTGCTGAGGAGGCTGTGGAGGCGAGTGGTATGGTATCTGTCGTGGAAGTAGCAGAGGAGGAGGAGGAGGAGGCTGAGAGTGCTCAGGGGGAGCAGGAGCAGGAGGAGGAGAAGGTTGAAGTTGCTGTGCAGGCGAGTGAGGTGGTTGAAGAAGAGCAAGTTGAGGAGGTGAAGGAAGAAGTGAAGGAGGAGGAGCAGGAGGCGGAGAAGCAGCAGGAGGAGCAGGAGTGGGAGGATCCGATCATCACTGCGATCCGCAACGCAGCAGATAACATCGGGTCTGCAGCTGCTGCTGCTGCTGCTGCTGCCGAGTCTGATGTTGGAGCAGCCATGGCTGCTGTGGGTGACGTGGTGATCGATGTCGCCCCTGCCTCCGTTGAACCTGCTGCGCCTGCTGCTGCTGTGTCTGCTGCTGTTGCTGCTGCTGTAGACGGTGCTGCTGCTGCTGCTGAAGAGGAGTGGACTGACCTGCGCGCTTCTTCGCCTGCAGAGGACACCGCTAGCACCACCAGCACCACCAGCACAGATGCCACCACCTCAGACACCATCCCCTCTGCCCTTACTGCCTCTACGGGAGGTTCTTCCGTTCTCCTGCCAGCACTTGCCTCGTCCTCCTCCAATGCTGCTTCCGATGCCTCTTCATCTGTCAGCACTCCCAGGGCGGAGGACACTGCTGTTGGCAGCTTCTCACTTGTGAACGTCTCCTACCCCTCCATTGCCTCCATTTCCTGCGTTGCTCCTGCTCCCGCTGCTCCTGTGCCTGGCCAGTCCCTGTACCCCTCGGTTGAGAGCATTGGCGTGCTTGTGCAGGAGGCGGTTGCAGCTGCGGAAGCTGCTGCAGGTGCAGGTGCTGCTGCTGGTGCTGCTGCTGGTGGTGGTGCAGTGACGGAGGATCTGCTGACAGGAGACGACTATGTGAATGTGTCTCAGGAGATGCCGTCTGCACCCGCGCCTGTGCTTGTGCCTGCGCCTGCTGCCATGCCGTCACCTGTGAGCTTCCTGGACGAGGAAGAGGAGATTGAGATGGAGACCCCGCCTCTCGTCGTCAACTCGTCCGCACCCGTTGCTGCTACTCCCAGCGCTCCCGCTGCTCCTGTTGAGGCTGCTCCTGCTGCTGCAGCTGTTTCATCTGCTTCACCTGCAGCTGCTGTGGTTTATGGGGGGAGGTACGGCAGCCAGGTGCAGCAGCTGGTGGAGATGGGGTTCCCCTACCCTGCTCTGAATGGGGAGCTTCTTGAGTTCACTAATGGGAACATGGACGAGGTGGTAACCATGCTTGTGAAGGTTACGACGGAGTGGCAGGAGAAGATGGACGAGCTAGAGGAAATGGTGAGTTTATCTTTCTTCCTTCCTTTTTGTGGCCTCAGACTTTCTTGTGGGTTTGGGTGAGGGTGCGAGAGGTGGTGTTGACTGTTCTTCGGGGTTTTGGCAATGTGATGTGTGCTGACATGTGTTTTGTGGTCTGATGTATGTGTGCGGTGCTGTGGGCAGGATTTCACGGACAAGGAGATGAACATGCGGCTGCTGCTGAAGCACGATGGCAGTTACAAGCGCACTGTGCGCGAGCTGGTGGCGCTGGACAAGGCCAGCAGGAAGGCCGGAAGGGCGGAGCGAGCCTAGTTTTTTGCTGGCTGTGTCGCGGGTCGTCAGGCATATTGCTCAAGCTGGTGGCGCTTGCTGGTGCTTGGTCGCGCGCTGGTGCTTGATGGTGACCCCTTGACCAAGGCCAGCAGCGAGGCTGGCAGGGGGAGGTGGTTGCTGGTGAGAGGGTAGCAGATCTTTGGGATGTTTTGTGGTTATGGTCGTGGTTGGGACAGATGGTGCTGTTGTGTTCTTCTGTATGTAGCCTTGTATTTTTCTGTTCATATAGTGCAATTTGTCTGCTTCACTTGCTTTTGTTGGTTGTAATGTTACAACAATGTCGTACTAGATTGTAAGGGCGCGTGTGATCAAAGTTCGAACTTCCCAAAGTTCGAACTTTTAGAAAGGTTCTACACGGTAGGATACAATTGAGCGATGTCTCTCCACGATGCAAAGCGGTTTGAGTTCGAACTTTGACAAAAATCCTTGGATCACACGCGCCCTAAGAAACTTCAGAATCAACGTGTCGCACGCGAAGGAAATCTTGAAGATTTACAGCTCAGCACAAGGCGGGGTGACGTGGCAAATCCATCCTTCGCCAATTTCCCGCCAAAGCGCCAAACCCCTCTGCAAGCAGCACTTGATTTCCGGATTTGCGAGAGGGTGAGCAAATTCCAAGGTCGCACGCGACGTTCTTGAGAATCTCCATCAGAGATATTTCCGAGAACTGGAGTTCTTGTTGCTTCCCACTCTCCTTCTAGCATCTCCATTTCATTCTTCGGGAGTTCTTGTTGCTTCCCGCCAAGCCACGCTTTTGCTGTTTTCCTCGTCTGATAAAAGTTTGTTGCACTGAGAGAGCGTCATCTCGTCCTTTTGTGACCGTCACTTGGACCGAATTATGGCGGCTCTTTCCGCGTCTTCCGCGCTGACAGCGGCTAGACTTACATCTCTCCCATCGGCCCATTCTTCCTTCGCCCCGCTGCGATCAGCGGGAAAAACTCCGCGATTAACGTTCCGCGTACGCGCTGACGCGGCGGGGGGGGACGCGGAGCCCGCGGTCGAAAATGCCACGGGATCCGCGGAAGCTCCGCCGAAGAAGAAGACGATTCGGCGCGTGAAGAAACCGGAAGGCGGAAGTGCGGCAGATGATTTGCTGGCGCCGGGGCGATCAGTGGAGGAGCGCGGTGTGACTGTAGAGGGCGTGGCTAAAGTTGATCGCGGAGAAAGCTCGTCCACGCTCGCGTGAGTCACAATGTGTCGCACAGCTCGTTCGCGTAGTTGCAGACCACGCTCCATTCTCGCACAGATCACTCTATAGGTGTGGCTAAAAGGCATCGCGGCGAGAGCTCGTCCACGCTCATATGAGTCACATTATGTCGCACAGCTCGCTCACCATAGTCGCACAGTCCGTCCCCGTTGTCGCCCAGACCGTTCCGCGTCAATGCGGTCCATTGCGGTTCATTGTCCGTTCCGCATGGTCGCGGGAAGAAAATTCTCATGACGCACATTTAAGTCGTCGTGGGATTTGAAGAGAGCGTTCGAATACTGGAATCGCAAATTCGCCATAAAAGATGAGGTTGCAGACATACATACTTCAGTCGCGTTTTAGTAGCATCGTCCCTTCACTTTCCGTCTCCCGTCTCTTTCCCACTCCCTCGTGCTCTTCCCTCCTCCGCCAGTCGCGCGCTTCTCACAGCGGGCGGAGACGCGGCGGTGCTCATTCTCTTCGCATAAATCGGCAGAGCCGTTTCCCCCATGCCGTATGTTTCCCCCTCCCGTCTGTTCCTCCTGTCTGTTCCCTCCCCTCTTCTCTTCTCTTGTCCGTCAGTCGCGCGCTACTCACAGCAGGCGGGGACGCGGCGGTGCTCATTCTCTTCGCCTACATCGGCAGAGCCACGCACGTGTCTGCCGCCATTGACTGGGAGCTCATCAAAACTGCACAGCCGTTCCTCGCCTGAGGGTGAGCACCCCCACTTCTTTAATAGGTTAGAGAAATGAAAGAGCACGCACGTGTCTGCACTGCAGCCATTTACTGGGAGCTCATAAAAACCGCTCAGCCGTTCCTCGCGGGTAAGCACGCTCTCTTTTTCTGAGTTGAATAAAGAAATGAAAGAGCATGCACGTGTCCGCCGCCAGCTTCGACCCCTGCTCACACCGCATTCCCCCCACAACCCTCGCCTCCCACTCCCTGCCCCCCACACCAGGCTGGTTCATATCTGCCATCATACTCGGTGACTAAGCATTGGCAAGCCTCTGCCGTCGCCCCTCCTGATTACCCTTCCCTTCTGCCTGTCCCCACGTTTTAGACCCCCGCACCAGGCTGGTTCATCTCTGCCTTCATATCTGGTGACTACAGCCTCGGGAAGGCTCTGCCCACCCACTGCTCACACCACCGCATCCCCACCTCACCCACACTCTCTCCCCCTCGTACCCCATACGTTCTCCCCCCCACCAGGCTGGTTTATCTCCGCGAACATTTTCGGCGACTACAGTGTTGGCAAGCCACCTTCGGCCACTGCTCACGCCTCATCCCACCCACCCACACCCCTTCCCTACACACACTCTCTTCCTTCACGCACTCTCTCCCTTCACGCACTCTCTCTCTTCACGCACTCTCTCCCTTCACGCACTCTCTCCCTTCACGCACTCTCTCCCTTCACGCACTCTCTCCCTTCACGCACTCTCCCCCCACCAGGCTGGTTCATCTCGGCCATCACTTTCGGCGACTACAGTGTTGGCAAGCCTCTGCCGTCGCCCCTCCTGCTTACCCTTACCTTCTCCCTCTCCCCACCTTATCGTTCCCCCCACCAGGTTGGTTCATCTCGGCCATCATTTTCGGTGACTACAGCGTTGGCAAGCCTCTTCCCTCGTCGCCAGGCGACGCTGCCAAGGAGGCAGGGAAGACGTGGGCGCTGGGCGTGCCGGTGAGTGCTGTAGGGGTGTTGAGAGGTTTACCAGGGGCAATTAAGGGGTGCACAGGAGCACGAACATCAGGAGACGCTGCCAAGGCTGCAGGGAAGACATGGGCGCTGGGCGTGCCGGTGAGTGCTGTGGGTGCTGTGGGTGCTGCGGGTGTTGTGGGTGTTGTGTGTGCTGTGGGTGTTTGGGCTATCTGGCATAACACATTCTCATAGGGCCACCTTCTGCAACTGATTTTTTCTCGAGATTTCCCTCACTGTCACTCCCTGTTCTCTTCTCTGTTCCTTCCCTGCCGTTCCTCCCTTCTCCTCCCTTCTCTTCTCTTCCCAACTCCAGCTAGGCATTGCGTTCCGCAGTCTCATCAAGGGTCAGCCACCTCAGCTGCCGTTCCTAGCAGTCGCCATCGTCATGACCTCAGTGCTCATGCTCGGGTGGAGGGCTGCCCTCGCTGCTGCACTCCCGGGGGATGGCGGGGAGAAGTCAAAGCTGGACCGCAAGGGGAGCGTCTTCGAGCTGCTGGAGGTGAGTATGTCTCGCTGTTCACTGTTCACGGGGGGTCTGGAGTTGCCATTGTCATGAAAGCCCTGCCCATGCTGGGCTGGCGTGCTGCCCTCGCTGCGGCTCTCCCCGGGGATGGCGGGGAGAAGTCATAGCTGGACCGCAAGGAGAGCGTGTTTGAGCTGCTGGAGGTGAGTAATGGGCTGGTCAGTGAGGGTATGGTTGAAAGGGCCTCCCTCTCTATGACGGCACCTCTCATGATGGGTTGGAGGGCTGCCCTTGCTGCGGCTCTGCCGAGGGATGGCGGGGAGAAGTCAAAGCTGGACCGCAAGGGGAGCGTGTTTGAGCTGCTGGAGGTGAGGTGATAGGCAGTGCAATAGCAGTTGGGGCTGAGATTTTTTAGAACCATCTAAGGTCGTATCCCAGTCAAGTGTCAAGAACTGGTTAATGTCCAGCGTTGTTAACGGTTGACACCAAGTGGAGACGCGTGTGAGCGTGGCTCCAGCCTGGTGGAGACGCGTTGTTTGGCACATTCCCGCGCAAACCCTAACTGACACCAGGAGGGATAGTCCTCCACGTGTTTTCCGAGTTGGTGTTGTGACAGTAGCCCCTCTTGACACTTGGCTGGGATACAACCTAAGGTAGAAAATGTGCACTCTAGACCATACCATAACCCTCTCTTCCACCACACCCCTTCCCTTTTCCCGTGATGCTTTGGTTGCAGTTGCTGACATCGCTTGTCAGGCGGTGGTGAGGTGATAGGCGGTGCAATGGCAGTGTGGGCTGAAGGATTTGAGGAACCCTTTAGGTAGACGATGTGCACCCTTTAGTGTATGAAAAATCACTATAGATCGCTTATGGTACCTGGAGAATAACCTGTAGCCGGACCAGCACTAAAATAACGCTGCTTGGTTCAAGTTTGTACCGTGTTGGTGGGAGGGTGGGTTGGGTTGGGATGGGGTCCATAAATGGAAGTCAGGTGAGTGATGCCCAATTGCAAGACATTTTCCACAATGTATGGTATGTGGACCACGAGCATCCCCCCCAAGATTTTAAAAAGCCTTGTCCTTACCGTAAATGAAGAGTTCAATGAGTTACTGCCTCACCAATAGCTCGAATATCCAGAAGGTCAAAGAGAGACTGATTTAACATCTAGTTGCTAATACAAAGTGTTCAAGAAGATACTTCGTAATTTTTTTTAAGTTTAAGGGAACTTCGTTATTGTGCACACAGCCAAAAGCTTCGTTATTGTTCACACAGCCAAACGCTTCGCTCTGACGCGCCTGTTTTCGCCAAGCTCGCTGGGAGCTGGGGCGCATGGGAACGTGTCGCACGTTATCTCCGTGCGCTGCTGCTGACCTGGCATCGTACATTCTTGACTGCCCTCCACCCCGCACCATAGTGGCGGCTTCTGCACCCACAAAACCACCACCACAATCAGGAACACATTCATTGGCGAAAAGATTATCCGCCGCGGTAACCTGATCTTGCAAATTTTCGCCTTTCTCAAAAAAGGGCCATTATCGAAAGACACTATCTCCATTTCCAGGCAGCAGTCACACTTCCTAGCAAGAGAGAGCGTGAATTGGTTTCTTTCAGAAGTGCGCGTGGATTGGTGCGGTGATTTGATTCTGCATTACATATTAGCCGAGCCTAGCTGTGTTTCATTCATGGCCGTGTCTCAAGCTGGTTCGGGCAATGGGGGCGACACGGCGCACGAGAAGAGACTGATAGCTGAACGTGCTCGCGCTGACGCGGAAAAGGCGAGAGCCGCGGCGGAGGAGAGGCGCGCGGAGGCTGTGAAATTACGCGCCGAGGCGGAAAGCAAGCAGCAGGCGGCGGAGGAGAAGCAAAGGCTGGCGGAAGAAAAGCGGAGGGTCGCTGAGAAGGCGAAGGAGGAGGCGCAAGCACGGCAGGCGGAGGCGGCGGAGGCGAAGGCGGAAGCGGAGAGGAAGGCGGAAGCAGCAGCGCGGCGGAAAGCGGAGGCGGAGGCAGCCAAGGAGCAGGCTGTTGCGGCGAATCAGCGCGCGGAGAGCGCGCGGGAGGAGGCAGAGTCGAAGAGAGAGCGGGCAGAGCAGGCGAAGGCAGAGGCTGATGGGAAGCGGGAGCGGGCTGAGCAAGCCAAGGCAGAGGCAGACCAGAAGCAGGCGGAGGCAATACGAGCGAGGGAGGCAGCAGAAGCGGAGAGAGCGAAGGCGGTGAAAGGAAGGGAGGCTGCGGAGAAGGCTCAGCAGGAGGCGGAACAGGCGAAGGAGGAAGCGGAGAGGGCGAGGGGCGAGGCGAAGCAGGCTCAGGAGAAGGCGGACGCTGCGCGCGCTGATGCGGAGGTGAAGAGGGAAGCGGCTGAGAAGGCGAAGCAGAGCGTGCGGGCGCGTCAGGAGGAGTCTGCGGCGCTGAAGGAAAAGGCTGCTGAGGCGCGAGCTGCAGCGGAGAAGGAGCATGCGGAGCTGGAGAGGCGGAAGGGCGAGGCGGAGAGCGCGCGTGAGAAGGCGGAGGCGCAGCGGAGGGAGGCTGAGGAGAAGAGGCAGCATGCTGAAAAGGCTAAGGAGGAGGCGGAGCGGAAGAGGAGTGAGGCGGAAAAGGCGAAGGAAGAGGCTGGGAGGGCGAAGGTGGATGCGGAGAGAGCGAGAGAGGAGGCGGCGAGGAGGAAGGAGGAGGCGGAGGGGAAGCAGGGTGAGGCGGAGAGGAAGCAGCAGGAGGCGGAGAGGTTGAGGGGGGAGGCGGAGAAGGGGAGGCTGATTGCAGAGCAAGCGAGAGCAGAGGCGGAGCAGGCGAGGGAACGGAAGAAGGAGCTGGAGCTGAAAGCTGCGGCTAAGTGAAAAGATATTTGGGGATTAGGAGCTCTCTATTTTCTGAAGTTGCTGTGGGCGACAAGCCAAGTTAGTGCGTGGTGGCATTCATATGGGAGTACAGGAATGCTTTATGCACCTTCAACCCCGAAGTGGGATGCTTCGCGGAGTGAGACCCCTTCTTTGAGTGGTAGATTCTTGGCGTGGTTTAGGAATTTATTATCTGTGCCATTTCAAAAGGTATTTGGTTGCCAGCTACTTTGTGAGTGCTGTTTTTGTATAGAGCAGAATTATGAAATGCTCCAGACAGGTTACAGAACGTAGTGAATACAAAGACTGCTGTTCGCCGCAACGAGACCTCGTTGTTATCACTTCAGCGACATACCTGTTTCTTCGCATTACTCTTCGCAATGGCCTCATTGTGGAAGCTCGACGTGGAAGCCGTGCCGCGAAGATTTCGTTGGTCGCACGGCGCAGTCACTAACTTGGAGGTTAGGGCGCGTCCCTCCCCTCGATCGATCTACCCTCGATCGATCGAGGGACAGCTACAGTGTCGCAATTGACAAGGTAACCAGATTTCGAGAAGGCTTGCGAATCTACAGTAACTGGTGCCCAACGATCTTGTCACCTCCGCTGTGACGATCGATGTGCCCTCGTGGCCACACCGATCTCGGCTCCCTTCAATTCTCGATCCTGTCACCCGGGGATCGAGATCGATCCCCTGTTGTCACCTCCTACCAATCCCAGCAACTGATGTCCTTGACGCGCCCTTAGGCCTGATGTCTGAACCTCAGCAACTGACTCGGCAACCAGCTCTTCTGTCATGCTAAGTGTTCCTAGCCACTATCGCCCGACATAAGAATCTCCTTACTTCCGAGCCATATTTCTGGCGCAAGCGGGGCTTCTCGCCGTGGCGAAATGAAGGTAGTGAGAACCCAAACCTGGTTGCCCTTGTTCCCCTTTTAGGTTCGGCAAGAACCAAAACCAGGCCCTGCCCAAGCACGAAGAGACAAAACCTGAATTTTGAGCCGGGAGGCCTGACCTAGAAGTTGGTTGGGGAGAAAGCAGATGGGATAAAACAAGCCTGAGCAGGGATTGACGCGCGAACAAGCAGAAAGATACATCAGCTACGCGTCATTTGCGGTTTCAGCTTTCAAGATAAGCTTGCGATACCTGAGTATTCGCGTCCCCTGCTTTAGAAGTGCTCTTGCCATTTTCTCAGCAATTGAAGTACATTAGCGAGTGTGTCCGTCGATTTTACTAGTTTCCCTAGTGGTACGTGCTCTACTCTGCTCAACACTGTCGCGATCGAACAACCATAACTTCACGCCACTTTTACTCTATTACTATCTTAGTGATTTCCATTGTTTTTTCGCTCGCCATTCTGTTGTGACAACGTCCCATCGCAGTCTCCCTGCCCAGAAATTGCATCGGTGCTTCCAGGATCCAATCCGTCCAGGTCCCACATTTCTGAAACCCTGAAATAGCATCTCTCAATCAGCTTCTAGGTTCTTCGGTTCACACACACGCTTCCAATGGCGGACGCCGAAGAAACGGAGATTGCGCCGCTTGAGGAGGTTCCACAGGGGGAGGCGGCTGAAGCCCCTGCGAAAGAAGCAGCAGGCGATGATGGTGGTGGTGGGGAAGGAGGAGGAGGAGAAGGAGAAGCTGAGGAGGGTGGAAACGAGGGAGCAGGCGAGGAGGAAAGTGCCGAAGAAGTGAAGGAGGATGCAAATGACGGAGAGAAGGATGGTGAAGGGGGAAATGCTGCTGACGAAGAAGACGGGGTAGAAGCGGAAGTTACCCCTGCTGAAGCGGGTGATGCAATTGAAGGAGGTGAAACAAGTGGTGGTGGTGACGCAGGAGAAGCGAGCGACACTGAAGGAGGTGAAGCAGTTGAAGAAACTGAACAAGGCGAAGCAGGACAAACAAGCGAAGAAGGGAAAGCAACAGGAGAGGCTGAAGCAGGTGAAGCTGCTGAAGCAGTTACTGAAGAAAGGGAGGAAGAGACGGCGGAAGAGGCGGCTGCGGCGGCTGAGGAGATTAGCGAGGCGAAAGCAGATGCTGATGGGCAGACAGAGGCGGAAGTCGGCGATGCTGCGCCAGCGGAAGCCGAGAAAGCGGAAGGGGAGGAGGCGGAAGGGGAGGAAAAAAGAGGGGACGATCAAGGGAGCGACAAGGGGGAGGCTGAGGATGCAGAGTCGGGTGTGACTGAACCGGGAGCTTCGAACGCCGAGGAAGTAGCTGCAGAGGAGGCTGCTACAGCCGAGGCTACAGCCGAGTCGAGTGCAGAAGCAGGTGAGGAGACCAACGAAGAGGCGAGTGGGGAGGCGAGTGAGGAGGCAACTGGGGAGGCGAGTGATGCTGCTGGTGCAGGTGAAGGGGGAGTACTGGAGGGAACAACGAGTGATGGGGAGTCAAGTGCGGCAGAGGGAGATGTGGGGGACGAGGCGAAGGCAGGTGACATAGGGGACGAGCCGGTGGAGGAGAAAGGTGAGGAGGAGAGCGCAGGAGGACAAGGAGATGGAGAGAAGGGAGAAGAGGAGGGAAATGGCGAGGAGGTGAGAAACGAAGTGGGAGCGGAAGGGGAGGAAGATCGAGGAGGAGATGAGGGAGGAGAGCGGAGAGGAGGAGGAGGAGAAGGAGGAGAAGAAGGAGGAGGAGGAGAAGGAGGAGAAGAAGGAAGTGAAGCGGCAGCTGCAGGAACGAGCAACGAGGTTGAAGGGGAGGGGGCAGCGGAGGAGGCGGAGGGGGATAAAGAGGGTGATGCGGAGGAGAAGAATGATGACGTGGCATCTGTGTCGTCAGGTGGCGGCGATGGGGAGGATAAACGGGCAGGTGAAGAAAACGAGGAGAGAATACAGGATGGAGAGATGGGGGAGGGTGAGACAGGGGAGGGTGACAAGGGGGAAGAGGAGGAAAATTCCGAGGCAGGGGGGGTTGGAGGAGAGAGTGGTGAGTCTAGTGTGGAGGAAGGAGCAGAAGAGGAGGTGAAAGGGGAAACAGTGAGTGCGGAGCAATTGGAGGGAGAACCGGGGGAAGGGGAGGAAACGGAGGAGAAAGGTAAGGGTGGGGGTGAGGAGGAGAGGGAAGAGGAGGCTGTGACTATTCATGTTGATGGTGAGAATGGGATGGAAGAGGAGAAGGCAGAGGTGGAAGCGGCAGTGGGGGAAGCGGTAGTAGAGGCTAATGGCTTGCAGGTTGAGGAAGGGAAAGAAGAGCAGGAGGAAGAGGGACGAGTGGAAGAGGGGGAGGTGGAAGCTGGTGCAGGGCTGAACCATGTGAAGGATGGAAAGGGGAGTGAGGAGGGGAGTGAGAAGGGGAGTGAGAAGGGGAGTGAGAAGGGGAGTGAGAAGGGGAGTGAGAAGGGGAGTGAGAAGGGGAGTGAGAAGGGGAGTGAGAAGGGGAGTGAGAAGGGGAGTGACAAGAGTGAGAGTAGTAGTGACAGCGATAGCAGCAGCGAGAGTGGGAGTGACAAGGAAGGGGATGACGAGGAGAAGAAAGAGAAGAAGAAGAAGGATAAGAAGGAGAAGAAGGATAAGGAGGGTAAGAAAAAGAAGAAGGATAAGAAGGATAAAAAGGATAAAGGAAAGAAGAAGAAGAAAAAGGACGACGACGAGCAAGAGGATGACGAGGAAGGGAAGTCAAAGATAAAGGCAACCGAAGGCAAGATAAAGGAAATGGAAGCCCGTCTCGCCGAGGCTGAGGGGAAGATGGCTGGGATGAAAACAGAAGCCGAGGTGCAGGCGCTGCTGCAGGCACAAGAGACAGAATGGGCCGCCCGTCTCGCCGAGGCCGAAGAAAAGGTCCAGAAAATGCGACTCCTTCGGCAAGCCTTGGAGCTACGAGCGTCAAAGGCGGAGGAGCAACTGGGGAAGCTGAGAGAAGAGCTGGAAGCGGAGGAGGAGAGGAGGATAGCGGCGGAAGAAGCTAGGGACGAGGCGGAGGAGGGGCGAAGGGTGGCTGAGGAGGGCATGGAGGCGATGGTGGATGCCAAGAGGCAGACGGTGAAGAACCTTACGGAGAGCTTACTGGCTTCGGAAGAGCAGAGGAAGAGGCTCGTTGCCGTGCTGCGATCAGTGAATGGAGGTAAGGCTTGTGGTGTTGCTGGTGTTGCTGGTGTGGTTTGGTGTGAGTGGCTTGGGAGGAGGGGCGATGGTGGATGCTAAGAGGCAGACGGTGAAGAATCTCACGGAGAGTTTGCTGGCCTCGGAGGAGCAGAGGAAGAGGCTCCTTGCCGTGCTGCGATCGGTGAATGGAGGTAAGGGCTAGGGAGCTGGTTGTGAGACGTTTGAGTAGTGACTACAATCGGTGTATGGAGGTATGATGGGTTGGGGTGGTGGTTTGGTTGGCTTGTTTAAGGAAGAGGAAAGAGGCTCTGTCGTACTGTCATCGCTGAATGGAGCTGAGTGGTGGGAACTGGTGTGTGGTGTTGGAGTGTGGCTGAGTACGCTTGTGCACGCTAGCTTTCTCACACATGCTGGTTTCAAATGAGTGTAGAAACGTTACTGATAAGGAAATGGGCATACCTTGGCAAGCATAATAACACTCATGTTGACATGGGTAATGGTGGCAACCCAAGGTAGAAACAAAGTCATTGCTGCACATAAAGCAGCGTTGTTTTTTTTTTTTTTTTTTTGTAGCATGGAATGTGATGATCTTACATCCACTGGACCACTGAGGTCGTTTTTGAGGCGCCTAAAAAATGATCTTACATCCATTGGAATACTTCACCTGTGGCAGACAATAGCCAACCAAGTATGGGGGGCACCATCACTGTTTTTGAGTCGACTCAAAAACAACCAAGTATGGGGGGCACCATCACTGTTTTTGAGTCGACTCAAAAACAACCAAGTATGGGGGGCACCATCACTAACGTAAATATTTTCAGGCCTGACTTGCCTCTTTCCTCCTCCCTCGTCCCTCCTGGCCCCCAAGTATGGGGCACCGTCACTTACATTAAGCTGTTTCAGATCTGACTTGCCTCTTTCCCCCTCGTCCCCTAACCCTCACACCCCCTCACACCCCCTCACACCCCCTCACACCCCCTCACTCCCACGACCCCTCAGTCCCCTCTTCCTGTAGCAGACCAGAACCAGTGAGTATGGGGCCACACTGACTTGTCTCTCTCCCACCATCGCTCATGAAATATTTCAAACCTGACTTGCCTTCTCCGCCTCATCCCCTCAACCTCTCAACCCCTCACCCCCACGACCCCCCCACCTTGTCTTTCTCCTCAGTCAGTATGGAGAGCCATGATGTCATGAGCAATCGCATTGATCATTTTCCTCTCCCCCTCACCTTCGCTATCCCTTGCACCCTGTCTCTCTTCTCTGGCAGATCAAAACCAGTCAGTATGGGGCACCATAATGTCATGTGAGTCGCTCCCACCCCACCCACACACTCCATGCTAAGTGGGGCGCCACTATTGCCCTCCATGTACTATGTGTTGTTTTTTTGGTCGACTCGAAACTAGCCATCCATGTACCATGTGCTGTGTTGCATCAGTCTGTGCTGCACCAGTCTGTGCTGCACCAGTCTGTGCTGCACCAGTCTGTGCTGCACCAGTCTGTGCTGCACCAGTCTCTGCTGCACCAGTCTGTGCTGCATCAGTCTCTGCTGCACCAGTCTGTGCTGCATCAGTCTGTGCTGCACCAGTCTGTGCTGCACCATTCTGTGCTGCACCAGTCTGTGCTCACCCGTTTAGTATGCCTCTGCATAACATGCCCTCGGATACATACTCATGCCGTTTCGCAACATGCTCTTTTCTCACATACACATGCCCGTGCACAAGATGATGTTGTTTCATGCTCATGCTCATGCCGTGCATGTCCACATGCGCATAGCATACCGCTACAATCGTTCATTGAGAGTTGTCAAAAGTGACACACGCCTAGCATACTGTTACTCTCCATCATGTTGCTCTACCTCGTCACCACCAGAATCTCATTATGATAACATGCTCTACTCATTGTGATAACATGGTCTACTCATTGTGATATCATGCTCTAGTGTCTCGCTCCATGCTACAACAGTGGCCGATCCCTGTCGTTCAACCCCCTCACTCTCATCTTTCTTATCCCTCTCTTCCCCCCCCCCCCCCACCTCCCCCCCCTCCCGCACATTATCCCTCTCGTTCCCCGTGTCATCCTCCATATGCCACTCAGTTTTCGATGCCAACAAGGCTTGATGGGCACTCAAGCCAGGGTAGCTGCAGCTCCAGCATGCCTCATCATCATGTCTCAAGCACGCACCACTGGTCTCTAGCCCTCATGTAGCCTCTAGATTTCCCGCAAGATTTCCTAAACCGGACTCGGAGGTTGAAAGTTGGAAGCAGCAGTAGCAGCAGCAGCAGTGGAAGTTGGATGCTCCATTTTCTAGTTGTGGAAACTCCTGCAGCAGGTTAACGTTTATCCTTCGAAATTTGACGGCGTTTGCAAGAGAAGGGGGCTTGCGGCTTGCCCACGCATGGTGTTGGCCGTACTGGCGATGATTGAGCTGCTTTGCAGAACACCCGGCCCCCTTCACAGCCAGAGTGAAGCTTAAAGGGCTGTTAGATGGTGAAGCTGTGTGGGTGGAGGCGGCTTCGGTGAAAGCTGTGGCAGTGGAGGTTTTGGTGCAAAGCATATTTCACTAACCGCATTTGCGCCACTGCCTCAAACATTTTCTGTTATTTATGTTTTATTCTCCTTCCGATGACTAAAATACGGTAATGCATATGTAGTGATCAGCTGCTAACATAGTTGATAGGAATTATCTTGCTCTGAAATTTGTGTGTGCCTAATTATCTTCATGGATATTATGCCACTAAAGGTTATTGTACGAACTAGAAAATGAACCATCCGGCACCGTTCTATTGTAGCGTCCAAATGAGTCGACTCAAAAAGTAACCTGGTGAGCATTAGTGGAGCTTCACACTCTCTTTTTTTTTTCCGCACTCGGTGAGCAGTCAGCATGTCCCTCTCACCATTAATTCCTCTCCTACACAGCTGCTACTTCTTCCTGCATTCGTCTTCCTATGCTTCCCATGCACATCATGCCTCTTGTCTTGCACATGTAGTCTAATTTCTTTCGCAGTCACTCTCTCGCACACTCACCGCCGTTCTCTTGAACCTATCTGTCTCCTCTCATCACTTCCTCGCCAGTCCTGTCAGAATGTTATATTTCTCTAGTCTGCAGTGGGGTACTCTATAGTGAGTACAGCCCTGTTAGGGTTTGCTATATGTATCCCATTGTTTGCTAGTGAAACCCCTCTTTTGCCTATTCTCTCTTGCCTAGCTAGCTAAACCCTAGCTATGGCTCCTTCGTTCTAGCTACTGTTTCTGACATGCTATCAGAGCGGTTACGCTCCTGGCCTGTGGGCCCGCCTGCTTCCGCTGCCATACTGCATGTCGGGCGCCACGGGGCGCGCGCGACGTTTTTTCTTCCCGCCACGCGCTCGGGGCGCGTGGCGGTTTTCTGCCCGCCGCGCGCCCCGGGTGCGCGCGGCGGTTTCGTCGCCCGTCGCGGCACCCTGGGGGCCCGCGTGTCGCCCTGCCCGTCGCCCGTCGCGGCGCCCTGGGGGCCCGCGCGTCGCCCCCTTTCGTCGCCCGTCGCGGCGCCCCGGGAGCCCGCGCGCCGCCCTGCCCGTCGCCCGTCGCGGCGCCCTGGGGGCCCGCGCGTCGCCCCCTCCCGTCGCCCGTCGTGGCGCCCTTGGGGCCCGCGCGCCGCCCGGCATGTCGCCCCTCGCAGCGCCCCAGGGACCCGCGTGCTGCCCCGCTTCCGCTCGCACGCCGCCCCAGCTGCTGCCCGCGTATCTGCCCCGCGCGCGCGCGCGCCGCCTGCGTTGGGGGTATGGGGGTGGCGGGTATGGGGGTGGCGCGTGTGTGAGCCGTCCCATACTCCTCCTCCTCCGTCTCCCACTGCTACAGCTGCCGCTGAGGGGGGTGGATAAGTGGGAGCCGAGGGAGTGGCGCTAGGGGGGTGCCGTGGGAGAGGAGCTAGGGGTGCATAGGGGGGTGTGTGAAAAGGGGTCTGCGACAGTGGGGGAGGGTTGAACGGAGGTGGCCGCTGTGGAGCCAGCAGCGCCAGTAGTCCGGGAAGGTCGTGTCCTTGCTCCGGTAGCCAGCGAGCCCGTTGCGCCAGTTGCCCGTGGGTCCGTTGCTCTGTCAGAATCCCAGCCACTAACCACTGGGATAAAAGGGCTTATTTGTGTAGCGGGTGAGTGCGCCCATAACCCCCCAAGCCAACGTGCCTGTAACCCTTCCCTAGGATCAATCGGGGATCACCAGTGGACCTCTGACATGCTCCAGCCGCTCGTCGTAGCCGCGGAGCCAGTTACTCCAGTAGTCCGGATGCCCTCGTGCGTTTGGCCGGTAGCCAGTGTGCCAGTTGCTCCAGTAGCCCGTGTGCCAGCAGCTTCAGCCGCCGCCTCCAATCTTCTCTCCTCTCACAGTCCATCCTCCTCCTCACTTGCCCTCTGTGACTGCCTCTAGCTCTGCTTGTGCTTGTGAACTTCTTTTGCGACTGTTTGCTGTGCTGATTATACCCCACTTTGACTATGGGGGTGTGTCAGAATGTTATATTTCTCTAGTCTGCAGTGGGGTACTCTATAGTGAGTACAGCCCTGTTAGGGTTTGCTATATGTATCCCATTGTTTGCTAGTGAAACCCCTCTTTTGCCTATTCTCTCTTGCCTAGCTAGCTAAACCCTAGCTATGGCTGTTAAATAGAAGGTTTAAGTAGGGCCTAGGCTTAGTAGCCTAGGCCAACGGGAGTCGAGAAAATTGTTGCAAGGAGAAGGGGTTGAACTAGCAAGCAGGTGGATACACATAGGAAACCCTAAGGGGCCGTACTCACTATAGAGTACCCCACTGCAGGCTAGACAAACTACACATTCTGACACACCCCCATAGTCAAAGTGGGGTATGATCAGCACAACAAGCAACAGTTCCTAGTTCATAAATATAAGCAAAGCTAGAGGCTATCACAGAGGGCAAGTGAGGAGGAGGAGGAACTGTGAGAGGAGAGAAGATGGGAGGCGACGGCTGAAGCTGCAGACACACGGGCAACAGGAGCGGCGCGCACAGTGGCTACCGGTGGCAAGGGCCCCGGACTACAGGAGTAACAGGCTCCGCGGCTAAGACGAGCGGCAGGAGCAACGGACCCACGGGCGACAGGCGCAGCAGGCTCTCTGGGCTACCAGCGGCAAGGGCCCCGGACTACAGGCGCTGCGGACGACAAGACGGCTGCCTCCACTCAACCTCCCCCAACTGTCCCACACCCCTTTCACACACCCCCTGCTGAACCCCTGGCTCCACTCACACTCCACCCCCCATGCACCACTCCGACGGCTCCCACACATCCACCCCCCTCAGCAGCAGCTGCAGCAGTGGGAGACAGAGGAGGAGGGGGAGCCGGGGACGGGTCACACACCCATCACCCCCATACCCGCCACCCCCATACCCTCCGTTCCACGGCTGCACGCGTAGCAGGGAGACGAAGAAGGGGGGGGGGGGGGGGGGGGGGGAGCAGGGGCAGCACAGGCACGGGCATCAGCGGGCAGTACAGGCACGGGCAGCATCGGGCGGCAACGGGCAGCACAGGCACGGGCAGCACAGGCACGGGCAGCACAGGCACGGGCAGCAACGGGCGGCAACGGGCAGCACAGGCATGGGCAGCAACGGGCGGCAACGGGCAGCACAGGCACGGGCAGCAACGGGCGGCAACGGGCAGCACAGGCATGGGCAGCAACGGGCGGCAACGGGCAGCACAGGCACGGGCAGCAACGGGCGGCAACGGGCAGCACAGGCACGGGCAGCATCGGGCGGCAACGGGCAGCACAGGCACGGGCAGCAACGGGCGGCAACGGGCAGCACAGGCACGGGCAGCAACGGGCGGCAACGGGCAGCACAGGCACGGGCAGCAACGGGCGGCAACGGGTAGCACAGAGGCGGCTGCACCGGGACCAGGAGCGGCGTCGCATGCAGCTGCAGGGTCGGCGCCGCAGGGTCCAGGGGCGGCGTCGCGGGTCCAGGGGCGGCTGCACCAGGGGCGGCTGCACCAGGGGCGGCTGCTCCAGGGGTCAGGGGCGGCTGCAGAGGTCCAGGGGCGGCTGCACCAGGGGCGGCTGCTCCAGGGGCGGTTGCTCCAGGGGCCAGGGGCGGCTGCTCTGGGTCCAGGGGCGGCTGCTCCAGGGGCGGCGTCGCTGGTGCAAGGCAGGCCCGCGCACGGCTGCAAAGCAGGCGCGGGCGCAGGTGAGGCAGAGGCGGCGGCCAGGGGGGGGGGGGGGGGGGGGGGGGGGGGGCGACAAGCAGGGACGGCACCCAGGGGGCGCCGCGACGAGCAGGGGCAACGCCGCGCGGGTCCCGCAGGGGCGTCGCGACGAGCAGGGCGACGCCGCGCGGGTCCCGCAGGGGCGTCGCGACGAGCAGGAGCGGCGACGCACGGGTCCCGCAGGGGCTTCGCGACGAGCAGGAGCGGCGCCTCGCAGGGCGCCGCGACGGGCAGGGTACGGGCGGGCAGAACAGGCCCGCGCGCGGACGTGGGGCAGGCGCGCAGGCGGCGTGAGGGCAGGCCGCGCGCAGGGCAGGACGACACCGTGCGCCTCGGGGCGCACGGCGGGCAGAAAACCGCCTCGCTCCCAGGGCGCACGGCGAGGAAAATACGACGCCGCGCGCCCGAGGCGCGCGACAGGACGACAGGCAGCGGAAGCAGACTGGTGGGCCCGTTAAGGAAGGCAGCAGGAAGGTGCCTGCTCTGAATACCATGTTAAATAGAAGGAGTAGGGCCTAGGCTTAGTAGCCTAGGCCAACGGGAGTCGAGAAAATTGTTGCAAGGAGAAGGGGTTGAACTAGCAAGCAGGTGGATACACATAGGAAACCCTAAGGAGCCGTACTAACTATAGAGTACCCCACTGCAGGCTAGACAAACTACACATTCTGACAATGGCTCCTTCGTTCTAGCTACTTTTTCTGACAAGTCCAACGGATGCGGTGGGTCAGATTGTGATCGTTCCCTCCAATGGGCTCATTGTTTCCGTGCCTAAGTAAGCAATGTTCTCTTTTACTTGCGTGCTTGCTTTCCTTTTCCAATTTTAGGTATGTTGTGTACAAAAAGCCTCGTTTCCGTTATGTTTTGTGTTTGTACAAGTCACTCCTATTGAACAACCTTTGTAATGTGCTTTCCTTATCTTTTTTTTTTTTTTTTTTTTTTCCCAATTTTAGGTATGGCATAGAAGGCCCCAAGGAACCTCCCAAGGGGAAAGCTGCTGCTGTTGCCGCTACCAACAAGCTCGATGGGAATGTGCCGTCAAGTGACTGGGTGGTGGATGAGAAGTCGCAGACGGTGGAGTCGAAAGACGGAAAGCGGTGATAGTGCACATTAAGGCCATTGAGCCACAGCCCAATCTGCCCAAACTGTCACTAACGCTAGTGGGCCAATGAAGTGAATGGTCAATAACCAACCTGTAGCCAATCAAGAATCAGAATATTGGACAGTGAGCCAATGATGTGAATGCTCAATGACCAAACTAAAGCCAATCTAGTACCGGTATCAGATTGTTATTGTACTCACTATAGATACAAGCAGCCTTCCCTGGTCCTTGCCAGTTGACTTCCGCGACTTCCAACTTTGTTCTTTCTTTGGCACGAGTTTCGTTGGACTGGTTGTCCGAGCGAAAGGGAAGTGCTGGTAACCTCAAACTCCCATGCACTGGGTCTGTCCCGTCTCATGCACGCTCGGACTGAACCGCGCCGCATTCCCAGCTACACACAAGTCCGAAATTCCACTGAGGACCAAGCTTCAAGTGCCCGTCACGGGTATGCACGGTCTGCCCGAGGACGGAATAATTGCGAAAGTGCGAGCGATGCGACGCATGTGCGAAAACTTCATCGAAACCCACAGCCTCCAGAAAGTAACACTGCTTTGACAACAAGATTCGCGAACCCTGGTGAACCATGGTTCAACCAAAGCCGCAGGCAAGCCCGAGAAATCCCTCACCTGCCCGATCTTCGGACCTTCTGCAAATTCTGACCATCCGCGCAGGTGCATCGCGGCGCGACGAGCCCCCCACCCCACCCCATCCAACCCAAATGTGACACTCCACATGTGAGCTGGTGAGTCAAAACAAAGCATAACCCAATCGAACCAGCATCACAATTCAAGCCTTCCAGTAGCATATTCAGCTATTCAACCGTGACAGGCACCGTTAGAACAAACACCTGCCCTCGAATAGTTAAGTATCGTCATGAGGGACGGTCCCGCGATCACGATGCTGCTGCTGCTGGCCTCATTCCTCCTGGCGGCACAGCCATCCAGTGCAAGCCGCGAATCAGTTTGGCGCAACCTGAACCGCGCATGGCGCAACGGCGGAGAGAATTCGCACCTCGCGGCTCCCTCCAGGGAAAACTCTGGAGAACTGGCGACGCCAGCAGCAGACGGCTCCGCGGTCTACATCGTTCGCCTGAGCACGGCGCCTCCCCTCTCCGAATATCGCGGCGGAATCGCGGGCTACCCCGCGACAGCCACGTGGGACGACGGCAGCGACGAGGAGGACAGTGATTCAGTGCCGGAGATGATTCTCCCCGCCGGCGACTTCGCCGCAATCGCAGGCGACGAATCCGTCGATCTGGACGACACCAACGGCGACAACCTCCTCCCCAACGCAACTGTGCCCGCGCCGCCCGCAAACGACACATCTGACGCCGCCGCCACTCCCAACGCTCGCGGCGGTCGCGGCGGTCGCGGCGATCGCGGTGGTAACGGTAACGGCGGGCGTAACGGCGGCGGCGGGTGCCCTCGGCACCGGCTGAGTCTGAGCATGGACCGCCCCCAGGTGGCTGCGTTCGCGGGGCTGCTGCAGCGGCAGCAGGCGCAGGTGGCATCTGAGGCGGGCGTACCCGAGGACGGGCTGCTCTACAGCTACAAGCACACGTCCAACGGATTCGCCGCGCGCCTCACGCGGCGCCAGCTGTGGCGGCTGCGGCGCCACCCTGCCGTGGCGTCCGTCCGCGCCAGCCGCGTGTTCCGCCGGCAGACGAGCGACTCGCCGCAGTTCCTGGGGCTGCCCGGGAAGGTGTGGCCGGCAGTGGGCGGGCAGAGCAAGGCGGGCGACGGCACGGTGGTGGGGATCGTGAACTCGGGTATCTGGCCCGAACACCCGTCCTTCAGCGATAAGGGCTTCTCCTCGCAGCTGCCCGCTGGGTGGAAGGGCAAGTGCGAGCAGTCGAGCTCGTTCCGGTGCAACAACAAGGTGATTGGCGCCAAGGCCTTCTATGCTGGCTTCCAACAGAGCAGCGGAAAGCCCGTGTTGACCAACGACTGGCTCACGCCGCGAGATGCGGACGGCCATGGCACGTGGTGCGCCGGGGCAGCTGCGGGAAACCCCGTGAAGGTGAAGGGCGGCGGGCAGGTGAGCGGCATGGCGCCGGCAGCGCGCATTGCGGCGTACAAGATCTTCTGGACGGACCGCAACGGGGACATGTACGCCACGGAGTCAGACATCATCGCAGCCGTGAATCAGGGCGTGGCGGACGGTGTGGATGTGCTGTCGCTGTCTCTGGGCGGCATGGATCCCAACGACAACTATTTCAACGATCTCGCTTTCATGCGCGCCAATGCTGCCGGGGTGTTTGTCGCCTTTGCTGCCGGCAACGCCGGGCCTCCCGGGCGTGGAGGCTTCTACCGCACGCTTGACAACTTCGCGCCTTTCTACCTCACCGTTGGCGCCAGCACCATTGCCAGAGGCGGCGCCTCCCTCGCCTCCTCTACTGCCGGCGCGCAGTCGCTCGCTCTCAGTGGCACCACCTCTGCCAGCAGCAACAGCAACATCAACATCAACTGCAACGGCACTGACGGCACTGGCAACAGCATGGATGGCACTGATGGCACGGACGGCAGCAGCACGGTTCTGACTGCAGACGGGGGGATCACCTTCACCTCCTCCTCCTCCTCCGCCCCGGTGGTGGCTGACTTCTCTTCCCGCGGCCCCCTGCTGGAGCCCTCCGCCACAGCCCAGCCGCCCAAGCCAGGCAACGCCATTCTGAAGCCCGACATCATCGGCCCGGGAGTGGACCTCGTAGCCGCTGTTCGCGGGAACAAACCCGGCGACATCGGCGGTCTCGCGCGCATGTCGGGCACTTCCATGGCCACCCCGCATTTAGCGGGGCTAGCCGCTTTAATCATCCAGAAGTACCCCAGCTGGACCCCGGCGCAGGTGATGTCAGCGCTGATGACGACAGCGCGGGTGACGGACACGAGCCAGAGCCCGATCAAGAGTTCGACGGGGAGGGAGGCCACCCCGTGGGAGATGGGCGCAGGCCACGTGTTCCCCCCGGCCATGCTCGACCCCGGCCTCACCTACGACGCCCGCGACCGCGACTACCAGAATTTCCTCGCCGGGCAGGACCTCAACCGCGCGAAAATGGAGTTCCCAGGGGTGTCGCTCTCGCCTCTGGCTGTTCGGAACCTCAACCTGCCCACCATCACTCTGCCTCGCCTGCAGGGCTCCCTGCAGGTCACCCGCACCGTCACCAACGTGGGGCAGTCTCAGTCCACGTACAGTGTATCTGGGAAGTCCCCGCAGGGCGTGAAGGTGACTGTGGGGCCTAGGAGCCTCACGCTGGCTCCCGGGGAGAAGAAAAGCTACACGCTGACGATCACGGTGGATACCCCCAATAATGACTTCAAGTACGGGTATCTAGTCTGGGCTGACAACCAGGGCCACAGTGTGCGGTCCCCCCTTGTGGTGCAGCCCATCTCCCGCTGAGGGGGAAATTGCGTGAGGGAGGCTCTTTTTGGTAGGGGGGTGGGTGAGTAGGGAGCCCTCTTCTCATTGAATGGGGAAATGTCACTTCTCGTGGCACATGGCTTGGCGTGGCTCAGTGTAGGTTGATGCATCATGGAGTGGAGATTGATGTGAGAGGGCCCGGTGTGTGTGGCATGAACGATTCTGGATGTGTGAGCTTGTAAGTGTGTTTTTTCAGAGTGTGGCAACCTTGTTTGCATGCAGTACTTAACGGTATTTATTGGAGATACACACTACGGTATGAATACAGGCCTACAAACACAAAACTGCATGCAACCCAGGTGATTGCAGAGACTGCCACTTCCCACTCCGCAGACCAAGCACAAGGTGCTCTCGCTATACTCCCTACTCACGTAGCAGGAGCCAATGAGGGGAGAGTGGGCACTGGCCATTGGTCAGAACGACAAGGGCGTGAGTTTGATCAATCCATCTCCAGCAGGCGCCTGGGACTGAGAGGAGTGGAAAAGGCTTGGGAAAGGGAGGGACGTGCGGAGAGCAAAAAGCAACAAGGACATGGGAACGAGAAGAGCTCCAGTTTCACAGACTCTCGGCTACTAGTCAGTGTTCTTTTTACATTGTTTTTCCTTACTTGCTTACGCCTAGATCCTAAACACTTCTGCTCACTGGAAAATGTCTGAGGACCAGTAGGCACCAGGGACTGAGAGGAGGGGAAAGGAAGGGAAGGGAAGGGACGCATGGAGAGAGGGCATGGGGAGTGGGCATGGGGAGTGGGCATGGGGAGTGGGTGCTGGGCATGGGAAGAAACAAGAAGGGGAACATTGGAGATGAATCGGGGGGTACGATGGGCAGCAGGGCAGCAGGAAAGGAAGGGAAAGTGGGAAATCAATGGAGAAAAGTGATTCAATTGTCGAGTAGGTACGGCGCAGCAGCAGCAGCAGCAGCAGCAGTGGCAGCAAGTTGACTTTTAAGTAGACTCAAAGGTACGGCAGCAGCAGCAGTAGCAGCAGCAGCAGCAGCAGCAGCAGCATTACCACCACCTACCTGGTGACGATACCTGACATGGCTGCTGGAATGATGACAGGTGACGTACAATTATCCACCCCCTCTCCCCTCCTCGCATTGTCGTCACCCCCATGTCGATCCCCACACTTCGTCCCCCCCTCCTCCCATCATTCCCCCGGCTCATCATCCCACGGCTTTCATTCTTTGCAATAATCCCCCTTGACTGCCCTACCCCCCCTACCCCCCCTACCCCCCCTGCCCACCCTGCCTGCCCTACCCCCCGCCCGCCCTACCCCCGCTGCTCGCCCTACCAAGTGCCCACCGCCACTGTTTCAGCCCAGCTGGTACCACCATGGCAGCATGGCCCACACCACGTGTTTTGAGTCGACTCAAAACACGGCCCTGCCCGCCCTACCGAGCGATTGAGTTGTGTGGTTCGGTTCGAACACGAAGCAAGGTGACTGGTTGGGATGTAGGCTCGGTGAGAGTGTGAGGTTGAGGGCACCGGCACTGAGCTGTCTGTTTGTACGCATTAGGGGTTCTTTCAGTTACAAATGTTGGACAATGTACGGTAGCATTAGGAACTAATGTTGGACAAAGGTGGAAATGAACTGTCACTGAATAAATACTACGACCTGATGCTACAGAAACAATCCTGCTAACAGTCACAAGAAAATCACGCTACTCCTACCACGAACCATATGAAGAAATTCATACTAATTCTACTTGAAAACCTTTTTCAAAAAGCCGCGGCTTTTCAGCTCCAGCTCCTTCTTGGTCCCTTCCAGCACATGAGCCGTGTGATCCCTTGCCTGCTCCGCCTCCGCCCTTGCGACCCGCATGCGCCCTCATGTTACTTGAAAACCTTTTTCAGAAAGCCGCGGCTTTTGAGCTCAAGCTCCTTCTTGGTCTCTTCCAGCAAATGCGCCGTGTGATCCCTTGCCTGCTCCGCCTCCGCCCTTGCGACCCGCATGCGCCCTCATGTTACTTGAAAACCTTTTTCAGAAAGCCGCGGCTTTTGAGCTCAAGCTCCTTCTTGGTCTCTTCCAGCAAATGCGCTGTGTGATCCCTTGCCTGCTCCGCCTCCGCCCGCGCTTGCTCCGCAATCAACCTACCCTTCTCTGCCTCCTTCGTCAACCTCTCCGCCTTCTCCCTCAACCTATCCGCCTCATCCCTCAGTCTCTCTGCCTCCTGCTGCTTCCTCTCCGCCTCACTCCGCTTCCCCTCCGCCTCCTCCCGCCTCCTCACCGCCTCATTTCTCGCACTCTCCGCATCCAGCTTCGCGTTCACAGCCTCTAGCTTCACCCTCACAGCCTCCTCTTTCACCCCTTCCGCCTCATCCCTCCTCCGTTCAGACTCCTCCCTGGCCTTCTCAGCCTCACTCCTCTTCCGTTCAGCCTCCTCTCTAGCCTTCTCAGCCTGCTGCCACTTCAACTCTGCATCGTCCCTCTGCGCTTCAGCCTCCGCCCTCGCTCTCTCCGCCTCAGCCTTCAGCCTCCCCAGCTCTGCATGCTCCTTCTCTGCAGCAGCTCTTGCCTCAGCAGCCTCTCCCAGCAGCGCAAGAGATTCCTGCAGACTGGCCCTCGCAGCCTGCTTCGCTTGCTCAGCCTCTTCCCTCCCCTCCTCCGCATCTGCCCGTAAACCATCTGCTTCCTCACGCAACTTCTCCGCCTCATCTCTCGCTCTCTCCGCTTCCTCCTGCGCCTGTTCCGCCTCCTGCTGAGCTTTCTCCGCAGCCTCCCTCGCCCTCACAGCCTCGTCTCTCTCCGCTTCTGCTGCCTCCCTCGCTTGCTCAGCCTCTGCCTGCTTAGTGTCTGCCTCTGCCTTGGCTTGCTCAGCCTGCTCCCGCTTCTCATCAGCCTCTGCCTTTGCCTGTTCTGCCTCCTCTCGCTTCACATCTGCTTCCTCCTTCTCCCTCACTGCCTGCTCCTTAGCTTCCTCTGCCTCCTCCTTCCGCTGCTCTGCTTCTCTCTCCTTCCTCTCTGCTTCCGCCTGAGCTCTCTCCGCCTCTGCCTGCCTCGCTTCCGCCTCCTCCTTCGCCTCCTCCGCCGCCCTCCTCCCTTCCTCCGCCTCCCTCTGCTTCTCCTCAGCCTCCTGCTGCTTACTTTCAGCCTCAGCACGGGCCTTCTCAGCCTCCTCCCGCCTCTCCTCTGCATCAGCTCTTGCCTTCTCTGCTTCATCCCGAGCATTCTCAGCTTCATTTCTCTTCCCATCAGCCTCTTCTTTCGCCTGCACAGCACTATCCCTCTCCTTCTCAGCTTCCTCCTGCTTCTTCTCAGCAGCTTCCTCAGCCTTCACAGCCTCATCCCTCCTCGCCTCCGCCTCCTCCTGCCTCCTCTCGGCCTCCTCTTTCGCCTGTTCGGCCACCTCCCTGGCCCTCACAGCCTCGTCCCTCACCCTCTCCGCCTCCTCCCTTGCCTTCTCCGCATCCCTCATCCTACCCTCCGCCTCCTCCTGATTCCTCTCCGCCACTGCCCTAGCCTCTTCAGCCTCTCCCTTTCTCATCTCCGCCTGCTCCCTATGCTCCTCCGCCTCTGCCTGCTTCCTGAGCGCCTCTTCCTTAGCTGCTTCAGCAGAATCCCTCACCCTCTCCGCCTCCTCTCGCGCAGACACTGCTTCATATCTCACCTTCTCCGCCTCAGCCTGTCTTGCCTGCGCCTCCTCCCTCGCCTCTTCAGCCACCTCCCTAGCTCTCACCGCCTCATCTCTCTGCCTCTCCGCCTCATCTCTCACCCTCTCCGCCTCCTCATGTGCACGCTCCGCCTCTCCTTGCCTCGCCACCGCCTCTGCCTGGGCCTGCTCCGCAGCCTCCCTCCCCTTCTCCGCCTCCTCCCGTTTCCTCTCAGCCTCACCACGAGCACTCTCCGCCTCCTCCTGCCTCCTCTCCGCTTCCTCCCTAGCCTTAACCGCCTCATCCCTCTCAGCCTCCGCCTCTGCTCGTGCCTTTTCAGCCAGTGCTTTGGCCTCCTCTGCCTGAGCCTTCGCTTCATCTGCCTCGCCCTTAGCCTTCTCTGCTTCGTCTTTCTTCCCTTCCGCCTCCTCCTTTTCTCTCACAGCGTCCTCCCTTGCCCTCTCCGCCTCCTCCTCCCTCCTCACCGCCTCGTCCCTCCGCCTCTCCGCCTCCTCCCTCTTCCCCTCTGCCTCCTCCCTCGCCCTTTCCGCCTCTGCCTGCTTCCTCTCCGCCTCCTCCCGCATCCCTTCCGCCTCCGCCCTTGCAGCTTCCGCTTCCGCCTGTGCCTGCTCCGCTGCCGCCCTCCCAGCCTCCGCCTCCGCCTTGGCTTCCAAAGCTTCCTCCCTCCGCCTCTCTGCCTCTTCCTGTGCTGCTTCCGCCGCGCTCCTGGCAGCTTCCGCCTCCGCCTTAGCAGCCTCCGCTTCCGCCTTCGCCCCCTCCGCCTCCGCCTGAGCTGCTTCCGCCTCCGCCTGCTTCCTCTCAGCTTCAACCCGCCGCTCCTCCGCCTCCTCCCTCTGCTTCTCCGCTTCAGCCCGTTCCTTCTCAGCAGCCTCTCTCGCCCTCTCCGCCTCTTCTCTCTCACGCTCCGCATTCACCCTCGCTTCTTCCTCCTCCTGCCTTCTCTTCTCCGCCTCTGCCGCCCTCTCCTCAGCCTCCCCCTTCGCCTGTTCTGCCTCCTCCCTTGCCCTCTCCGCCTCCACCCGAACCCTCTCTGCTTCCTCTCTCGCCCTCTCCGCGTCTTCCTTCCGCCTCTCCGCCTCGTCTCGCGCCCTCTCAACCTCCTCCTTGCGCGTTTCAGCATCATCTCGCCTCGTTTCAGCGTCCTTCCTCGCCTCTACTGCCTCTTGCTCCCTGCGCTCTGCCTCACTCCTGGCACTCTCCGCTTCGGCTTGCTGCCTCTCTGCTCCCGCCATCGCCCTCTCCGCCTCCTCCGCACGCCTCTCAGCTTCAGCCCTTGCACTCTCCGCATCAGCTTGCTTTCTCTCTGCCTCCTCCCTCCCCCTCTCTGCTTCCTCTCTCTTCCTCTCCGCCTCCTCCATACGCTTCTCAGCTTCAGCCTGTGCGTTCTCCGCCTCGCCCCTAGCCCGTTCCGCTTCCTCTCGCGCTGCTTCCGCCTCCGCCTTAACCTTCTCTGCTTCCGCCCTCGCAGCTTCAGCCTCCTCCTTGTCTTTTTCAGCCTCGGCCCTAGCTGCATCTGCCTCTTCCTTATCCTTCTCAGCTTGCGCCCTCGCTCCCTCTGCCTCCGCCCTCGCTGCCTCTGCCTCCTCCTTATCCTTCTCTGCTTGTGCCTTGGCAGTTTCCGCCGCCTCACGCGCGCTTTCCGCCTCTGCTCGCGCCCTTTCCGCCTCCTCCTTAGCCTGTTCCGCCTCCTCTCTCACCATCACAGCCTGTTGCCGCTCCGACTCCGCCTCCTCCCGCGCCTTCTCCGCTTCCTCCTGCTTCCGCTCCGCCTCCTCTCTCGCCGCCTCCGCTTCCTCTTGCTTCCGCTCAGCCTCCGCGCGGGCCGCTTCCGCCTGCTGCTGCTGCGCTTCCGCAACCTCCCTCGCTCGCTCCGCCTCCTCTTTCGCATCAGTAGCCGCATCTCTTGCTTTCTCCGCCTCTTCCCTCGCCTTCTCAGCCTCCTCCTGTGCCGAAACAGCATCTTTAGCCGTATTCTCTGCTTCCTCCTTTGCTTTCTCAGCCTCCTCCCTCGCCGCTTCGGCTTGCTGGCGCGCCTCCTCAGCTTCCGCGCGCGCCTTTTCCGCTTCCGCCCTCACCTTCTCCGCCTCTGCTTTCTCCCCTTCCGCCTGTGCCCGCGCCTGCTCCGCTTCCGCCCTCGCCCCTTCCGCCTCCTCTTTCGCCTTGATAGCCTCCGCCCGCTGCGCCTCCGCTACTTCCCGTTGCGCCGCGGCCTCTGCTCGAGCGCTCTCCGCCTTCTCTTTCTCCGCCAAGGCTTCTTCCCTTTCCACCTCCGCCTCCTGCTGCTTCCTCTCCGCGTCGGCTCGCGCATTCTCCGCGTCAACTCTCGCATTTTCCGCGTCAGCAGCTGCGGCCTCAGCCGCAGCCCTGTTCGCCTCCGCCTCCGCCTTCCCCGCCAGTGCCTCCTCCCTCGCCCTCTCCGCCTGCTCGCGCGCAGCTTCCGCCTCCTCCCTCCCCTTTTCCGCCTCCGCCTGCGCCCGTTCCGCCTCTTCCTTCTCCCCAACAGCCTGCTCTTTCATCTCCTCAGCCTCCTCTCGCTTCCTCAATTCCTCCTCCAGAACCTTCTGAAGCTCCGCTTTCTCTCCTTCCACTCCCTCTTTCAGCCTCAGCGCCTCATCTCGCTCCTGCTCCGCCTTCCTCCTCCCCTCCTCCGCATCCCTACAAGCAGCTTCCACCAGCTCTTCCTTTCTCGCCTCCACCTCTTCCTTCTCCCTCATAGCCTGCTCCTTCTGCAATTCCGCCTCTTCCTTCGCCTTCCTCGCCTCATCCCTCTCCGTCTCCGCCTCCTCAAGCCTCCTTTCCATATTCTCCTTCTCCTCCCTCACTTTCCCAATCGCTTCCAAAGCCTCTTTTTCCGAAGCCATGCGTTTCTTGTTATCCTTTGTAAGCTTCTCCACTTTCTCCTTTAAGCTGTCATGCACGAACTTATACTTGCCAAGATCCACCTCCATAGCCATAAATTTCTCCTCCATTTCCTTTAACTCCTTATCTTTCGCGCCCATTGCGGCGCCACTCCCTCCAGCAATTTTGCTTTCCGCCAATTCTTTCCTCAGCTTCTCAATTTCTGCCTGCATCTCCCCAGCAGCGTCCTCAGAAACTCCACCTCTCTTCCATGACTCGATTTCTTTCGTCATCTGCCCGATCTGTTCCTTCGCTGCCTTTAACTCCGCTTGCATGTTCTCCATTTTCAGTCGCATGTCCATATTCTTTATTTTCAGCTGCCCGAGCTCCACTTCCAAAGCCACACTGGAGTCTTTCGAAGCTCCCGGACCTGTAGCACTGGGTCCGCCTCGGACCGAACTGGCAGCACTGGACCCGGTTCGAACTGAGCCAGCAGCACTGGGTCCGGTTCGGACCGAACCAGTCGTACTGGTTCCGGTTCGGCCCGACGAAGCAGGTACTGGGACGGCTCCCCCAGACTGAACGGACTTGTGACGGAAAGACGCGACTCTATCGGCGACACTAAGCTTAGTAGTGGTCTTTTTCTCTGGTAACCAGTCATCGTTAGATGACGCGCCATCTGCGAAACCACAGAATCGGGCAAAGGTGAGATAAACTTTTATCACAGAAACAAGGAAAGAGAAGAACTGCAGACCTTACCTTTTCCGGACATTGTCGCGAGGGCAATCGACGGTTGAAATGCTATTGGTGCTTCAGGTAGCAAAACCGGCAGTCAATGCCGTCGTCAGATATGGAAAAGGAGATAATATAAGTCCTAAAGTTGCAATGAAGGTTGAGAGAGAAGAAATAAATAAAGAGGGGCCTCAAACGACGCAGTCATTAGTCTAAACCCCTGTGATGACAGGGCTGCAAGGCGTCTCAGAACATCAGTCGATAATGTAAGAGCAGAAGCGGCATTAGCTATTCCCGCCGTACATCTTTTCTGACCGCAGTTTCGACGGATCTGGAAGGTAACCAGGGAACGGACAGTGCCAAGGTGAGCCAACCAACTCAGAGTGATGCACTGATGATGATTTGTGGATTGTCTGACGTTGGATGGAGCGAAATAGCTCCTCGATGATTCAGTCTGGGGAAATGCAATCCCAATGTCCCCTGCCTCCAGGTTGCTACCAATATTTTTTCGGTTGGGTTCGGTGGGCAGGCTGGAAGGGGTTTGTCAGCTTGACGGGACGGAACGGAACGGACATGAAGGAACGGACGGAATAGAACGGGAGTTTGGACGAGAGTGAACGGGCAGAATTTCTTCTTGACATGGAAGGCTTGTCTGTTGTGTGGTGATGTTGGTTTGCCTGGTTCGGCACGTCGAACCTAGCACCCTGCCAATATGCCACGTTCGTCTGTCATTGGGCCATGTACCAGACCACACTCCATCACAAAGGAGGTTCGTGGACTTTTGAGGTTTGTTTCTGAGATGCAAGTTTATGATAGTGTATGTTTTACAAATGATTAGTGTAGACACGTTGTAGTTATAACATTTTAAGACTCAGCCCGTTCAACGGCAACCGCCACGTCACCAATAAGCTCAATAACAGCTCTGAGAAAGGTCTGGCCGCTTCGGGACTTGCCAGGCCGTTTCCGTGCCTCCAGCCAGCCTCGGTTCGCCTTACCTCAGAGGTTTCCAACTACCAGTTCAGCCCTTCCGTACCTATCTTCAGAGAGCATCACCAGACCTCACCGCAAGCACGTCCTCGCAAGGCCTGTCAATCTGGCTCGGATTATCACAACAAGCTGGTTCGGGTGGTCGCGCCGCTATATGCAGACATTTGACATTGATTGATGGCAATCCGTCGCACCACGAGAATTGTGCTGCACGTGACGAAGATGAGGGGGGAGTCAGATCGGGACACACATCTTCCCTTCAGCTCTCATTTGTCCCTAGTCCCCCTGACTTCCACTCCCATGCAAGGTTTGCTTGCAGTGCTCAACACTTGACGTTCCTGGCGCCACCACTCTTCGTAGTATCAGATCAGGCATAAGTCGCGCAGCAATGGCAGTAGAGAAACCGCCGTGCCCCGAGGAAACTATGTCGGCTTTGCAGTAGAAACTGGAGACTATGTCGTGTTTGCATTAGAAACTAAGTTGAAGTACAGCGGGTTCAGATTGCTTACTTACTTCCGTGACTCCCTCGTACATAGACTTATCGGAAAGGTCTAGTGTGTAGCAGCCATCGCCCATCCGTTTTGTACGGAGTAGAGCTAGCAATGGCAGTCAACGTTACCCTTTCGGAACCAGAACGAGCAGCTCTCGCCAACAAGATGGACTATCTCAAACGTCTCCATAACGCTGACGACGAGGACGACAGTAACGAGGATGATTCCGACGAGGGATCAGGCGAAAGCAGGATAATCAGGCGAGACCCGATCAAGAGCAGCGATAGCAGCAGCGGCGAAGGTTCCGATGACGGAACAAACAGCTCTGACGACGGCGGCCCCATCGACGGCACTTGCGGCGACACTTCCGGTAACGGCACTAGCGGTGACGCTCCTGTCGGTTCGGCCGAGCCTGGCCCCAGCCCTGCCGCATCCACGACCCGGATCGGCGAAAGCGGTGGGTTCACCTTCAGTCGAGACTACTTCAACGCGCTGTCAGCGGCTCGCGACGCCAGCAGCAGCATCACCAGCAGGCGATCAAGTCTAGGCTCGTCTTTGGCCGCGAAACGGGAGAAGCAGGTGGAGAGCCGATTCTTGGAAATAGAGATGCAGAGCCGGTCGTCGGTCGAGTCTTCCCAGGCTGCTGGTGCGCATGACTGGCGCGCGGCTCTCAAAGCCCGGGGCCGTACTTTCCAGTCGGCGACGCAAGACTGGGGCGCGAAGCAGGAGCAGCATCAGCAAGTGGAGAGTCGCGAGGGGGCCTTGGATGCAGGCAGGTTCACAAGCGGAAACGGGCCGTCGGAAACTGGAACCGGAAGCAGGTTTTCCGTCGTGAGCAAGGGGATGTTTAACGACAAACCCTCGTCTTTTGACGGCAACGGTTCAGCGATCGATGCGGCGTACAACGCGGCGGCGTCGCAAAGCGAGCGCGAGGCTTGTGAACCGCGCGCTGACAGCTCCGCCGGCTCCGCGATGGAGGAGGTGCGACGCGTGGAGCGGAAGATGGAAGCCATGGAAGCAATAGAAGCCAAGCAAGGCATCCCAGCGAAGCAACGAAAACTTGGACTGGATTGCGCTTCTGAGTCGGAGCGGGCGGTTGACGCGGATCGGTCTCTCGACTCGAACGCCGTCGAACGTAAAAGGGAAGCCATGGATCGCACCATCGAGTCGCCTGAGTTGCTGAACAAAGCGGCCATGGAACGAGCGATTGAAGCCATGGAACGAATCGGCGCGAGTGGCGGCGGGGACGGCGGAGGCGGAGGGGACGAGGGAGCTGGGGAAAGAGCCGGTGAGGGGGAAAGCGGATACGCGGAGGGGGGGCGGCCGCGGGGGAGGGGGAAAGATGTGGCGGAACTCGAGAAGGAGGTTGAAGAGGCGAAGCAAGCGTCGCACCGCATAGCCGTTATGTTCTACCAGCAAGACCAGGAACTTAAAGACCTAAGAGAGAATCACCTGGCGCTCCAGGAGGACCACAAGCGCATATCGGTTCAGCTACAAGCGGCGCAGGCGGAGACGGACGAGCTGTGGAACCAGCTGGCGGCGGCGTCCCGCCAGAAGGAGGCGGCGGAAGCAACGGCGGCGGAACTGCGCCTGAAGATCCGCATGCTCGCGGGGAACGTGGAGGAGCTGGAGGGGGAAGCGGAGGCCGCCGGGGGGTGGGGCGGCGGGGGGGGAGGCGGAAGCGGAGGCGGAGGCGGAGGCGGGGGAGCGGTTGGCGGAACGACTGCCGTGGAGGGGGCGAGCAGTTTAGAGTCTGATTTGGTGGGCTTGCGGAAGCTCAAGGAGCTGGAATGGGAGTTAATATCCGCGCGAAGCGCGCGCGACCGCGCTATGACCGTCTTGGCGGGGATGAGAGAGGAGTGGAATAATCTCCGCAAACTGCGCTTGCAGTTAGACGCGCTGACGGCTAGCAGGGAAGTTGCGGGCAGTCCTGCCAGCGCCAACGGCGGCCGCGGTGCTCATGCGGCGGACCGCACAGCCAGGGGAAAATTTTCCTGGGAAGACGTGCGGGGAAGGGCATATGGCGGAAATAGACGGGGGGAGGAGGACACGGGGGAAGCGGGAGGGGAGGAGCTGTTGAAGGGAGTGGAGGCGGAAATTGCGGAGGAGGCGGACAAGTGGCGGAAGGTGGTTGGTCAGCTGCAGGAGGACCACGTGCGCGTAGTCGTGGAGGCGCAAGACGCGGCGGAGAAATGCGCGGGCGCGCGGAGGCAGGCGGAAGCCGCCACTGAAGAAGCGATGCGGCTTAGGCGGGATATCGAGCGCGTAAGAGAGGAGAAGACTATAGCGGAGGAGGATCTGAGAGATTTCCGTAAAGGATGGAAAGATCTGGCCGGACATTTAGAGACGTTTGCCGCTAAGGTGAGCGAAATGGATGCGGAATTAGCGGTGAAGAGGAAGGAGAGGGAAGTGATGGCGATTGAGATCGAACGGTCCGCGAAAGAGCGCGATCTGATGGCTGTGGAGATCGGACGGGTGAGAAAGGAGCGAGATTTTATGACGGCGGAGATCGAACGGCTGCTTTCGGAAAGATCGCGATCTGACGGCGCTGGAGATCGAACGGCTGAGCAAAGAGCGTGATTTTATGGCGGCGGAAATGGATCGGCTGAGTAAGGAGCGCGCGGAGGCGGAAGAATCGGCGGAACGCGCGCGGGCGGAAATGTGGGGGGAGCGGGAGAAGCGGCTTGGGGAAGTGCAAGAAGCGGAGGAAAAAGCGCGGCGAATTCGCGAACGCGCAGGGAACGCGTTAGAAGCATACGCGGAAGAGAGAAAAGAGATTGAGAACATGTTACTGCACCGAGTGCAAACCTTACAATCGGCAGTGGAGGAATTGCAAGGGCAGCTTAATGATGTTCAAGGCGCTAAAACCAGGCTCGCGCACGCCGCGGGCGCATTCATGCGGGAATTTCAGTACACTGGCGCTGGGGGAGGGGGAGGCGGAGCGGAAGGAGGAAGGTTTCGGGAGGCAGCGAACGAATATAACAAGGAAGCTGGGGGTTCAAGGGGAATGGCCGCAGGGCGGGTCTTTTTGGATGATGCGGGAGGGAGGTTGGGAAATCTTGGCCCTCCATCTACTGGAGATGGTTTGGGGTTCAAAATCGGACGGTCCTTAGAGCAGGGCTTGTCTGGCCGGCAGATAATTGAAGAGCTGGATTATCTTTCTGATGGGGGAGGCTTGGGAGGTGGCAATGGAGGCTCGGCAGGATGCCGAGCCTCTGGTGCAGGTCGGGATGAGACGGTCCGAGGGATGATTGGTCAAAGGGGCGTCGGGTCAAGAAGTGGTGGCCGAGGGTCGATGGGAGTTGCAGCAGCAGCAGTAGTGACTGGTGTAGACTATGGAACATCATCCACAGGGGGTTCTGGTGGTGGTGGTGGTGGTGGTGGTGGTGGTGGTGCAAGGCGGTGGAGTGCAGCAGCTGAGCTTGAGCAAGCTTTACAGGCAGATAGGGGTTGTAGTGGTGGGATGGGCAGCATGGATGATGACACGAGGTCAACATGCAGTGGAGGCAGCTCAAGGAGGGCTTATGGCGGAGGGATGATGGGTGCAGGAGGAGGGGGAGGAGGAGGAGGGTATGGTGGTGGTGGTGCAGGGACAGGGTTGCAGCCTAGGACCCCGAGGGAGAGTGCACGGGCTGGCGTGTTTTCAGATGCATATGCTGCTCCTCGTTCGGGTATGCATTTTTCTTCTCACACCTACATCCCGCTGCCACTCTCATTTGCACTCATTTCTCAATTCCCCCCTCCCTACCACCTACTTTTCTTTGTCTTTAATCCTTATCATTATCTGTCCATCCCTCCTTTTCCCTGCCATGATTCTTCCTCTCCCCTCCAGGATCTAGAGGGAAAGGGCGGACTACGTGGTTCCCTGAACGATGACGACGGTTCTGATGCTGTTTCAATCGCTGCCTCGATTCGTCGGGAGAGAGAACGGGAGCGAGAGCGGGACCGCAGTACCGAGTATTTGCAGCAGTGCGATCGTGAGCGTCGATTCCGGGATGAGAGGGAGGACGATGACAGGATCTCTGTCCATGCTCTGGAGAAGTATGCACCGAATCTGGCTCGTAGTTTGAACGTTGGCAGCATTGCATCTTCGGGAGTAGCTGGAGGAAGTAGGCGTGGGGTTGACGACGATGAAGATGCCAGGAGTGTTAGCAGTCGTAAGTCTTGTCTCTCAGGTGCTTCAAGAGGGAGTAGGTACTCCACCACTTCATCTGGTGGTGCTGCAACAGTGGCAAGAGGAAGGACTGGAATGGGCGGTGCTACGAGTTTAATGTCTCCGAGGGATCATTCAACGCTCTACTAGTGGAGTGACGTGTTCCTGATGTCCAGATAATATGTAGTTATTGTTCGGATGATCTAGTATGTGTGCCTGCATCCCGTTTTGTATTTATTGGATTAGGACCACTTAAGAGAAACGTGTTGCACCTTATTTTTTTTCCAACGGAAATGTATGGGTCCAACGTTGTAATATCACCATTCCGCACCCATTGTATGTTTACGGGGCTGCTCCGGCGCGTATAATTTGGACATTCAAATTGAGACTTCAAGATCACGCAGCCCTCACCTAGCCATATCTTTCGCCGGTTCGAAGACTCCGAGCCTCACGTTCAAATTTCAAGACAAGCGACTCGTTTTCCCGCCACGCATGGCCCTAGTTTTCTCTAATAGCCACCGTGCCGAACCGAACCACCCACCAGGGTCGAACTGGCCGTGGAGACTCGTGGCCGTGCTTTGACCCATGCCTCAGCGTGCGGTACGGGTGCATCCCCTTGGTTTTCTCATCTCTTTTTCCAAGCCCTTGGCTCTCAGAGGCATGCCCTTGGGATTTGCTTTTGAACACAGTTTCCAGGTTCCACGGTTCTACCATCTCAAGGCTGAGCAGCCTTGCAGGGAAAGGCAAGAGTCTAACGTTAAGTTAGAATTTCTAGCGGGATATCCGGATTGCTATTTCGGGCTGTGCTAGTCGATTAGCATTTATGTAGAAAACCGTATGCTATTTTGCGCGCTCATTCGTAGCCCTGCAGCTTAGTACAGGAAACAGAAAAAGAGAATGGCGGGGGATTCAAGCGATGACGAGGTAAGTCACAGTACCGATAACTCACTAAATATATTTTTCTTTTCTTTGTTAGTCATCATGAGCAACCTTACGGTTTACTGAACGCGCCTTCGCTGTTTCGCTTGGTCGCAGTATATTCCCGAGGAGGCGACACCAAAAAGCGCAAAGAAGCGTAAGGCCCCGAGCAGCACTCCACGGACCACTAAAAAAGCAGCTCGCACCACCGCCGCTTCGCCAGCAACCCCCTTACCCTCCGCGGACGCACCCCCATTTGTAGAAACCCCCAACGCCGTCGGTCCAGATGGGAAGACGATCGAGGAGACTTATCAGCGCAAGACGCCGCTAGAGCACGTGCTCCTTCGCCCGGACACGTACATAGGCTCGGTGCAGACGCACGTGGGTCCGCAGTGGGTTTGGGAGCAGGGTCGGATGGTACATCGCGAGGTTCGGATGGTTCCGGGGCTGTATAAGATATTCGACGAGATTCTGGTGAATGCGGCGGATAACAAACAGCGCGACCCGAGCATGGATGCTATCAAAGTCACCATCGATACTGCCAAGAATAAAATCCAGGTAATTTTTTCGTGGTGTACTGATGAGTCCGTGAGACTGAGGCCATTGTCACTGATAGGTGATGTCTATTAGACCGCTAGTCAGTGGACCTACATCTTTGTGCTTGTCTGAGCACACTCTGCATATTTGTGGATATGCGTATATAGACTATCTCCAGCTGCATTTTCTCCAGATGTACCTATCGTCGTGCATGTGTATGAAGCAACGGGAGAGGGATTTTCTCAAAGGTCCTCGTAAGGGAGATAGATTTCGTTTTGAGATACACCATGCGTCTTGAATTTACCCGTCCCTGGATCTCCCCGCAAGTGTGGAACAACGGCCGCGGAATTCCTGTGGAGGTGCACGCGAAGGAGAGATGCTACGTGCCGGAGCTGATCTTCGGGCACCTGCTACCTTAGCCTTGAACCGCACTTCATGATCTTTATGCACCACGCCCGACCACTCGCAGGTGTGGAACAACGGCCGCGGAATTCCTGTGGAGGTGCACGCGAAGGAGGGGTGCTACGTGCCGGAGCTGATCTTCGGGCATTTGCTCACGAGCAGCAACTATGATGACTCGGCGCGCAAGACCACGGGCGGGCGCAACGGGTACGGCGCGAAGCTGGCGAACATCTTCAGCACGGAGTTTGTGGTGGAGACGGCCGACGGCAGCCGGCAGAAGAAGTACAAGCAGGTGCGTGGTGCAGGGCTCACCTACATTTTATCCATCATCACCTCCATCACCTTCCAATTGAACTTGGTTCCTTCTTTCCCCTGCCTATATCTCCTTCCTTTGCTCTCATCAGGTATTTTTGAAGGACATGAGCGTCAAGAAGCCTGCAGTAATTGAGGACTGCAAGCCCACCGACGACTTCACCTCCATCACCTTCCACCCGGACTTGGTTTCTTCATCCCCTTCCCCCTTCTTCCCCTGCCTCTACCATCTCCCTGTTCCTCTCACCAGATCTTTTCGCAGAACATGAGCGTCAAGAAGGCCCCAGTAATCAAGGACTGCAAGCCCACCGACAATTTCACATCCATCACCTTCCACCCAGACTTGGCCAAATTCGGCCTTGCCTCTCTAGACGCAGACCACGTGGCACTCATGAGCCGACGTGTCGTTGACGTGGCAGGGTGCCTGGGGAAATCCGTTAAGGTCATGCTGAATGGCACCCGCGTGCCTGTGAAATCGTTTGCGGATTACGCGGGGTTGTATCTCGCGCCTCCCCCGCTGCCCACCCCGCAACCCCCCGCCACTCCGCCTTCGTCAGGAGAAGGGGGCAGCGGAGGGGAAGGCGGGGAGGGGACAGGGGCGGAAGGAGGAGTGTCTGCAGCAGAAGCGACAGCAGCAGTAGCTGCAGCTGCTGCTCATCCTTCAACTCATGAGAAGCTCCCAAGGTCTGTGTTTCTATAGCTGACCGCCCGTGAAACTCCTAAGAGTTTGCGTTGACACCATAACTCGTTGGGGTGAGCTATCTGATGGCGTTGGTCTTGCCTAAGTTCACTAGCCGCATTACTCCGGGTCATTTTTTTATGAGAGATTAAACCACAACTGTGCCCGTGACTCGCAACTAACGGCCGCCATCTGATTCTGCAGGATCCACGAGAGGGTGAATGACTGCTGGGAAGTGTGTGTGTCGACGAGCGATGGGCAGTTTCAACAGGTATCATCAGCTGGGGTGGGAAGAGAGGGGGTTGAAGGGGGGGGGAAGGGATGAGTATCATTTGGGAGGAAGGGCCACGCGAGTTCTAGAAGGTTAACGACTGCTGGGAGGTGTGTGTGTCGACGAGCGATGGGCAGTTTCAACAGGTATCATCAGCTGGGGTGGGAAGAGAGGGGGTTGAAGGGGGGGGGGAAGGGATGAGTATCATTTGGGAGGAAGGGCCACGCGAGTTCTAGAAGGTTAACGACTGCTGGGAGGTGTGTGTGTCGACGAGCGATGGGCAGTTTCAACAGGTATCATCAGCTGGGGTGGGAAGAGAGGGGGTTGAAGGGGGGGGGGAAGGGATGAGTATCATTTGGGAGGAAGGGCCACGCGAGTTCTAGAAGGTTAACGACTGCTGGGAGGTGTGTGTGTCGACGAGCGATGGGCAGTTTCAACAGGTATCATCATTGCAAGGGTGGGACTGAGGAAAGGGGATGGATGGAGAGGGGCCAGGGGGGACCTCGATGGGAGGGGGATGGATGGGCATGCGTAGAGAGATGACTGCTGGGATTGTGTGTGTGCTTGTGTGTGTGTGCGCACGCTGGCCTGTGCATGGGTGCCTACCTGGGATAGCCAGTTCCAAGCCTGAGCCCATGCCTGATCCGATGCCTGATTCCTTACCTGCAGGTCAGCTTCGTGAACGCCATCGCGACCACGAGAGGAGGAACGCACGTGAACATGGTATCAGAGCAGATCGTGCGGTACCTTCTGGATAAGGCGCAGAAGAAGGCCGCCACTGGCAAGCACGGGTCCGCCAGTGGCGCTGCTGCCATCAAACCGCACCAGGTGAGGCTGTGGAGTGGTGGGAAGGAGAGAACTCTGTGTGTTGCTTGCTGGTTCATCAACTGTCAGGTGGTTTTGAGACGTCCCTTTGCATTGCCTTCTCGGCCCTCCCTCTCCCCCTCTCAGATGCGCAGTCAGCTGTGCGTGCCTGTAAACTGCCTGGTTGTGCAACTGAGACGTCTGAAAGCGCTTCCTTCCCGTTTGCCCCTCCCTCTCTCGTTCTCCCCGTCGTCTGCATGGTTGTGCGGTGTGAAGCGCCTAATCATTGTGTAGTGATGCCTGGGTACACTTCCTTACCAGTTCCCTCCCCGCTCGCCTTCCCTTCCCCCTTCCACCATCAACCCATTTGTTCCTCCCTCCTCACAGGTGCGCAGTCAGCTATGGGTGTTTGTGAACTGCCTCGTGGTGAATCCGGCCTTTGACTCGCAGACCAACAAAACGCTCAAAGCACGCTCCTCTGTGCTCTTCCTTGATTTTTTTTTTTTTTGCCTATCCACCCCCCCCGCCCTCTGTGCAGGTGCGCAGTCAGCTATGGGTGTTCGTGAACTGCCTTGTGGTGAATCCAGCCTTTGACTCGCAGACCAAGGAGACACTCAACACACGCCCCTCTGACTTCGGCTCCAAGTGCCACCTCTCTGAAGACTTTCTCAAGAAAGGTGGGAAAGCATGCAACGGTGTGGAATCAACGGAAGGAATGAGATTTATTATGTGCCTCTTGAGACACTCAACACACACCCCTCTGACTTTGGCTCCAAGTGCCACGTCTCTGAAGACTTTCTCAAGAAAGGTACAAGAGTGCGCACAATGGAATGGAAGGGATGTTATCTGTGAGGTACCTTTAGAGACGCTCAACACACAACCCACTCTGACTTAAGACTCAGCGCCACCTCTCTGGGGTTTTCCTCAAGAAAGGCATGTAAGCATGCTTAATGGGAGGGGAATGGGTTTTCAAGGCGCCTAAACAATATCGCCCCAAGATTCTACTGCCATCTTCTTGTTCTCTCTCTCTCTCCCTTTCACACTCCAGCAGTCAAGGCCAATTGCGACATAGTGGAGCATCTGCTGCCGCTAGCGGCGCACAAGCAAACCAAAGGTCTGAAGCGCAGCGACGGCAGAAAGGGGCAGCTCACATTCACATTCTGCTCTTTGCACCCTCCCCATGCAAACTCCGCAAACTCGGCTTTCTCCCTTGCAGCAGTTGCTGCCAAGTGCGGCATAGTGGAGCATTTGTTGTCGCTAGCAGCGCACAAGCAGACAAAGGACCTCCAGCGCAGCGACGGCAGCAAGAGGCAGGGAGTAATCGTTCTCCCCTTTCTAAACCACCCTCCCTGTCTCTCTTCCCCTTTTCACCCCGCCAGTGGCTGCCAAGTGCGGCATAGTGGAGCATCTGCTATCCTTAGCAGCGCACAAGCAGACCAAGGATCTCAAGCGCAGCGATGGCAGCAAGAGGCAGCGCGTGTCGGGCATAACGAAGCTGGATGACGCGAATGAAGCTGGTGGCAGGAACGCGGAGCACTGCACCCTCATACTGACGGAAGGGGACTCTGCTAAGACTCTTGCGGTGAGAGAGTCACTTTGATGGTTTTAGGGAGGGTAGGAAGAAAAAGGGGGGGATGGGGGGGGTGAAGGTGGAGGCGGCACATATCAGGCATGGTGAAGCTGGATGATGCCAATGAGGCAGGCAGCAGGAACGTGGAGCACTGCACTTAGATCTGGATGTGGTTCACGGCTAGTACAGCTTGTTTCCCTTGCGAGACGCACTATTAAACGTGAATGATGCATCAGTAAAGATGAGCGTTGTGGGTTACAGAAATGACTCGTCCTTTTCTCCCCTGTCCCTCCGTCCAGGTGTCAGGGCTGAGTGTGGTGGGTCGCGATCGCTACGGCGTGTTCCCCTTGCGAGGCAAGCTGTTGAATGTGAGGGATGCGTCGCACAGGCAGATGATGGAGAACACAGAGATAGGCCATTTGAAGCAGATCCTGGGGCTGCAGCATGGGAAGAATTACGAGAGCGTGAAGGCTCTGCGATACGGACACCTCATGATCATGACCGACCAGGTGAGTGATGTGATTCCAGGGATGGCTGTAGGGAAGGGTGGCAGGGGCAGGTGGTGAGGACGCATCGCACCGGCAGATGATGGAGAACACGGACGTAGGCCATTTGAAGCAGATCCTGGGGCTGCAGCATGGGAAGAACTATGAGAGCGTGAAGGCTCTTAGATACGGGCACCTCATGATCATGACTGACCAGGTGAGACCTCACGATGGCGCAAAGAGGAATGCTGTTGAGCGTGAGGGATGCATCACACCGGCAGATGATGGAGACACAGAAATAGGCCATCTGAAGCAGATCCTGGGGCTGCAGCATGGGAAGAACTACGAGAGCGTGAAGCCACTGCGATACGGACACCTCATGATCATGACCGACCAGGTTAATGGTGTGATTCCAGAGATGGCGGTAGGGAAATGTGGCAGGGGAAGGTGGTGAGGGACGCGTTGCACCGGCAGATGATGGAGAACACAGAGATACGGCACCTGAAGCAGATTCTGTTTTTTTTTAGTCGACTCAAAAAATTGGAGAACACAGAGATAGGCCATCTGAAGCAGATCCTGGGGCTGCAGCACAGGAAGAATTATTAGCGCGTGAAGGCACTGCGATACGGACACCTCATGATCATGACCGACCAGGTGAGAGTATGAGGGACGCTGGGCATCACGGCAAGTGCTGCGATAGTGTTTAGGCGCTGTGATACGGGCATTTATGATCCAGACAGACCAGGTTAGGGTGGGTGTTAATGTGTGTGTGTGCGTGTGAATGTGTGTGTGTGTGTGTGTGTGTGTGTGTGTGTGTGTGTGTGTGGATGTGTGTTGTGGATGGTGGCAAGGGTTGGTGCAACAGGACGGTGTGACAGGATTCTTTCTTCCCATCCTCCCCTTCCCCCTTCTATCCCGCCTACCCCAATCCTGCCCTTCTTCACCACACCACACCACACCACACCACACCACACCACCACTCATTTTCAGCCTTTTCTTTCTCTCTGCTTCCGTCCACCTATGCACTTTTCCTTTTTCAGGATCACGATGGGTCCCACATAAAAGGTCTTCTGATCAACCTACTCATGCTGGCCGTCCCTGCACAAGCACCCCTCCTTCCTCCTTGTCTTCTCTTCCCGTCCCTTTCCCCTATCCAATTCACCAGGATCACGACGGGTACCACATCAAGGGACTTCTGATCAACCTCCTGCACTCATGCTGGCCGTCCCTGCTCAAGCACCCCTCCTTCCTTCACGAACTCGTCATGACTCACACCCATTCTTGTCTCGCACCTTCCCTCCCGCACATGCCCATCCCCCTATCCAATCCGTCACGTCAGGACCATGACAGGTCCCACATCAAGGGTCTTCTCATCAACCTCCTGCACTCCTGCTGGCCGTCCCTACTCAAGCACCCCTCCTTCCTCCGCGGATTCATCACCACTCGCACCCATCCACCCCTTCTCCTTTTCGTTCCACTCCACCCATTTGATCCACCAGGACCACGACGGGTCCCACATCAAGGGACTTCTTATAAACCTTCTGCACTCCTGCTGGCCCTCCCTGCTCAAGCACCCCTCCTTCCTGCGCGAGTTCATCACCCCAATCGTCAAAGCCACCGGCCCCAGGGGCCGCACCCTCGCCTTCTACACCATACCTGAGTACGAGGCTTGGAAACGGACCTTAGGCTCGGACGCGAGGCAGTGGAAGGTGAAGTACTACAAGGGTCTGGGCACGAGCACGCCCAAGGAGGCCAAGGAGTATTTTGCGCAGCTGGACCGGCATCGCAAGGACTTTGAGTGGCAAGGGGAGGGCGACGGGGAGCGGATCGAGATGGCGTTTAGTAAGAAGGCTGTGGATGCAAGAAAGCAGTGGCTGCGCTCCTATGAGGTGAGCGGAAGGGTGGGAAGGGGAGAATGGGGAGCGGATCGAGATGGCATTCAGTAAGAAGGCTGTGGATGCGAGAAAGCAGTGGCTGCGGTCCTATGAGGTGAGCGGAAGGGGTGTGAAAAGTGAATTGTGAAAGCAGGGTGTGAAAGAGTGCAGAAGGGACTTGGGGGTGGGGGAGGGCGACGGGGAGAGGATTGAGATGGCGTTCAGTAAGAAGGCAGTGGATGCCCGGAAGCATTGGCTGCGCTCCTATGAGGTGAGCGGAGGGGTGTGAAAGGGGATTGCGAAAGCGGGGTGTGAAAGAGTGCGGGAGGGATTGTCTGTTCCCTGTGGACACGGAACTCATCCTCTACTCCATTGCCGACAACATGGGCTCCATCCCCTCCGTTGTCGATGGGCTGGCTGAACCACTCATACATACCCCCTCCCTGCCCCACCCTGGCAGTTCGATCGCACACCCTCCTTTTCCTTCCTCCAAATCCCCTGTTCACCAGTTTCTCGCCTCCCATCCCCCCTCCTGTCTCCCATTTCCCCCAGCCCGGCACGTACCTGGATCAGACGGCGCAGCGCATCAGCTACAGTGACTTTGTGGACACGGAGCTCATCCTCTACACAACATGCGCTCCATCCCCTCCGTTGTCGATGGGCTGGCTGAACCGCTCATGCCCTCCTCCCTGCCCGTACCCATGCTGTTGACTGTCCACCCTTCCAACCCTTACTCCGAAGCCCCTGTTCCCCCATCTTCTGTCTCCCTTCTCCCCTGGTCCTTCCAACCCCAGCCCGGCACGTACCTGGACCAGACGGCGCAGCGCATCAGCTACAGCGACTTTGTGGACAAGGAGCTCATCCTCTACTCGCTCGCTGACAACATGCGCTCCATCCCCTCCGTTGTCGATGGGCTGAAGCCGGGCCAGCGCAAGATCCTGTTCTCATGCTTCAAGCGCAAACTGCATTCAGACATCAAGGTGGGTGGGTGGGATACATGCATGCATGCATTCATGCATGCATGCACAACTCTAGGCGGGGCTTTGTGGACACGGAGCTCATCCTCTACTCCATTGCTGACAACATGCTCTCCATCCCCTCCGTCATTGATGGGCTCAAGCGAGGGCAGAGGAAGATTCTCTTCTCGTGCTTCACACGCAAGCTGCACTCAGATATCAAGGTGGGTGCTGAGCTGAGGCACCACTGTGGCACTATCTTCGTAGGACACCCTTCAGGCCTCACTTGGCATACAACGTGCGATCCATTCTGTCCATGGACGATGGCCTGAAGCTGGGGCGGCAAAAGACCCTCTTCTCCTGATGAGCACTGCTGACGCCAACCCCCCTCCTCTCTCCGCTCTTCTCTCCCTGGCGCTTTCACTCAATCTGTTCATGCAGGTGGCACAGCTGGCAGAATACGTGTTGGAGCATGCAGGGTGCGTGTCGGAGCATGCAGGGTGCGTGTCGGAGCATGCAGGGTGCGTGTCGGAGCATGCAGCATACCAGCACAAGGAACAGAGTCTGATCAGCACTGCTACGCCCCCGTCCTCTCCTCCCCCAATCCCCCGGCCCGTCCCCGTGCCTCTCGATCCTCGTGTGTGAGCAGGTGGCGCAACTGGCTGAGTACGTGTCGCAGCATGCAGCATACCAGCACGGCGAGCAGAGTCTGATGAGCACCATTGTGAACCTCAACCTCCCCACTTTCTCCACCTCTTCCACCTCTGGTGTCCTCTTTGGTATCCTTATGTAGGTAGCACAACTGGCAGGATACGTCTCAGAACATGCGGCATACCACCACGGGGAGCAGAGTCTGATGAGCACCATTGTGAACCTCGCCCAGGACTTTGTGGGCAGCAACAACGTCAACCTGCTCGTACCCTCGGGGCAGTTCGGCACTCGCTTGCAGGTGAGACGAGGAGGCTGCATGCATGCGTGCTGTGGGGTGGATGAGTGGGCCGAGGGCAGAGAGCAGAGAAGAGAGAGCGGGCAGCAGAGAGAAGAGAGCAGGGGAGTCTGATGAGCACCATTGCGAGCCTCGCCTAGGACTTTGTGGGCAGCAACAACATCAACCTGCTCGTGCCCTCTGGGCAGTTCGGCACTCGCTTGCAGGTGAGATGGGGAGGGCAGGAGCAGAGGGCGGAGGGCATGGGGCAGGGAGCAGAGGGTGGGGGACAGAGGGCGGAGGGTAGAGGGCGGAGGGTAGAGGGCGGAGGGTAGAGGGCGGAGGGAAGAGGGCGGACAGCAGGGACCGAAGGCAGCGAAGCCTGGTTTCTTGAGTAACGCATTCCTTGCTTCCATCTCTGTGTCCTGGCCGCCCTTGGTCTCCCTCCTATGGAACGCAGTGACTCAGCGTGCAGGGGACGCAATGACTACACAGCTACAACTACAAGCGCTGGCAGCAGCTGATGTATTTGTGCCCTCTTTCATCTCTCCGCCCTTTCACCCATTTTACTCCCGCCCCTCCCTCCTCCCCCCTCCTCACCCTCCTCTTCCACCTCTCCCTCCTCTCCCTCCTCTCCCTCCTCTCCCTCCTCTCCCTCCTCTCCCTCCTCTCCCTCCTCTCCCTACTCTCACTCCTCTCCAGCCTCTTCCTCCTCTCCCTCCTCTCCCTCCTCTCCCTCCTCTCCCTCCTCTCCCTCCTCTCCCTCCTCTCCCTCCTCTCCCTCCTCTCCCACCTCTCCTTCCTCTTCCTCCTCTCCCTCCTCTCCCTCCTCTCCCTCCTCTCCCTCCTCTCCCTCCTCTCCCTCCTCTCCACCCTCTCTCTCTCCTCCCCCACCTCTCCCTCCTCTCCCACCTTTCCCTCCTCTTCCTCCTCTTCCACCTCTTCCTCCTCTCCCTCCTCTCCCTCCTCTCCCTCCTCTCCACCCTCTCTCCTCTCTCTCTCTCCTCTCCCTCCTCTCCCTCCTCTCCCTCCTCTCCCTCCTCTCCCTCCTCTCCCTCCTATCCCTCCCCTCCCTCCTCTCCCTCCCCTCTCGCCTCTCCCTCTTATCCCTCCTCTCCCTCCTCTCCCTCCTCTCCCTCCTCTCCCTCCTCTCCCTCCTCTCCCTCCTCTTCCTCCTCTCCCTTCTCTCCCTCCTCTCCTTCCTCAACCTCCTCTCCCTCCTCTCCCTCCTCTCCCTCCTCTCCCTCCTCTCGCTCCGCTCCCTCCTCTCCCTCCTCTCCCTCCTCTCCCTCCTCTCCCTCCTCGTCCTCCTCTCTGCCCCTCCCATCTGTCTGTCCCCAGGGTGGCAAGGACGCGGCGAGCCCCAGGTACATCTACACGCGTCTGCACAGGCTGACACGTGTCATCTTCCCAGTGGCTGACGATGCACTGCTGGAGTACCTGGATGACGACGGGCAGAGGATCGAACCCAAGTGGTGAGCAAAGGGGAGAGGGGTGTGGTGGGGGAGGGGTTGGAAGAGGGAAGGAAGGTACGAAATGGAGAACTGCATACTCCAGATGAAGGTTGTAGTGGTGTTGTGTGGTTGTCGATGCCCTCCTGGAATACCTGACGACAGGCAGAGGATCGAGCCCAAGTGGTGAGCAGCAAGATCGGGAGGGGGGAGGTGGGGTTGGGGGGTTGAAGAGGAGCAAGAGAGGTGAGAGATGCATGCGAGGTGTTAGCTTGCGTGGCGTGCCCAACCTGGTGACTTTTGAGTCGACTCAAAAGTTGCCCAACCTGCCTGTGGTTCTGATCAACGGCAGCGTGGGATTGCACGGGGTGATATTAACACACGTAATTCCGCTCCTCGTTATCTCTAACCCTTTCCTTAGCAACTATATACCCTTCCCCCCCACGTTCCGTTTCCTCCTCTCAGGTACATGCCCATCCTGCCTGCCCTCCACGTCAGTGAGGGCATCAATCAGCACCCACTGGGGTGGAGCTCGAACGCGCCCTATGTGCCCCACTACTCACTCCCCTCGTCTTTCCTTTCCCTCCCCAACCAACCCCCAGGTACGTGCCCATCCTGGCCATGGTTCTGATCAACGGGAGTGAAGGAATTGGCACGGGGTTGAGCTCGTATGTGTCGACGTTCAACCCTTTGTCTTGCCCTCCCACCCCTCCCCCTCCCCTTGCTTACCTCTTCCCAGGTATGTGCCTATCCTGCCCATGGTGCTGATCAACGGGAGCGAAGGCATAGGCACAGGGTGGAGCTCGTACGTGCCGACGTTCAACCCGCGGGATGTGGTGGAAAACCTCAAAAGGCGCATGAGAGGCGAACCCATGCTGCCCGTGCACCCCTGGTTCCGTGGCTTCAAGGTGGATTCTGGAAGGAGAATGGGGAAAAGGGTGAGGGGAGGAGAATGGGGAGTTAGGGGATGTCAAGGGTAAATGCTGCGTCTTCCTCCACTTCTTCCTTCTATCCCTTCGCTCTCTGTGCCCCCGCTCTCTGTGTCCCCTTTCTTTGTGACCCTTCTTGCTGCCCTCACCCTATCTTTTGCTGTTCCTCGTTCCTACCTCCCTCTTACCACCCAGGGCTCCATCCAGCTGACGTCAGCGAGGCAGGGGGGAGGCAATTCCTACACCGTGACAGGTGTCGCGTCGCGATTGGCCGCCGCTGGCGGGCGCAAGGGCGAGAAGCAGCCGCAGCAGCAGGGAGTGACAGGTGTTGCGATCACAGAGCTTCCCGTCCGCACGTGGACCCAGAACTACAAGGAGTTTCTAGAAGGGATGATGGGAGGAGCGGGTGGTCATGGTGGTGGGGAGGGAGGGGGTAAGGTGGCTTTGATTAAGGATATGAGGGAGTATCATACTGATACATCGGTTCATTTTGAGGTGGAGTTTACTGCAGAAGGAGCGGCTTATTTCATGGGAGAGGGAGGGACGGTGGGAGCGAGGAGAGGAAGTGCAGCAGCTGCTGCTGCTGCTGCCGCCTCTGCTGCTGCCTCTGCTTCTCTAAGCAGCAGCAGCGGCGGCGGCGGCGGCGGCGGCGGGGGCAGCGACTGCTGCTAGTACTGCTGCTGCAACGGCAGCAGCAGCTGATGGCGCTGCTGCAGGGGTGGGTTTTCCAGAGGGTGAAGATGCTGAAATGGGTGCAAGATCGCCTGGGAGTGCAGACGTAGGGGAGGGGATGAGCGGAGGAGGAGCGGGAGGTGAGGGGGGAGAGAGAGTGGAGGGGCAGGAAGAGGAGGAGGGGGAGGAGGCGAGGAGGGAGAGGGAGGAGAGGAGGGCGCGGGCGCAGTGGGCTGTGATGGAGAAGAGGTTGAAGCTGACGACGACGATGAACACGGGGAATATGCATCTGTTTGATGCAGATGGGCGCATGAAGAAGTACGACAGCCCGGAAGAGAGTAAGTGACGGGGCTGTGGGTGTATGGGTGGGGAGAGCAGGTATGAGAAGTGGCTGTGCGGTGCGGGGAGGAACACGGGGAGGAACACGGGGAACATGCACTTGTTTGATGCAGATGGGCGCATGAAGAAGTACGACAGCCCGGAAGAGAGTGAGTGGAGGGGTGACGGGTGTGTGCGGGTTGGGTTCGGGAGAGGGAGTGAAGGGAGTGAGTGCACAGCGTGTGTGTGTGGGTGGGCAGGGCGGGTGTGGGAGAAGAGGTTTTAGCTGTCTACGACGATGAACACGGGCAACATGCACCTCAGTGATGCTCATGGGCACACGAAGAAATACAACAGCCCAGAACCAAAAGAGAGTGATTCAAGGGATTGTGGGTGTGCCTCTTATCGCCCTTCACTGCCTTCTGCCCTCTCTCTGCTGCTTGCTGTCATCAGTTATCAAGGACTTTTACGGCATCCGCCTGGGGTACTTCGAGCAGAGGAAGGAGCAGCAGCTGGCACAGCTGCGGCACGAGCTGCCCTTCCCTTAACCCCCCTCATCCACCTTACGTGCTTTCCTTTTTACCTCTGCTTGATTGTCATCAGTTATCGAGGACTTCTACAGCATCCGCCTGGGGTACTACGAGCAGAGGAAGAAGGAGCACCAGCTGGCACAGCTGTGGCATGAGCTGACTTCCCCTTACCGCATTCCTGCATCTCTCTCCCTGCTTCTCATCCTCCACAGTCATTGAAGACTTCTATGGCATCCGCCTGGGGTACTACGAGCAGAGGAAGCAGCACCAGCTGGCTCAGCTGCGGCACGAGCTGCTGCGCCTCGACAACCGCGCTCGGTTCGTGCGGGCGGTGATTCAGGGCGACGTGGTGATCACCAACAGGAAGCAGGCGGACATCGTGGCACAGCTCAAGGTGATTGTGGTGTTAGTGATAAACTTGAGGTATCCTAGATGCAGATGCATGCAGCAGCGCTCGCTTCGTGCGGGGGTTGATTCAGGGCGACGTGGTGATCACCAACAGGAAGCAGGCTGGCATCGTGGCACAGCTCAAGGTATGGTTTGGGCTCTTGAGCCGACTCGATAGTCACCTCTGATGCACCAACTGCTGCGGCTGGACACCCGCGCGCGCTTCGTGCGAGCCGTTTAATTCAGTTCAGGGCGATGTGGTGATCACCAAACAGGAAGCAGGCACATTATGTCACAACTCGAGAATCGAAGCTCTGGGGCCCAGGCGTGTGAAGCAGCCGCGGATTGTCCTGGCTGTGGTCGAGGTGCTTGTACTGCTTGCCTCTTCGTATTTTTCCTGTTACACCCTCCCAGGCCAGTGGGAGGGCCACTCCCCCGTCACATCCTCCTTCATCCCACCATCACCCCCGCCCTCCCTCCCTTCATCTCCCCCCATTTCCTCGTGACCTGCCCCAGACCCGTGGTTTCACCCCCTTAAACAAGGGTTATTCTTGTCTCATCCTCCCAGCCCCCACCTCCCCTCCTCCTCCTATCCCTTCTTGACCTGGCCTCAGGCCTGTAGCTTCGCTTCACCCTCCTCCCCAGGGGCCACTCCTCCAGCTCATCCTCCTCTTACCCCCGTCCGCCCCTCTTCCCCCCTTACTACCCCCTTTCCCCCCCCACACCTCTCCCCTGCTTGACCTGCTCCAGGCCCGTGGCTTCACCCCTCTCCCCAAGGGTCACGCTGCTGCCCCTGTGGTGGTTGGTGACGTGGACCCAGGCAGCACTGACGTCAGCGCGGATGGGGATGACGTGGAGGTGGAAGACGTGGAAACAACAGCAGGGCAAAAGTCAGGGAAGGGGAAAAACACAACAGCAGCAGCAGGGAAATCAGGAGCTGCAGGAGCCGCAGGAAAAGCAGCAGCAGGAGCAGCAGCGGGAGCATCAGCAGGAGCAGCAGCATCAGCAGGAGCAGCGGCAGCAGCGTATGAGTATCTGCTGGGCATGCCCCTGTGGAGTCTGACGTGGGAGCGCGTGGAGCAGTTGGAGAGGGAGAGGAGAGGCAAGGAGGAGGAGGTGGTGGTGCTGCAGGCCACGTCGCCCCTGCAGCTGTGGGATAGAGATTTGGACTTGTTCCTGGAGACCCTTGAGGTGAGAGGAAGTAGGGTGCCTGTGTGGTGCTGTGTGGTGCTGTGTGGTTCTGCGTGGTGTTGTGTGTATCATCTGTGCATGGGAGGAGGTGGTGGTGCTGCAGGCCACGTCGCCCCTGCAGCTGTGGGATAGAGATTTGGACTTGTTCCTGGAGACCCTTGAGGTGAGGGAGAGTTGTGGGTGTGTGTGTTGTATTTTCTGTGTGCGGTGCTGTGTGCATCATGTGCTGTGGTTGAGTGAGGTGCTGCTGCATGCTACCACACCGCTGCAGCTGTGGGAGAGGGATTTATACCTGTTTCTGGAGACTCCCAAGGTGAGAGATGGAGAGGAGGGGTTGTGCGTGTGTCTATGCATGTTTTGTGCGTGTGGTTGAGTGAGGTGGTGCTTCCTCGGGAGGCGTTAACCCTGCAGCTGTGGGAGAGCAATTGTTTGGACCTGCTTCTGGGGAGTTTTTTGAGACGTCTCATAGCAATTGTTTGGACCTGCTTCTGGAGATTCTTGAGGTGAGGGAGAGTCATGTGCTGCCCTTAGTGGATTCATATTTTTAATGGATTTATGGTGAGAATATCTTTGACCTAGACCATAAACTGCGTGCTTTCGCGTTTGGGAATGTGTTTTTTGTGTGTGCATGTGGCGTGTGTTCTGTGTGTGCATGTGCGTGCATTGGTGTATACGTATGTGTGCGTGTCTGTGAGTGAGTGTGTGTGTGTATGTGTGTGTGCACGATTGTGTGAACAGGAGGTGGAGACAGAGGCGGCTGAAGAGGAGAGGGAGAGGGAACGAGCAGCTAATCAGCACAAGGCACGTGGCAGGAACGCAGCAGGGAGGAAGGGCGGCAAGCAGCAAGCAGGAGGGGCGAGCAGGGGGAAGAAGGCGGGGGTAACTGGGGGAGGGGGGACCGGGGGAGGGGGAGGAGGAGGGGGCAGGGGGAAGGCAAAGGGGGCAGTTGGAGAAACAGGGATTGGGGATGGGGGAAGGCAGGGAGGGGACAGGGCGCAGGGTGGTGTGGGGTTTGGGGAGGAGGAGAAGCAGGGGAAGCAGAAGGCCAAGCAGCAGACATTGCTGGGGACCATGTGGGGTAAGGGGAAGGGGAAGGGGCTGGGAACTGCTTCAAGTGCTGCTGATACTGCTGGTGCTGCTGCTGCTGATACTGCTGGTGGTGGTACTGGTGTTGGTGGTGATACAGGTGGCTTTTCTGCTGCCACTGCTACTAGTCTTGATGCGGACAGGGGAGATGGGCAACAGGTGGAAGGGACTGGCAGTGGAGCAGCGAGTGATGTGAGCAGCGGGGAGAATGAAGAGAAGAGGGAAGGGAGTGCTACGGATGGTAGCGAGGAAATGGATGAGGACGGGGAGGGAGAGGAGGGGAGTGAGAGTGAGGAGGAGGACGATGAGGAGGAAGAGGAGGAGAGCGAGGATGATAGCGACTTCGAACCAATAACAGCAAAGGGTGAGTGCTTGTTGTTGGTTGGAAAACATACTGTTCACCCTTTGCTGTACTGTGAACAGTACAGTTTTCCACAGGGAAGCAGAAAATCTTTGTATTTGGTCCTCTTCTTCCTATTCCCTTGCTTACAGGTTTCTTGTATCGTTGTCCCCCTCCCTTATCCTGCCTGTGTGTGTGTGCAGCTAAAGGCAGGGGTGCAGCGCTAATGGATATGCCAACACCAAGGCAGTCCACTCCCCGCCACTCCTCCCGCCTCACCCGCACCCAAGCAGCAGCAGCAGCACCACCACCACCACCAGCAGCAGCAGCACCACCACCACCAGCAGCAGCAGCAGCAGCAGCAGCAGCAGCAGCTGCTCCTGATGCTGCCTCTCCGCAGCAGTCGAAGGAGCAGGCAGGCACGGAGGCAGAGGAAGACCTAGAGATGTCAGGAGGGCAGGGAGAAGGAGGAGGGGAGCGGGGGGATGTGGATGTAAATCCGTCACCGCCCTTCCCACCGCCATCGCCAGCAGCAGCAGCTGGCATGCGAGAGTCGCCTCCTGTGATTGACATGACATCCTCGGAGGAAGAGGGTGTGGGGGGGTTCGGCTTGCAGGCGGGTGGGGGGCTTCGTCTGGGTGACTCGGTTTCAGATGCAGGCGACACTAGCAATGGCGACGCAAGTCATGGCAACGCTAGCAACGGATCGAATAGTCCAAGTAAGCTCGCCTCAATTGCACGCTCTCACTCATTCGATTCTCTCACATGAATTCGACTGTCTCATCTTTATCCAACCCTCTTTCTTGCCTTGATATTCTTGCTTGTTTCCAAGGAGCCTGTGACGGTTGCCATAACATCCAGATTTGTGCAGTGCTTTCACTCACACAGTCGTCCAGTACCTTTCGTGCTGGTTCCTTAGAATTCTCATGAACCACCTATTCACTCACAATCTTCCCATTCCCCCCTGGGCTGCACCCAACAACAGGTGCTGCCTCTGACCCATACTCTCTCCATGCATCTCCCTCCCCATCCCCACCGCTCTCCACCCCTCTCCACGCATCTTCCACCCCCAATCCCCCCACAAACACAGCCACACCTGTCCCAGCCACCCCACTCCCATCCCGCCGTTCTGCTCGTGCTGTTGCCTCTGCAACGCCTTCTAGTGCAGCAGCAACACCAACAGCAGCAGCAGCAGCAGCAGCACCAGCAGCAGCAGAGACGAGCAGCACGAGCAACACCAGCAGCAGCAGCACCAACACCTACTGCAACCCCTGTGCCTGTGGTACCCTTGGGGCCTGCTGAACCTGCAAGCGAAGCTGCAGCAACTGCCAGTACTCAGACCCCTCTCACGGACGTGCTCAGCGGGGGTAAGGGACAGTCGTTGGCAGGTAAAGGTCGTGGGGGTGGGAGAGGGAGAGGGACAGGTGCGAGGGGGCGAGGAGCGGCGAGTGGGAGAGGAAGAGGGGGGAGGGGAGGAAGAGGAAGAGGAGCAAGAGGAGCAGCTAGTGATAGTGGCAATGGTGGTGGGGGAGGAGGGCCTGTAGAGGTGGTTGATTTGGATGACTAGCACTGTGCTGCAAAAGTTGGGGTTATATGAAAGTAGCCGAGGTGTGGGCTCTGCTGTGAAAGAGTATAATATTCTTTCTTTTGTGTTATGTGTTTTGTCTTGGATAAAGTGGGAATCTTGGGTGCATCAGCCAGCAGCACATGCAGAAGTAGCACAAACTGGGAGCTGTGACACTTGGTCTTGTTTTCAAAGCAGGGGATTTTGTGTGTATGGTACAGTCAGAGGCATGAGAGGTTTTCTTCATGCACGAACATTTGTACCTCCACGTTATACCTTTTCAATTATTGGTTACACTATTCCATCTTACGGTACAATGAGTTTTGTCAGAATGTTATTATTGTCTAGCCTGTAGTGGGGTGCTCTATAGCGAGTACAACCCAGTTAGGGTTTGCTATATGTACCCCAACTGCTGCTAGTGAAACCCCTCTCCTTTCAATCATTCTCACGCTAGTATTTTGACATGCTATCAGAGCAGGTCGACCCCCTTGGGTCGATCCTGTGGGTGGGCCCGCCACCTAACTGCTTCCGCTGCTATTCTGCTTCTCGCACGCCTCGGGCGCGCGCCGTCTTCTTGGCGAAAAATTTTAGGGTTTTTCATCCCGCCGTGCGCTCAGGGCGTACGGCGGTTTTCTGCCCGCCGTGCGCCCCGAGGCGCGCGGCGGTTTCCTGCCCGTCGTGGCGCCCCCGGGGACCTGCGCGCTGCCCCCCGTCGTCCTCCTCCCGTCGCCTCGTCGCGGCGCCCTGGGGGCCCGCGCGTCCCCCCCCTCCCGTCGCCTCGTCGCGGCACCTTGGGGGCCCGCGCGCCGCCCCCTCCCGTCGCCTCGTCGCGGCGCCTAGGGGGCCCGCGCGCGGCCCCTCCCGTCGCCCGTCGAGCCGCCCTCGGGGGCCCGTGCGCGGCCCCCCTCCCGTCACCCGCCGTGGCGCCCTCGGGGGGCCCGCGCCCTGCTTCTTCGTGGCGCCCAAGAGCCACCCCGCTGCCTCCCTTTCCCTCCGTGCCCCGCCCCTGCTGTTTCCCGCGCTCCTGCCTGCGTTAGGGTTTGGGGGTGGCGGGCATGGGGGTGACCGGTGTGGGTAACCTGCGGCTCCTCCTCCTCCGTCTCCCACTGCTGCAGCTGCCGCTGAGGGGGGTGGGTGTGTGGGAGCCGAGGGTTTAGGGTTTAAGGGGGGTGCCGTGGAAGTGGAGCTAGGGTGTCAGCAGGGGGTGTGTGAGAGGGGCGTGGGACGGTCGGGGGAGGTTGCGTGGAGGTAGCCGTCGTGACGCCAGCAGCGCCAGTAGTCCGGATGCCCTCGCGCGTTTCGGTAGCCCAGCGAGCCTGCTTCGCCAGTCGCCTGTGGGTCCGTTGCTCCTGTGTGTGCTCGTCGTAGCCGCGGAGCCAGATACTCCCGTAGTCCGGTGCCCTCGTGCGCTCGGTAGCCACTGTGCGCGCCGCTCCTGTTGCCCGTGTGTCTGCAGCTTCAGTCGGCGCCTTTCATCTTCTCGCCCTCACAGTTTCTCCTCCTCCTCACTTGCCCTCTATGATCACCTCTAGCTTTGCTTATAATTGTGAACTATTGCTATGCCTGCTCATTGTACTGATTACACCCCACTTTGGCTATGGGGGTGTGTCAGAATGTTATTATTGTCTAGCCTGTAGTGGGGTGCTCTATAGCGAGTACAACCCAGTTAGGGTTTGCTATATGTACCCCAACTGCTGCTAGTGAAACCCCTCTCCTTTCAATCATTCTCACGCTAGTATTTTGACAAGTTTGTATGTTGACCAAGTTATGACACTTTCGGTCAGTGTGGTATGTCGCAAATGTAGTGTCAAACACTAGCTTGGCGAGAGGTTCGGCTGTTAACAATTATCTCTAACATGTCATTATTTAGCCCAATGCTTGCAGATGTGCAGCAGCGCACTAAGGCACAACACAAGCTCTTCCCGTTCCGTCCTATTCCCTGGTGCATCATTTGTTGGCCCAATTGTCACTCTTGTCAATACCCACCTCACTCCAGGCCGCAGTCATCCTTTTGGTGCATGCTCATATTATATCGAAACAGCCCCAAGTGCTTCTCCTCCTCCAGCAGCATGTAAGGGTCGATATAACTGTAGCTAGACATTCTAAGAACACTCGAACAAACACTCAAAACCTATCAACCATCCAGCTCAGGATCATAGTTGTCCTTTAGGTACGTGCTCATATCATATGGAATGCGTTCCATGTACTTCTCTTCCTCCTCTAGCAGCACATAAGGGTCGATGTAGCTTGGAGGTTGCCGGCCCTCCCCGTAACTCTTGCCCGGATGCACAAAGTCTGATCCCAGAAACTGGACGCGCAATAAAGGGGATGGACGAAGAACAAGGAAGGTTAGGTTAGTCGGATGCACCTAGTCTAATTCCGGAATTCGGACACGCAATAAAGGGGATGGAATGGGAGTAATTTTGAGGAGCGTAATAGAAGATGCAGAGAGACAGAGCCCAGAAAGTGGACATGCAAATGAAGTGGATGAAAACAGAATGCGGTTATTGTGGGGATTGCAGTGTCAATGCCTGTTTACCAGGTACAGAACGGTGTAGAGAACAACTCACCAGGTACATAGCGGTGAAGACAGTGATGATGGCGACAGCAAAGGGCCAGAGTGGCAGGTAGAAGGAGAGTCCCAGTTTGATCAGCTCTGCTGCTCTTGCTGGTAGACCCTGAGGGGAGAGGTGGGGAGAAGTTGGGAGGGGGACGAAGGAAGAGGGAAGAGGGATTCGAGGCTTGGAGCCAATTTTTGAGTCGACTAAAAAAGGGCCAGAGTGGCAGGTAGAAGGAGAGTCCCAGCTTGATCAGTTCCGCTGCTCTTGCTGGTAAACCCTGAGGGGAGAGGGACGCAGGAAGAGGGAAGAGGAAGCGGGATGAGGAGGCTTGACACTAGATATGGAACTTCCCAAGCATTTAACAGCTCCAAGACCCTCAGTCTCTAAATTCTCTGCCCCTAGATTAAATCCCCGTGGCCCTTGTAGTTACCCCGGTCCTCCCTTCTGCTTATGTTGTTCTGGGCCCTAAATTTCTACTCCATCTCACCTCCAGCCCTTCACTGTTGAGCGCGTTCGAAATCGCCCGCTGGTCGCGCATTCCCGGCCCCCCTCCCGCACCACTTCCACCCGGCCCCCCGCTCCCCGCGTCTGCGCCGGGTGCCTTGCTGGCAGTGTCTGATTGGTTGCTGGAGGACTGGGCCGCGCGCCGGCGCCGCAATTCGCGCATGAATTGCGATTCCGTGGAGGGATTGCTCGAGTTGTCTGCGGGGAGGGTTAACAATGGGTGAGAATGGGTTGACATAGTCCTGTTGGAGCTAAACTGGGTTGAATTGGTTTCTTTGCGGTGAAGAGTGTGTTTACGAAGCGCCTTGAAACATGACGGAGGATCCACGGGAGTGTTTACGAGAGTGTGTTTCCTTTGAGAGTTTTCTGGGGTGCCACGGTTGGTGGATTCTAGAGGGAGGAGTTTGAAGCATGTTTCGTGAACACAACGACGCAACTAGCGCATAGACTGCGGCTCAAAGGAAAATCTTCAGGGGAGGGGTATTGGAGGGAAAACAATGACAGGATGGGCGCAAAGACGAGTGAGGCTCCAAGGCAGTGGCACATACCGTCTGGTTTGTCCGCCATGGCTCGTATCCGCCACCCCGCTGCGCGCCTCGCGCACGTGCCGGAGACAGAGGTGGAGACGCGGCCAATTTGGGCTTCAAGGCGCGTGGAAAGCCGTTGCGAGGAAGTAATGGGGAGCGAGTGTGAACTTGCTGCGAAGGTGCGCGCGGGCGGCATGGCTGCTTGGAGCCCGTGGCGGCATGACTGAGCAGCTGGTGGCGTTGCTGCGCGCGCTGCTAACATGGCGGTGCTGGCGGAGAGATGCTGGCGGAGAGTTGCTGGCGGAGAGATGCTGGCGGAGAGATACTGTTCCCAATCGATTCAGTCTGCTTCAGCGCCGACGGCAGTGGCGAAGTCGCTTCGGATTATTCTGGCAAAAGTTGTCGCTGCAACGAATTAATCGCTTGCGTAATTGACCAGGCAAATCGGATGGGACCAGCGTTGCGATCGCGGAGAGAATTGATGGCCCACTAGCGCGTGGCTGGTAGTACGCTGCAGTGAGCGAGATTCGGCGAAGCTTTATGCTGAAATAGGCGACTGCTTGGGGAAAGTACACATGATGCCCAACCAGTGCACGCGGATTTGCCATGCACCGGATGGAAACGCTGCACCCGATGTTTCCAACCCGGGCAAATGCACCCACGGTACAGACACGTGGATGGCAGGGTACTGTGCACGCGCTTCGAACGATTCTGCACGTGCAGTCCGAAACAAACCAGGCCGACCCTGGTTTTCTCAGTATTTAGGCCAGAAGACACACACACGAAATGTGTGAACGAAACCCGCTTGGCTTCGTAAATGCATTCGCCAAACTTCCCTGCCAGGTAAGCGAGATTCATAGTGCATGTAACAGTCAGACTGGCAGGTTCACCTTGCCACGTGTAACCTGCACTTGTAGGGTACAAGAGCATTAGCAACCAAGCATTGTTCGCCCTGCCCACGTCAGGCGTCCTAATATGTGGTTACAAATCACAGTGCCCCCACCCTCAGACCAAATACACGAAACGGCCGAGTGCTGCCTGGCCGGATGACCCAGCCTTCCCGCCGTCAGCAGCTGCTGGACGCCGGTGTTGGCGCCGTGATGGGCGGGTACACAGACGCGACGGAGTGGATGCGTCTGTGAATGAATTTGACCCCCCCCCCTCGAAAGAGCAAAAGGCACTTTGATGTGCTCGTGTGTTCACTCCTTGTGCACCTTTGGGAACGGGTCTCTGTGCTGCACACAATTGACGGTGGGGGCCAGGTGGGAGATTCCCATTGGAGGTTCGACTGGTTTGTATGTTTCTTACTAAGTTAAACATTTGATGTGGATGGAGGGTGGATTGTTCTTGCAATCGTAAGGTAACCAAAAACACACACTAACGACAAGGAGTGCCAACTGTTACTGTTACGAATCAGACAAAATGGGTGGTTACCAGTATCTGCATTGATGCACATATAAGGTGTAACGAAACATACGAACAGCCCACGAAATGAAGGTGTAGCTTACATACCCCCTTCACAAGGCAACCGGGAGGGGCTCAAACGGGCATCAATTGTAGGACGTTCGCTGAGAGACTGTTGAGTGGCGACAGACAGACGACTCGACAGCATAGGGGGGAAGAAGTGCGGAGCGGGGTGTGAAAACGCGGCCAGCTGTCCGCTTGGGATAAGCTGGGGGAAAGCTGGGTGAAGTGAACGTGGTCGACATTGGAAGCCTCGAAAGATCGACAATTCAACTGACGCCACGTCAGATCCATGTGCACATCGGAGGATCTCCAGAAGCATTCACCTACGCCAATCAGACAAATTTACAGGTCATGACGAGGTGGAGCTGACAACAGAATGTACGCGATAGAGTATCAACGGCACGAAACCAATTTAAATCACCTGCTTTAGCGATTATGGTACAAGGTATCACAAATCCGAGAAGCATATAATAAAACAATACTGAACAGAGCCCGGTTCTCAAGGCATTCAAAGCAACCCATCAGAACTAGAGAATTAGTGTTCAAAGAACAGGGGAGCGGCTGCTAAAGCAGCCGTGGCGAGAAGGTTGAGCAGGATGTGAAGCGTGGGTGCCAGCGTCTCACGTAGAGTGCCACCAACCCTGAATCAAGTCACCATTGTACCGTCAAGAAAACGACAAAGGCAAAAAAAAAAAGGTCTATTTGGAGATCCCATGCACACGGAAAAAAGGCGGCAAATTACAAACAGATACACCCATGTACTGCTTACGTGTCGCCAGTGAAGGTGGCCTTGTGTGCTTCACTCCCAGTCCATATTGAAATCACTTTTGGGAATTCTCAGAAGGGATCACATTCGCTGCTTACATGTCACCAGTGATGGTGGCCTTGAGTGCTTCACTCCCAGGCCACAATGAAATCACTTTTGGGAATTCTCATAAGTGATGCACTGCTTACGAGTCACCAGTGATGGTGGCCTTGTGTGCTTCGCTTCCCGGCCCTCCCAGCTGCCCTGCTTCCACCACGTCCCTGGCGCCCCTCCACGCACTGCCTGCCCCGTTGAAGAGCGCCACCAGCAGCAGCGTTACCAGCACCGCAACCAGCAGCAGCGCCGCCACCGCTCTCGCTCCGAGAAGAGGCTGGAGGGTGGCCTTTCCCACTGACCGCACTATGATGCCTGTGAGGGGAGGGGGTTGTGAGGGAGGGGAGAGAAGGGAGATGCGGGTAGGATGGAAAAGGGGGTGTGTTTAAAAAGGGGAAACTGGAGCAAGGAAATGGGCCAGCGCGCACAGAAATACGACAAGGCAAAAAAAAAAAAAAAAAAACTGCAGGATATTCAACATACCCATGGCGATTAGTGCGGCGACAGCAAGCAGTCCTGGCAGCAGCAGCTCCCGGAGGCTCACAGCTTTTCAGACGCCTCAAACACTGCATTTCATGCGTTGCCCTGCACACTCACCCATGGCGATTGGTGCAGCGACAGCAAGTAGGCCTGGCAGCAGCAGCTCCCGTAGGCTCACAGCCGCCACTGCACCCACGAAGCGAGACGGATCGTCCAACACCATGGGCGCCCGTGGGTATGTCTGCTGGGAGAACGAAGAGGTGGAAGAGGGAAGAGAGGGGAGGGGGGAGGGTACACCGATTTGACTAGATGAGTCGACTCCTGAGGCTCACAGCTGCCACTGCACCCACGAAACAAGATGGATCGCCCGGCACCATGGGGCCATGTGGGTATGCTCGCTGGGATAATGTGTTGGGGGGAAGGGGCCAAAAAGGGGAATTTACAGGGATTTTGGTGGGTGAGTCGACTCGAAAACTCCTTAGGGTGACTCCCGCTGAGGATCCCTGATACCAATTAAGTGGATGTGCTGTGCAGTAAGACCTTATGAATGAAAGCAAGAAAAACGAATCAACAACAATGTCAACAACTTCAGCAACAAAGATCACAAGCCCAATGACATGCTCTCTCTCCTCCCGGCCCACCTTCTCCTCGGCTCGGTGGTGCAGGTGCCTCCTTCCCTCCCTCACAACAATGGCCGTGCACCGAGTCACACCACCTCCTGCCATCGCCGCACCTCCCACCACCACTGCTGCCCCCACCATGCATGCCACTAGCAGCTCTGGCCGCAACAAATCAATCTGGTGGCGAGAATGTGGCAGAGGGACGGGAGTGGCATGGCATGGCATGAGCACCAAAAGGAAAGAAATACAGAGTACACCACCACTGCCCCTCTGCCATGCACGCAGCTTTTGAAATGCTGCCATGCATCAAAGATCAGTGAAGGCTGGAATAAGAGAAGGTGAGCGTCACAATGGCATGGACGCGTTTCCGGGCGCCTCAGCAATCAACTCACATTGTGCAGCACTGTGCTGGAGTAGGAAGAGACGAGCGCCACAAAGGCATGCACGAGCAGGAGAGAGCAGAGCGAAGAAGCACCACACCCCATGCCCCTAGTAGCCGACGCTACAGCTGATGCTGCTGCCTCCAAGGGACTGACTGGCGTTCGTACCACCGCCGCCGCTGCTGGTGATGCAGATGCTGATGAGCTTGGAGCGTGGGGTGGAAGTGCAGAGGATTGTAGTGAGGAAGAATGTAACGAGGATGAGGAGTCTCCTGCTGGCATCTCTCCTGTCCCTAGCCCTCCCCCTACCCCTCCCGTTGTTGCTGCTGATGCGTCTGAAGACACTTGCTGTTGCAGCAGATGTGGTGATCCTGCTGCTGCCATGTGGTCTGATGCCATGCCTCCTCCGTCTTGCATACCCATGCCATAGGCATCCGTGCTGGGTGCTGTCATGTTGTGTGCGTCCATGCCATGTGCGTCCTGCTGCATAACATCATGTGCAGCCGGGCCGAGACTGAACTCCTGCATCTGCTGCATCTGCCCCTGCTGCTGCTGCTTCTGGTGCTGTGGGTAGGAGACGTGAGGGGGAAAGGAGAGGGGAGAGTGGAGGGAAGTGAAGGAAGGGGAGAAGTGCGAGGGGAAGAAAATTACCAAGTAGTGGTCAAGTGACCCCCCTCAAGGAAAGGGAAGGTAAGTAACAACGGAACAAGGTCGTGTCGTGAGGAGTAACCCACCCACCTGCGCCATCATTCTACACAGCAAGCCAGCGTGTGAAACAGCCCGCTGGAACAGATCAGTGGTGAGAAAGCAGCACCCGCTGCTGAGCATCCTCATCACCACCAAAGCCAGCCCCAGCAACCCCCCGATCGGCTCCCCCATCCCATCCTCACCATATATTCCGCCTGTTCCCATCCAGCAATCCCCTTGGTTGACCCCCACTCACCTGTGCCATCATTTTACCAGCATCCCCTTTCCCATCCACCAGCCTCTTGGTTGACCTTGCGCCTCTCACCCACCTGTGCCATCATTTTACAGAGCAGGCCGGCATGCGAAACAGCCAGCTGAAACAAATCCGTGGTGAGGGAGAAGCATCCACTACTAAGCATCCCCATCACCGCCACAGCCAATCCCAGCAGCCCCCCTGCCGGCTCGCCCTTCCCATCTACCAACCCCGAATTCCGCCCCAGCCACACCGCCGCCGCCACGGCCAATCCCACGATGACAGCTGGCGGCGCGGCGGCGGCAATCCCGAGTGCGAGGCCAGAGGAGATGTTGGAGGCGTGGCCGGAGGAGGAGGAGATGGCGAGGGAGCGGACGGGGGAGAGGTGGGGGGCGGAGAGGAGGGAGGAGGAGAGGAGGAGGAGGATGGAGCAGAGCATTCCGAGGAGGGCACAGAAGAAGAAGTGCAGCCAGGCTAGAGGGGCTTGCTCCGTGAATAGCAACCACCTGGTGGCCTGGAGAGTGGGGGGATGGGGTGAGGTGAGGGAGAGTGAGGGGATGGGGTGAGGTGAGGGAGAGTGAGGGGATGGGGTGAGGTGAGGGAGAGTGAGGGGATGGGGTGAGGTGAGGGAGGGTGGGGGGATGGGGCATGCCGGGGTTGGGGGGGGGAGAGAGGAGGGGGAAATGCATGCATGAGGGGTACGTATGTGAAGAAGTTGATTCGGATGGGTAAGGGACGGTGCAGGGGAATAATAGGAGGAGGATGGAGGAGAGCATGCCGAGGAGCGCGCAGAAGAAGTGCAGGCAGGCTAGAGGGGCTTGCTCCGTGAATAGCAACCACCTGGTGGCCTGGGAAGGGTGTAAGAGAGGGCGGGGGAGAATGGGGCATGTGGCGGGCATCACATCGTAACCATAACCGAGACGCAAATACAGAACCTACACATTTATGATACAATAAGACCCACTTACCAGGGCGAAGGAGGAAACAGCTAGCACAAGAGAGAGGGCGTATCCATTGAATATACAGCCCACCACCTCCTCTGCTGCTGTGGGCAGCACTGATCCCCGCACCATGGGCGAGCGTGGAGAGGAGCGGAAGAGAGGCGAGTGCGAGGAGAACGGGGAGGAGGAGTAGGAGGAAGAGGAGGAGTCGACTGGGAGGGAGTGAGGGAGGCGGGAGGAGCCAGCAGCAGCAGAGACGGAGAGTATGGCTGCTGCTGATGTGAGGAGGTCGAGAGAGAGGACCACGAGAGGCAGGAGGATGAAGCCTGTTGGGTCTGAGGAAGTGGGGGACAGAAGGAGAAGGAGAAGGGAAGGAAGTGGAGAGGGGAATCAGATGTTGATAGTGAGCAAGCACTATGCTGGGGAAGGGGATGAAATCCGTGGGGCATGAGGGAGTGGGAAGAGGAGAGGGGAGGGGAGGGGAGGCCAGACGGGAAGTACAAGACTTAGGAGATCAAGGGTTAGCTTTAGACGGGAAAGGAGGATGAAACTTGATGGGGATAGCAGCAAGGCAAGGACAGGGGACGAAAGTAAGTGGGAAATGATGGGAGGGAAAAGGGTGGACAGAAAGAAAAACAGGAGAGAAATGAGCGAAAAATAACGAAAGAAAAGGGAAGCACACGTACTGTCTATGGCGCAGTGCTGTGCCACATGTGCCCCCAGCACCATGGACGCCACTGCCTCTGCTGCTGCCAGACAAAACGCCTCACACGCCCTCGCTGCGCCCCTCGCCATGCCCACGCCCACCTGCTCTCCACGCATGCATGAGGGGAGAGAGGGAGGAGGGGGAAGAAAGGTCTCGGCTCGGCACCCGTCACACCATGTTCTGCCCCTGTCACCATGCTACCACCATGTCACCACCATGTCACCACCATGTCACCACCACGCCACCACCACGCCACCACCACGCCACCACCATGCCACCACACCACCAGGTCACCATGCCATCGTGCCATCGTGTCATCACACCCAGTGAAACAAACCCTCAGAAACAGACCCTCAGAAACAGACTCCCAGAAGCAGACCCTAAAAAAAACACCTGGTTACAGAACCCTTAGAAGGAGACTATCGGAAACAAAACCTCAACAAACCCACCATGTCAGCAACAGCAACAACGTTGGCGCCCCCTCCTGCTGCCTCTGATGCGCTTCTATCCATCCTCGATATAAGCTTGTGGCCCAGCGCCAAGGAGCGGGAGAAGATGGACGGCGGGAGTTGGTAGAAAAGAGACACCACTGCCGCCCCGAAGCAGAAACAGACAAGCAATGCCGGCACTGCAGTGGGAGGGGTGAGTGAAAGTAGGCGAAGGTGTGGTAAGGAGGAGAACATGGGAGGAAGGAGAAACAAGGAGCGGTAAGAGAGTGGAAAGTGAGAGCCATTGAGAAGGTGTGTGCGTGGTGTAGGTGGATGAGTGTGGGGTCGTTAATTAAAATGAAAAAACACATGAAAAATAGTTGAAACAAAATAAAGGCACAAAACAAAGTTCAAAAAGAAAAGACACATATGAAACATAGTCAAAAAGGAAAAGAAACGCATGAAACATACGTGTTAATAAAACTCAAGAATAGCGCTGCAGGTATGATTTGTCCTTTCGAGCCTCAAAGCAGGACTGCTTACAATCTGTGGGTTTAAGTCCTGCTGAAGCCACAGTAGAACCCACAGTAGCAGCAGAGGCGGAGAGGCCTCTTCGTTTGTGGGCAGCGAGGGAGGCGGGGAGCGGGGCGAGGTGCATGTGGAAGAAGGCGAGGAGGGCGCTGTAGTTGATGCCCAGCCCGACCACCGGCACCGCCGCCACCACCAGCGCTGCTGCCCCTGCGGCCCGTATCGCCACCTGTGGGAGAGGAGGGGTTGAGAGAAGCATGGGAGATTGTGCACAGACGGAAGAAGGCGAGCAGCGCGCTGTAGTTGATGCCCAGCCCGACCACCGGCACCGCCTCCACCACCAGCGCTGCTGCTCCCGCTGCCCGTATCGCCACCTGTGGGTGAGAAGAGGTCGTGCAAGGAAGGAAAAGGAAGAAGGAGGGGGGTGTTGAGGGGAGGGGGATGCTGTTGCGATTCTGGATGGATGCAAGAGAACGGGTCTCGTGACGTAGAGGCAAAGAGGGGGAGGCAGGGCGGGGAGCGGGGCAAGGTGCATGTGGAAGAAGGCGAGCAGCGCGCTGTAGTTGATGCCCAGCCCGACCACCGGCACCGCTGCCACCACCAGCGCTGCTGCCCCTGCTGCTCGAATGGCAACCTGTGGGTGGAGAGGGGATTTTGCGTTTGGTTATCACCCTAACCTTAACTTAGCCGTTTTCCGTCTTCAACACCTCCACTACCTCATTCCCTCCCCTACGGCCCATTCGCCCTCAATCCCTTAGCACAATCCCCCATGCATGTTTTCTTGTCAAGACATGGACAAAAACGGCTTCAAATTTTTCACCTGCAGGGCCTCTTGAGGGGACCGCCTGGCAGCAACAGCAATCCTGGCAGCAGCAGGCACAGACACCCACACAGCAGCGTGCGCAGCAAGCGCCATGCAGGAGCCGCCCAGTAGAAAGGAGAGGAGAGAGACGAAGGCGAGCAGGGAGCGGTGCACGCCAGTGGCCTCTTGCTGTGGCGAGACTTGGTGGGAGAGGTGGATGAGCGCGACCAGCATGGTGGCCACTAGGACTGCCTTGGCTGCTGCTGCTGTCACTGCTGCTCGGAGGGTGGATGCTCCCCTTTGAACCGCTGCTGTCACCTGCAGAAAATGATGAGAGGAGGGGGTGAAGGGATGAGGAGGATGCATGGGGAGACGGAAAAAGGATGGTGGGAGAGGTGGATGAGGGCCACCCAGAAGCATGGTGGCCACGAGGACTGCCTTGGCTGCTGCTGCTGTCACTGCTGCTTGCAGGGTGGCCGCTCCCCTTTGAACCGCTGTTGTCACCTGGTGGGTGCAGGAAGTGCAAGGGGAGAAGAACATGGCGTGACGAGGAGTGGGGAAATCAGAATAGGAAGAGGGCGGAGAGAGGAATGGTCCACGCTAGTGAAGCAATGGCTTTCGCCAACCGTGTGAAGACGGGGATGAGCACAGGGGAGGGAGGTGTGGGAGACGAGGAGAACGATGTCGAGGCTGACTGGATTTGACGGGGGCTGTAACTGCTCTCAACCCCCATTCCCACTCCCACTCCCACCCCCACCCCCACCCCCACCCCCATCCCCACCCCTACCCCCAACCCCACCCCCAACCCCACCCCTAACCCTACCCCCACCCCCACCGCAAACCGAACCCACCTGTCTGAGTGTGTCCCCGCCGTCATCTCTGGAGCGCACCCAGGAGGCAAGCAGGGAGGCAAAGGGCATGGCGGCAGCGGCGAGACGGGGACGAGAACGGGAGAGGTGAGCGAGGCGAGCAGGAATGCCAGCAGGAAGGGCAGCAGGCAGGCAGGCAGAGGAGCAGCGAGGCTAGCAGGAAGGAAGGCGAGCAGGGGACAGGGAACTATGGGCCTTCTTACTTATTCCCCCACAGCCAACCCACCTGTGTCAGTGTGTTCCCCCCCTGTCCCTGCTCCGCACCCAGGAGGCGAGTAGGGAGGCAAAGAGCATGGCGGAAGCGGCAAGGAGGAAGACTGCCAGTGCCATCCCAGCCCACAAGCTTCCCCTCCCCCTCCCCCCACCTAAACCTAGACTAACAACTCACCTGTCTGAGTGTGTTCCCCCCGTCGTCTCTGGAGCGCACCCAGGAGGCGAGTAGGGAGGCAAAGAGCATGGCGGCAGCAGCAAGCAGGAAGACGGGGATGAGCACTGGGGAGGTGAGCGACGCCAGCAGGAAGGCGAGCAGGAAGGGCGCCGCTGCTAGCAGCCTGGCCACCTTGATTCCGCGGAACAGATCTGGGCTCTGGGGGAGGAGAGGAAGGTGGGATGAGTTGGCAGATCAGGGAAAGGAGATGAGGAGCTTGGAGCGGATACCACGGGGATACAAGCACGAAAAAACGAAAGGCACCAGGAACAAAAAACTACACATAAATATGAGAAGATACTTTGTACTAAGAAACAGAATAAATTAACTAAAAATGGCAGGGTAGAGAGAGCACTGACAAGGTCGGGCACGACCACCACATGCTGTGCTAGACTGTCCTCGAACGGCGTCCGCGCCATGAGCTAACTCGATTAGAGGCACTGATACAGCTGGCCTGGGGTGAGCTACCGTCAAGTGCGGACCAATCAGCGGCTGCTCTGATGTGATTTGCGGTGCTGAGAAAATGTGGGGTTGGGGGAGGAAGGGAAGGGGATGGGAGAGGAGGAAGGGGGGAGATGGAGAGCGGGGAACAAGGGGGTGAAGAGGAGGGTAAGGTTTGGGGAGGTTGCAAGCATAAAATTCACCAGGTCAGCAGTCAGGTTATGACGCCATGGCGGATGCTAAAGTTTGCGAGAGTAACGGCTCTTGAATAGGAGCGGGAAAGAAGAGGTGTAGGGACGAGACCTAGACGTACAAGCTGCAGCCTGACAGCCTACGTCCGCGTTGTGAGTTCGTTCACGAATTAGGCGAGGACGTCCGTGCCTCGCAGCCGCATTCTCGCAATCGCATTCTCGTATTCGCAATCGCATTGTCGCAATCGCATTTTTGTATTCGCAATCGCATTCTCGAATTCGCAGTCGAATTCTCGCAATCGCATTCGCATTCTCTCAGTCGCCAGCCTCACAATCGGATTCTTGCAGTCAAATATTCGCTCTCAGCGATTCCCGCACCGCGATGTAGAGTCAATGCCACCATTGTCGATCTCACCTGCGACACGGAAAGCTTTAGATGTATCCACTCTGGAATCGCAGCATTCGAATTCGACACAGCGCAGCCATGGCAGGTGAAGTGCTATTGAAGGCCCTGTGAGTAGGTGCCAGTCTAGTCTCGATTTTGTTTTTCTGCACAGAAGTGAGACGAGCCCCTTCGTTTCGCCGTTCGCGACAAAATCGAGGCGAGTGTTCGGTAGAGGATCATTCGCTGAAAAAACGATTTTTGTAGTAAGCGTTCGAGGTAGAGAAGCCACAAGTTCTGGGATAGTTCTAGCATAAAATTTATACATCCAAGAGATCCATGATTTCCTAAAGAATCAATAAAAGCATCTCCCAACAGCATCTCCTGTTTCATTGTCATGCACTGCCATTTCCCCTCCCCTTTCCATCCACAAGTCATCAACCTCCCACTCAAGGTGGTCAGTGGTCACCTCAGGGCGTCGTCACGTTGTACATTTTTCAGCACCTTTACATTTGTATCGTGGCTTGGGACGGTTCCACACGTTGGGAAGCGGTTCTCAAGCTTACCGTTTTCCACCGTGACAAAACGGAGTTGAGCATACAGAAGTTGTACAACCTGACTCCGCCCTCACCATTAAGTGAAACTGGTAACCCTTCCACTCGGCTCGAGCCTTCCCCACCGCTGCACACTTCCACTCAGAAGCTCATTCTTACCTCACAATGCCACACTAAGTCAACCTTGTCATCCGCCTCACCCCACACCCAAATCCTCTTGCTTCTCCACTGATGCCTCTTTTCCCCCTCCCTCTCCTGACCCTCACCCCTCACATGCTCTCCTCCCTCTCTCCCCTCTCCTCCCTATCCTGCCTCTCTCCTGCCTTTCTCTCCCCTCCTGCCTCTCCTCCCTCATCCACCTCCCCCCAATCACCGAGGGTTTTTCATCTTGACACCGCAGTGTCGGCAGCAGAACCGGGTGTGACGCACATACATGTGGAAATGGTCCAGGTTGCCACACGCGTGGTGGAAAAGCCCCTCCCTCGCCGCCACCGCCTCCTCCTTTTACTCCCTTTCACCCCACTCTCGCAATCCCAGAAACTCCCCCCCTCCGAACTCCCATTTCCTCCCTCTCTGCCCTCTCCTCCCTCTCCTTCCTCTCCCGCCCCTGCTTCTCCTTCCCCAATCACCGGGGATTCTTCACTTTGGCACTGCAGTGTCGGCAGCAGAACCGGGTGTGACGCACATACAAGTGGAAATGGTCCAGGCTGCCACACGCGTGATGGGAAAACCCCTCCCTCGCCGCCACTGGCTCCTCCTTTTACTCCCATCTCTCCCCATTCGCACAATCCCAAAACCCTTCCTTCCTGCACTCCCCTCTCCTTCCTCTCTGCCTTCCTCTGCCTCTCTACCCTCTCCTGCCCCTGCCTCTCCTCCAACAATCACCGGGGATTCTTCACTTTAGCACCGCAGTGACGGCAGCAGAACCGGGTATGACGCACATACATGTGGAAATGGTCCAAGCTGCCACACGCGTGATGGGAAAACCCCTCCCTTGCCGGCGCCTGCTTGTCCCTGAACCCCACGCCGTGCCGCCCGCAGAATCCAATCGCCTTCACCTCGGGCAGCTGCAGAAGACCGGGCGGCAGATAGTCCAAACCGCAGCCGTCCACCACGAGAATGTGCAGACGGGGGAGTGCGCCGCCCAAAACCCGGCCGGTGCTTCTAGTGGCAACCCCAGTGGCAGTAGTGGTAGTGGCAGTGGCAGTACCAGTCCCAGTGGCAGTGGCAATGGTAGTAGCAGTAGCAGTGGCAGTGGCAGCAGTGGCAGTAGTTGTAGTGGTGTTGAGAGTGGCAAGGGGGGTGCTGGGATTCACATTGGTGGCAGCAGGGTTGCTGGTAGGTCTGGTTTCTGTGTTTGGATTCAGGTTCAACTCAGCAGGAGCATTACTGATGGGACTACTGCTGAGGCGAGTGGCTAAACTGCTGCTACTGGGATTGCTACTGGGATTGCTACTGGGATTGCTGACAGCACTGCTCTTGCCTTGATCCTTCGCTCCTCCTCCACCTGCTGCTGTGCTGCTGCCACCTGCTGCTCCTGTGCTAGCAGCACCATCTGTGCCGAACCTGCTTCCACCCAGGCCAAAGGCCGCAGTAAATGAAAAGAAACTGCTGACGGGGGTAACAGGAGCCCTTGCTGGTGGTGGTGGCGGTGGTGGTGGCGGTGGCGGTGGTGGTGGCGGTGGCGGTGGTGATGGTGCAGTGGTAGGTGCTGCTGATGTGGCTGCTGCTGACGTGGCAGTTGAAGGAGTGACTGCTGGTGGGACAACTGCAGGCAGGGAAATCCCAGCACCAAGCGAATCAGACGCAGGCGGGGGTGGGGTGATGATTGAAGACAGAGGATTGCAAGCAGGTGAAGGGTTGGACGATTGCGGAGGGTTGAAGGATAGAGGGGACGGTCCAGGTAAGGAATTGAGGCGCAGGGAGGAGTAGAGGCCGTGGGGGAAGGAGTTTTCAAAGTAGGCGAGCAGAGGGGGGCTGCCGGACAGCCAGCCCTCGAGATAGTGCAGGTGGGAGAGGCGCGAGAGCACCCTCTCGTAGTGGTGTAAATGCCGTGCCGGCCGGAACGATGCTGCTGATGATGGTGATGAGGAAGATGATGGGATGTGTGTGGATCGGAATGTCGATGCGGTGGCTGTGGATGTGGTAGGGAAGGGGAAGTGCACTGGAGAGTCATCGTCCCACGTCTCCTCTTCGTCCTCCGACCCGGTGCCCTCTTCATCATCCCCATCATCACCCTCACTTCCCTCCTCTTCCTCTTCCTCCTCGTCGCTCACGTAACTCTCATCATCCTCCTCATCTGAAGAATCCCCCTCAAATTCATCGTCATCATCATCTATCGCAGCTTTCCCCACCCGCCTCCTCCCCATCCCACTCCCCTCCCCTCTCCCCGCTCCCTCCATCCCACCCCCTCTCACTCTCCTCCATCCCGCACCAGCCCACCTCCGCCTCTTCCTCCCCCCCTCCCTCTCCCCCTCCGCCCCCTCCAGCCCAAACCCAAGGTCGTCTAGAGCAGGGCAATCCGCTATAATCAGCTCCGTTAAGGTTTCCCACTGCTTCAGGGCGTTGGGAGGGAGGGACGCCAATCGCCAACAGTCGTGTATCACCACGCACTGTAGCACGGGCAGGTTTGCCATGGAAACGGGCAGCTCCTCCAGGCGCGGGCAGAGCGATAGGCCGAAAACTTTCAGCGCGGGCAGCTGCCCGAGAGAATCGGGCAGGCGTTCGAGAGACGGGAGCTTGAGTAGGAGGAGCGTGTCGAGGGCAGGAAGCTGCCCTAGGTCTTCGGGCAGGGAAACAAGCGAAGAACAATCGGAAATTTCCAGGAAACGGAGGGAGGAAAGGGTGGAGGAGAGTGGTGGAGGATTGGTAAGAGGGAGGGGTGGGCCACGGAAAGCCAAAGACCCTGGAGCAGCAGCAGTAGCAGCAGCTGCTGCGCTCGTTCTGCTGCTGGGTGTGTTGGTGGATAATGCGGTTGCGTACGCATGAAGGGTGGATAGTGTGCTGGCAGCCGTTGCCTCTGTACTATCAGCAGCAGTACTCGCGTCTTCAAGAGACAGCTCATCAAGTGACCTATGCCGCTCACGCCGCTCCAACACACCAAATCCACCCAAGCCTGCAGCCCTCAACCCGCCAGCGTTCCCACCACCAAGACCCAACGCAGAGGAAGCAACGCGGAAGGGCGGCAGGGTGGTCAAATGCCGGGCGCCATTCACGCACAGCCGCTCCAGCCCCGACAGATGCGCCCAGGACTCAGGCACCTCCCGCAGCGCATCGCACCCCTCTACCTCCAACACCCGCAGCCCCCCCAGGTGCCCTATCGACTCTGGTAACCCTACCAGACTCGGCAGCTGCTTCAGCTCCATGCTCTCAAGCCTCACCAGACACCCTATGTCTTCCGGGAGAGAGGCTAGCCTCTCGCATCGGACAACTTCTAGGGTTGCTAGTGCGGTCAGCTGCGCTGTGCCGGCCGGGAGAAGCTGTAGCGCGCTACAATCGCTCAGGCGGAGCCGGGATAGGCGGGAGAGTTCCGCGAGGGAATCCGGAAGCGCGGTCAGCGCGGCGCACTGCGACAGATGGAGTTCCTCGAGATTGGATAACCCGCCTAAGGAATCCGGGAGGGATGTGAGGCGCTCCGACTCCAGTTTGAGCACGCGGAGCGTTCCCACGCGGCCTAGGGTTTCAGGCAGCATGCGGAGGTCGAACGCGTTAATCTCGAGGTGCTCCAGCGAGGGCAAATCGCCAATGGACGATGGGAGATGGTGGAAGCAACGGCTGGAGATGCGGATGGTTCGGAGGGAGGAGAGGAGGGAGAGGTTGCAGTGAGTGGAGGTGAAGCGAGAGAGGGTGCTGACAGATGGTTGACCTAAGTGCTCGCTCTGGCCGAGTTCTAATGCTTCGAGTTGGGTTAGGAGGTTGATGGTGGGCGGGAGGGCGGAGACGCGGCGGTAGGAGAGGAGACGGATGACCTGGAGCCGCGGGCAGCCGCGAAATAAATTGGAGAGACCGGCTTCGCTGAAGCGCGTGCGTTGCTGGTAGCCTACGTGGAGGAGATTAAGATTGGGACACGTCACGCCTAATCCGCATAGGAGCAGGTCATCCGCGTCATAGACTGTTCCGTCGGCGACAATAAGGTGCGTAAGAAGCGGGAATCGCGCGAGGGACTTAAGGAGCTTCTGCGTGGAAATCTCGTGTGACACGTGGACGTAGGTGCGGCCTAGACAGGATAGCTGGTACCAGCGCTTGCAGACTAAGGCGTGGTCAAAGGAGCGGCGCGTCACGTAGTGGAGAACACGAGCTAAGACATCGTCAGGTAAGTCGTTAAGAGGGAACGGCTGAGTGCAGGCGAAAAGCCGCAGCGAGGTGGAAGGAAATAACGAGCTCCACATGTTGGAATGGACGTGCCTCCTAATTAGGGTTTGAATAGGCAGCGTACCAAGGGAGGAGTCTGGAGAAGTGATTGTGTGCTGATGCTTGGAACATAAGGCAGGAGCTTAAACTGGACGCAACTTACGATCCACACGGCAAGAAACCGATGCTTCGACGAAAAGCACGTGCCATGGTGAGGGGGTAGTAAGGTGCGAGCTTCGCGCAAACAAAGCTTTTACTTGGTATGATGTGAACTATTTTCTGGAAATTCCGGTTCGAGGCATACAGGAGGGAAAGAGGGTAGTGGGTGTGGCGTGACTGTATGACAACCTTGGTGGTTCAACCATAAATGAAGTGACCTAAACGAGTTCACGAGATTTCAGCTTTCTCTGCGAAAAGACTAGACGGTAACTATGGCTCGTCGAAATGAAGTTATTGGAGGGCAGTTTCCAGGGTCGTATCGCGTGGGGCCCAGTCGTCGAGGTCAACTGTGCATGGTCTGACCGAAACCAGAGCAACAGAGCCGTTCATCGCCACCGTCGCGACATTTTGTCGCTGCGTAATCCGACGGTTGATTCATGAATTGTGGAGAATGGACATCGTTGGCAGGAAAACACGCGGAAACGTCAAATGCCGTGTGGCTTGGGGCAAACTGGCTTGGCGTGTGCCTTGCAAGCAATCGTCCTCAGCGCGCCACAGTCAGATTGCTTGATGCAGTGCAACATGATTCTCTAGCCTTATAGCGTGGTAGAATTTGCTATATTTTGCTACGTGTAAATTCATGGACGAAAAAAAACAAATACTAACTTATGCAACCATCCTTGCATTCTGGCTATCTTTTTAATACACATGTGCAATATCTTTCAATCTTCATCCACCATGTCATTAACTTGCTCTAGGAAGTTGCGCACTTGTGCTGCTGAAAGGAGCATCACTAGGCGAAGGTGTTGAAAGCCCTTCAGCTGAGAGATGGGTATGGAAGGGAAGGGAAAAGGTGGAAATAGTGAGAGCAAGCAAGGTCGGGCAGCGGGAAGGATAAGAGGGAAGGGGAGGAGAAGATGGGAGGAATGAAAAGAGGGGGTTGAGGAAATGTTGGGTACCAAGAGGGGGATGTGATTCTGCAGCCTACAGGATGGGGGGGGGCTTTTGCACCTGTACCAGAAAAATGGCAATAAGAAATTAGCAACTGAAGACAGCAGAGCTTGTTAGTGGCTGACAAGAAGAATATAGTGAACGCCGGTTCTTGGGTGGCTCGATGTATCCTAAATCATGTTTACTTGAACTTAATAACAGAGATCATTTGCAAATCCTCAACGGTGTTGGGATGATGAGCGCGAAGGGAGGATATATTGGGAAGGAACAGCCTAGCTGACCTGTCTGGAGGCCATGACGTTGGCATGGACAGGGAAGGAATACGATGACGTGGCGAGCTGTATGGCAGCAGATGGGTGGGACACGGAGAGAAGAGGGCACGAGATGAGATAGATGGAGGAATCATTTGTCAACTCAGAAACGAGCTGCATGGCAACAGATGGGTTGAATCACGTAGAGGGCATGAAATAGATGGTGGATTGCACGAAGATGGAGGGTTGAGGCTGTGACATGCGGCATGCGGATGCATGATGGCATGCGGATGCATGATGGCATGCGGATGCATGGTGGCATGCTGTTGCACGGTGGATTGCAGCTGCACAGTACGGCCCACCTTCTTGAGGAGCTCGTCCTCTATCTTGGGGAAGAACAGCTCTGAGGCAATGCTCCCTGCTCTGTCTGCCTGTAATCAGTTGACTAAAAAATGGCCCACCTTCTTGAGGAGCTCGTCCTCTATCTTGGGGAAGAACAGCTCTGAGGCAATGCTCCCTGCTCTGTCTGCCTGTAATCAGTTGACTAAAAAATGGCCCACCTTCTTGAGGAGCTCGTCCTCTATCTTGGGGAAGAACAGCTCTGAGGCAATGCTCCCTGCTCTGTCTGCCTGTAATCAGTTGACTAAAAAATGGCCCACCTTCTTGAGGAGCTCGTCCTCTATCTTGGGGAAGAACAGCTCTGAGGCAATGCTCCCTGCTCTGTCTGCCTGTAATCAGTTGACTAAAAAATGGCCCACCTTCTTGAGGAGCTCGTCCTCTGGCTTGGGGAAGAACAGCTCTGAGCCGCTGCTCCCCGCTCCCTTGTGCTGCTTCCTTGCCGCCTGCACAAGGCCCCAAGACATTGGATGACGGCACATGGCCATATCAGCTGACTTGCCCAGACTCCACATGCTTGCCTATGGCAGTGGTGTGGCCTTAGATGGTCAGGTCAGCCCAGGTCAGGTCACGACCTCACGAGCGCACTTGCCCCTGTGCGCCCATCCATCTGTGCCCATGGCAGGGGTGAACGAGTGGTATTACATCACTACCGCATTGTCACCACACCCTTGCACTATACAAATGGGTGCCCCGCAGCTGTAATAAACCAGAGCATTTACGAGTAGCAATAGAAAATATATTCATATATAATAAAAACAAATAAATAAATAAATCTGTGAAGAACCACTGTCGCTACCTTGCCAAGTGTTGGGCGGTACATGCGTGTGAGGAGCAGATAGCCTTTAAACTGAGCTTGCATGCGTTGAGAAATCGTGCGTACAGGCACAGCCATTACCTTGCTGCCCGTCTGGCGGTACATGCGGGTGAGAATGAGGAACTTCTCCACCGGTGCTCCCTTCTCCAGCTGCCACGTGGACCAACAGGAGGGCGAAGAGGGGTGAGGGTGACATGAGAAGACAGGTGTTGGGAAGGAGAGGGATGGGGCGGGAGGTGGTAAGAGGTGATTCAGGATGGTGAATCTACAGCTTGGCAACAACACTGCAGCGCACCTCCTGTACCTATCATGCTCCTGTGCGAATGCCCTGGATTGTTGTGCAGCAGCGCAGCAGAGTACTTTCCACTTTCCGAAGCAGCTTCAGAGGTTCAGGTTTCAGGTTTGAGGTTTCAGATTCGAGGTTTCAGGTTTAGAGTTTCGAATTCAGGGTTTTGGTTATGAGGTTTAAATTCAAGATTTCAAGTTCAGCGTTTCGATTTTCAGAGCCCGTGACCCACCATAGGTTGCAGTGTGCTTCTAAAGAGGTGAGGCACGAGCTGGAAGGGCAGGTTGGCCACACGCTCGCACACCACCACGCCCACACGGCCCCTCTGCATCACCCCCCACAGCTCGTCCCACTGCGCCCTGTTGTCACACCCCTCGTGCAGGAACCGGACAAAATCCGCCGTCCACCCCTTGGACTGCAGGGGGTGTTGGTGGGTTTGTGGGTGAATGAGGATGATACGAGAAAGCAATTTTCACGCTGACTGAGAGGGTGGGTGGTGGTTAGGAAGCTGGTGGATGACAGAGAGTGTAGAGGATGTGTGGTGTGGTAGAGTATGGGTGTTTGATAAGGGCTGAATTTGAGCTCTCAAATGTATGTACTGATCAACTAGCAGGGCATGTCATGGCATGGGATGGCATGGCATGGCATGGCATGGAATGGCATGGCATGGCATGGCATGGCATGGGATGGCATGATGCAACCGGTGTCACCTCACCTTGCAGATCAACGGCAGGCAAGCAGTGAGCCCCAGCACGCTCCCTTCATCCCCTGCTTTCACCACCGTCGCCACACTCCCAATCCCACCCCCACTGCTACCACCACCGTTAGCACCACCGCCAGCAGCGTTCCCTTCCCCGGCTGCGCCTCCGCCCAGAGTTCCCGAGGTGACCGCGTCCACAAAGGCCGGCAGGTCCCACCTCTTGCCGTCCAGGAAGGTTCGCAGCAGCGCCTTCACGCCGTGGTAATCCGACGGCTGGGCGTCAAAGAAGTCGAAATCAACCATCAGGATCTGGCGGGTTGAGTCGGGATGAAGGGATGGGGAATGTTGGTAGGGAGGAAGCGTGGAAGGGAATCAAAATGGCATGGAAGGGAAGTGTGACATGACAGCATGAGAAGAGTGCGCGGCCGGCAAACACTGTGCCCTCATCCTTCCATCGTTGCAAGCATGACAGCGCAGGAAAACATGGATTCGAGCCGCAGCAAGCGTAGGGTCTCCTCGAGAATTCTCAAAAGTGATTTCATCCTTTCATCCTTGCAAGCATGACAGCGCAGGAGAGAAACTGCAAACACGGCTACCACGGCTAAAGCACTGGAAGCTGCGGAAACCCTCATCCCTCAATCTCACTGGAAATTTACTCTCAACCCTCCAGTGGAGCGTCTAGAAAGAAACAGTGAAGCCTATTGTTAGTTGGTTGACCTCTGGACATGTGACCCTGAAGCTCTCACTCAACCCTACAATAGCTGTCTGTACCTCCTCGTCTCCTTTCTCCTCGCCGTCGCCGTCGCTCCCTTCGTCCTCCTCGTCAACTTCCTCATCCTCGTCCTCCTCTTCTCCTTCGCCCTCTTCATACTCGTCAATATCGTCCTCCCTATTGTCGTCGTCCTCCTCCTCTTCCTCGTCTACATTCTCTTTCGCCGCAATCCCGTTTTCCCCTCTCTTGCGCGTCCTCTTCTGCTTCGATCTCTTGTCTAGAGCGGGTGAATCACCCCTGACGTTGCCATTGTTCTCCCCATCGGCATTCCCAATGGGTCTCAGACCTAGAAGTTCCAGTTGCTGGTCTTCTGACAATCGATCTAACAGTTTCCTGAGTCGTCGTCGCGAATCACGCCGAGATTTCACTATAGAGAAGGGGTTGTTGAACGGCGGCAAGCCGAAAAAACTCGAACTGGCAAGGCTGCGAACCATGGCGGCATGCAACACAAGAATATGTATGGAATGAATGATTTTTGTTTTTTATTTTTTATAAATGTTATTTAACAATAGTACCATGGGGGTGTAGCTCACATGGTAGAGCGATCGCTTCGCATGCGATAGGTAAGGGGATCGATACCCCTCACCTCCATAACCCTGTTGCTTGCGCCATCTTCCTTGAGGTTTTGCATCCATGCTGTATTCTCATCAGACACCGCATCTATGCATGCTGTGGCATCTCATTTGGAAAACTTAATGAGAGCATACCGTACATTGGGAACCACAGCTTGTGTACTGTACATCACTCTGCATCCCTGGGCATCTGCATGACCATGGAACACCCTTCCCTGGCAGTGGACACTGATAGCCCCTAGCCATACGTTGTACACCTACTGCATTCACTACATGCTACTCCATTCGATCGCTATGTTTTTGCCTCTCAGAACAGCATTCCTGAGCACCCGTAGAGCCATCGGGCATCATTGCTTGGCAGTGTACACTGACAGCCTACTTCTGGTTAAATGCTAAATTGTTCTACTGCATTCACGCTACTGGAGTCGATCACCATGTCTGTGCCTCTCTGCATCCCTGAGCACCCGAAGAGCCATGGGGCGCCATTGCTTGGCGGTGGACACTGACAGACCCATGCCGGTAGACAGGCCCTTAAGCAGCATCATGGTGCGCACTATAAAGAAGATGTCCGCTGGGAAAGCCTGCGGCGATGAAGGGAGCACGAGGAACAAGGTACAGAATGACTAGTTCGCAGCATCATGGTGCACGCTAAAAAGAAGATGTGCGCTGGGAACGCCTGCTGGCATAGAGGGTCGGTGAGCAGCGTAATGCAGACGATGATAAAGTCAGAATCAATTGGCCGAGAGTATGTGACGTGACAGGACAGATGAAACAACAAATGCGCACAGAAAGAGACTAGCTCCCCAAAAAAAAAAAAAAAAACAGACTGGTCAAGAAACCAAAGGAGCTGCCCAAATCTCACTTTCATCGCATTGCTCTTGAGCGAGCTCTCCTCCCCGAACGGGTTAGCGCTGGTAACCCCGTTACTGGTGCCGGTGTCAAACATTATCATGGCCATGCGGCGGAAGCTGCTGGGGTGCTCCCCTGCTGTCTTGGCCGTCTCTATCCCCATGGCCCAGAAGCACGAGCCCACAGCCAATATGTCCTCATCTGCTATCGCCACCACCAAGCAAGCCAGATTCAGCCTCAACGCTTCAGGCAGCTGCTTGGTCTGGCCGTAGTCCAGCAGAGCCACCCTGCCCCCCGCACACACGAGGATGTTGCCCGGATGGGGGTCTGCTTGAAAGTGCCCGTGCTGCAGCAGCATGCGGCCGTATGCTGTGGATAGGGCGGAGAAGATGCGACTGGGGAGGGTGGGGCATTGGGGGATTTAGGGGTAGGGGTTGGTGGAGAAGGAGGCCAGCAGGAAAAGATTGTGAGGATGAAAGGTTAGGGAAAAGGGTATGCAAGGGCATGCAAACACGAGTATCCCACCCAACCCCACCACATCCCACCCCACCGCACCTCTTGGTCTGCCTTGCGAGTGCGCCACCGGGGCTGATGCCTCGCCGGCGCATCTCCTCGGGTAGTCTCAGGATGGGCGTGCCGTCAATAAAGTCCATCACCAGTAGGCGCCTGGGACCGACATTATGGGTGATAGGGGGCAAGCCAGGAGACTGAGAAGTAGGACAGATTGATGGAAGAAAGGGGGAGCAACGGAGGAAGACAGGCAGAAAGGCACTTGAATGTGCAGAAGGCAGCATACACATGTCTAGCAGGCAGCAAACACAGCACAAAATCTCTATCAATCAACAGATGAGAGTCATGTGGAGAGCATGTATGACAGAATGGGGTCACAGAAGCAGCAGCAGCAGCAGCAGCACCTGGTGACAGCAGCAGCAGCACCCATACCTGGTGACAGCAGCAGCAGCAGCACCCATACCTGGTGACGAGTCCTGGTATGGCTGCTGGAACAATGACAGGTGACGCCCGTGTATCCACCTCCGCACTCCTCCCACCACCTTCACCCCTTTGTCGATCCCCAGGTCTTGCCTTCCTCCCCGCATGATCCACCCTCCCCACCCTCTCCACCTTATCTGCCCTATCCGCCTTGCTAATCCCTCCACGGCCCACGCCACTTCTGCCAGCGCGCCGGCTGCTGCGCATCCCCCCATGCCTCTCCCGCCTCCCCCCTGCCGTCTCGCCTCCTGCCGGCTGTGCCAGGGCGTGTCTGATGCGCTCCATGGCTGCTGCCTCGTGCTCAAAGTCAAACTCGTACCGGATCTGCACGACAGGGATGAGGGAGGAGGAGGGACACAGGATGAGGAACGAGGGCACCAAAGCTTTTGAGCCGTCTTCGAGATTTGAGACATCTAAACGTTCATGGCTGCTTCCTTCCTCGTGCTCACAGTCAAACTCGTGCCGGATCTGATGCACTGGACGAGCGCAGAGGGTAGAGAAGAGGTGCAGCAGCATGGTTGAAGGTTGGCATCACATCACATGCATTGGACGAGTGCAGAGGATGCCTTAGTGTCGTTTCCAAAGGAACCAGCCACTGAGGGTTGGGATGCTTGATTAGTAATGGACAATGTGAACAGCTGTTGAAACCCTAATGGAGTGAAGGGAGCTATGGAGTGAAGCGTGCTTGCTGGGGGGTGCACGCACCTGCTGCTCCAGCTCTGAGATGGGACCCAGCAGGTCGACCTTGATCTCGGCGCGCTGCTGCAGGAAGGCGCCTAGGAGACGCAGATTGCCAGATTTGACAGGTGGGAGGAGCACAGGGGGAGCATCACGCACGCACCTGCTGCTCCAGCTCAGAAATGGGACCCAGCAGGTCCACTTTGAGCTCGGTGCGCTGCAGGAAGGCGCCAAAGAGACGCAGATTCGCGAGGTCCATCAGCATGAGGCGCTCTGCCCCCTTGCGCTGCACCTGTGGGGTGGGAACAAACAGGGTGGAGAGGGAGAGGAGAGACGAGAGCAATGAGGCCCATGAGCCATGAGGGCAGTGGGCGTAGTAGAGACTCTGTGCTCGCCAGGTCCATCAGCATCAGCCGCTGTGCCCCAGCACGCTGCACCTGTGGGGAGGGGAGAATGAAGGGGGGTTGAGGAGGAGGTTGAAGAGGGACAAGACAAGCACGAGGAGGTGCGTCTAGGTCCGTGAGGCACGAGTGATGAGAGGAGTAAAGATTCGGTGTCCATTGCATCAATGAGAGGCATCAGCATCAGCCGCTCTGCCCCTGCTCGCTGCACCTGTGGGGCTCGAATGAAGGGGGGAGGGCGGAGAGTGCAGAGAACAACGAGGTGCAGTTGGGTCACGAGCGATGAGAGCAGTGGACAGGCGTGAAGACTCTGTGCCCGCGAGGGCCATGAGCCATGAGCATCTGCCAACGCAAGCATCTCGCTCTGCTCCCTCTGCTCTCTGCTCAATCGCAACCTGTCATCCAATTGCCCTGCCTGCACTGCGCTGTGCCAGTGCATGTCACCCGCGCACACCTATGCATGTTCCGCTTACCTTGATGGCCACACGGCGCCCATCCTTCAGCCTGCCCCTGTGCACCTGTTGCACCCCATCACCATCACACACACACACACACACACACACACACACACACACACACACAAACACACACACACACACACACACACAAACACACACGCACACACAAACAGAGGCGAATTGGTGGAGACGAGCAGGAGCATTGACGAATGAGAAACAAGAGGCCAGCTGGTCCAGCCTCAGCAGCGCATTAAGAAGGGTGGCTCAGAAAGCAACGTAGATTGCAACGAACCATAGGGCACAGTCCAAGCTATTGCGCAGCACAATCCCTTGTGCGGAGAAGGAATCCACACCATCAACGCACAATGCTCCATTCCCTTCTCCCTTTCCTTCCCCCCCCCAAGTCTTCCCCCATTCTCCCCCTTTCCGCGCGCTGACCTGGGCAATGGAAGCAGAACCAACCGGCTCCTCCTCAAACTCCGCAAAAACGTCTTCCAGCCGCACCCGTGCCACGTCAGCAGCACTTGCCACGTCACTCCCTGCTACGTCAGCGCATGCCAGCTCAGCCTCGACGGTGCGTCGAATGAGAGGGAAGGGGTCTGCGGGCGCACTGTCGTGGAGAGGCGCGAGACGGCGCACCCAGGCTGGGGGGGACATGTCTGGCTTGGCTAGGAACTGCCCTGCCTGGTGGGGAGAGGAGGAGGGGGGGGGGAGGGGAATTGAGGGCTGAGGGTTTAGGGTATAGGAACATGTTTGGCTTGGCCAGGAACTGCCCTGCCTGGTGGTGAAAGGAGGAGAGAGAAGGGGGACGGAGAGAAGGGATGGAGATGAATGAAGAGTGGAGATGAATGAAGAGTGGAGATGAATGAAGAGTGGAGATGAATGACGAGTGGAGATGAATGAAGAGTGGAGATGAATGACGAGTGGAGATGAATGACGAGTGGAGATGAATGACGAGTGGAGATGAATGACGAGTGGAGATGAATGAAGAGTGGAGATGAATGACGAGTGGAGATGAATGAAGAGTGGAGATGAATGAAGAGTGGAGATGAATGACGAGTGGAGATGAATGACGAGTGGAGATGAATGAAGAGTGGAGATGAATGACGAGTGGAGATGAATGACGAGTGGAGATGAATGACGAGTGGAGATGAATGACGAGTGGAGATGAATGAAGAGTGGAGATGAATGAAGAGTGGAGATGAATGACGAGTGGAGATGAATGACGAGTGGAGATGAATGAAGAGTGGAGATGAATGAAGAGTGGAGATGAATGACGAGTGGAGATGAATGAAGAGTGGAGATGAATGACGAGTGGAGATGAATGACGAGTGGAGATGAATGAAGAGTGGAGATGAATGAAGAGTGGAGATGAGTGAAGAGTGGAGATGAATGACGAGTGGAGATGAATGAAGAGTGGAGATGACATCCCTTGATGCAAAGGGACATGTCTGGCTTGGCTAGAAACTTCCCTGCCTGGTGAAGGAAGGAAACGAGGAAGGTTAGGAACAGAGAATGGAGGAGGCGTGAAGAGAGGAGATGGAAGGTTGGAGGGTTGAACCATGTGCTGCTGGCAGCTGTGCGGAGGTACCTTGAGAAACATGCCCTGCATTTCGGTGCAGAGCGAGTGCAGTATCCCCGCGTCCCGTTCGTGCTGCTCCCGCCCGCGCCACCCTGCGCGGCTTATTACGCACCTTACAATGGCATGGGTGCTGTGACCGAGCCATGAGCAAAGAAACCTGCAGCGGCGGTACCTTGAGAAAGAAGCCCTGCATCTCAGTGCAGAGCGAGTGCAGTATCTCCGCCCCCCGCTCGTGCTGCTCCTCCCATGCCGCCCGCCGCTGCTCCTCGCTCAACCTGCTCAGGCGCACGCGCACCTGGCATAGCTGGCGGAGCTCTCAGATGCAAGGGGGGGGGGGGGGGGGGGGGGGGGGGGGATGGGGGTGAAGAAAGGGAGAACCACACAGAGCTGACTTCTGAGTCGACTTAAAAGTCTGCTTAGGGCACGCGCACTTGGATGGCGCGCGCACAGGGATCGGAGTGGGGAAGTGTGGAAGCAGGCGGAAAAAGCGTGTTTGTGCGGACTGGGATTACCATTGAGAGGCGATGGAACGAGCACTGTGGAAGGAAGGAACGGGCTTCTGGTCTATTCCATAGGAAACTGCCTTGGGTGCACGACACTCATGGCTCGATTTAGTCACCTCGTCGCTGCCTCGATATAATCACCTTGTAGGCCCGTTATAATCACCTTGTAGCTGCCTCGTTATAATACCTTGTAACTGCCGTACAGATGGACGGCTCGTCTCCAGAAGTCAACGATGCGATGCAGCGCCTGCTGCTGCTCCCTCCATCCCTCCACCGCTGTCCTTCCGTAATTCCCGCTACCGCCACTAAAACCGCTCATGGTGCCGCTCGTACTGCTGGCACCGCTCGAACCGCTGGCAGCGCTAGTAATGCTGGTACCGCTGGTAGCGCTGTTTTTTTCCCGCGCCTTTGCACTCCCCGCGTTGTCATGCGAATGCCATGGCACGCCGGACAACCCGCTCCGAAATTGCGACTCCGCCTGCACGATCCGATCCTGCAGCCATCCCGCGAGCTCGGCGCGCAGCGACTCGGGGTTTGAGCCTACGACGGAATTGCCGTTACGGTCGGTCGAGGCGACAAGGGAGTGCTTCATGATCGTACCAGGAGGATTACGAGGGCGGTAAGGAAGCTTGTTGGAAGTTGACGAGTAACGGGAGGCAGTTTCCGAATTGAATCGTTAGGGCATAGGCCTGACATGGCGAGGCAATGTAACTGTACGAATAACACTCTCTCGGCTATCAGACATCGCATGAACGAAACTGAATAGCCTACAGGAGGACGAGGACGCCATGAATTGTGTTATGCTGAAGAGGGATATCATTCGGAATAGGCCGCAACGAGTGTGATCAGGCACGCTTGCAATGCTGGCAATTTTGCACTCTGTTTGCGAAATTTGGTAACGGGTTTCCTGTATCGAATTATACGTGTGCGGCTCACAAAGCTTGTTTCAAAGAGCACCGCGAAAGTTGGGCGAAGAGCCGGCGACTAGAGATGGTACACCCTCGTTCTCAGCTCTCTCACCAGCGGAAGCACTGGCTACAGTGTTTGGACGCAGCGGGCTGGTGCGATAACTCGGTTGCGGGCAAAGTCGCACGAGGTGACGAGGCAAGCCTTGGGCAGTACACACGATGCCCGGTTGAGCCCCCCGACCTCGCCTTACCCTCTGGGCTTATAAGCGATTCTCGCTTCGCTTGAAGATTTCGTCAATTCGCATCGGGCAAAAAGGGCTTATAAAAAACAATTGTAACTCAACGCTGACTGTTTGACTTTGGTCTCGTCAGTCAAACTTCAGTTTCTGTGGTTCGTATTGGTCGACGTGCTTGTAACGTCGGTGTAACGTCGTGGCACAAAACCCACGGGTGCAAGGTTTCCACCCAGTACAAGGCAATTTCGCGTGCAGGAGGTGAGCATCAGGTGTAAAAAACCTTTAACAATGAATAACCGTCTTAACCGTTTTAAAAATAACAGTACCATTTTAAAACGTTTGAAAACTTGACTGACCGCATTGGGTGAAATTGTCACTATAACGCATGTGATAAGACCTTCTTTGGTCCGTTGCGGCTACACAAAGCGTCCCGGTCAGTATAACATATGCCAGTTTATCGAGAATGAGGGTGTACTGTATTGTGAACTGTGTCGACACGACCCTCACCACCATTGTCTGTGCTCGCCACCATCCATGTTACCCGAGACGAATGTTTGAGGTCCGTCAGTCGTAATACACGGACCACGGTATTGTTCGGTGCGTTGCGTTCCAAACGGTAATTAGGAGAAACTCAGGTTGAACTGTGTGGAAACTGAACAGCACTGCACAAGTGGCAGAGCGCCTTAGGGGACGGTCGACTGGAACTATGCCGGTGGTTTTTTGAACAAGCTGGTCAAGAAACCACATCGGTATCAAGAACTAAAATATCAACTCAAAGCGTTTAAAAGCGATTCATAACGGTACCATCCGACGTTCAAATCTTGAACATCTGACATGTCCCTCGCCCCAATCTGCTCTGCGACTTGTTCCCATTTCGCGCCACGCGCCACGATCCACCATCGTGCAACTTTGATTTGCTCTCTTGGCCATCTTCTCTCACATCACTAGACTTTCTGAATCAACGGGACCGCCCTGACCGTCTTCTTGTTCCTAGAGATTTTGATGTCAGCACAGTAAGTCGTGATATGTCACCAATTATCGTCAGAATACGTGCCTCAGAAGGTAGGTCAGCAGCAGTTCAATGTGACCCCGAGTTGAGCTTGCCTCCAATGCAGTAGTAGTTCGACGTGGCTCCAGCAGCATTACAGCCGTGAGTATCGTGACTCCTTCGTTGGTAAGGAATTTCTTTCTATCCAACCGTCTCTTTCTTCAGATATTCATCACTGCAACCGCTTTTGAGGAATACTAGTCAGAACACACCCCTCGGACCGCACAGCAGATCAACGGGCGCTACTCAAGCTGATCTTGCCTCCTCTACAATTCGAACAGCAGTTCCGCTTGGTCCAGGCAGCGTTTAATAGGGACGGTCTCGCCATGAGTTTGGCGTAACTAATTTATTCCTTTCAACCAACCAAACCTAACGATGGTGGCTGCGCGTTTCCTTTCGACTACGTTGGCACTGGTAGTACTAGTAGTGCTGGTGGCGCTCCATATGAGGGCCACGTCAGCGTTCAGTTTCTTAAGCACCGAGGCCGGAAAAGTGCTGTCGTCGCTCAACTGCGACTGGATCGGCAACGACATTGGCCAAGTCGCCGGCAAGGGCGACACATGCGGGAAGCTGTGCCTCAGCCGCGCGGATTGCACGCACTTCACGTGGACGGCCGAAAATGGCGGCACGTGCCGGCTCAAGGGGGCAATCAACGCCACGGAACTGGTCCCGGCCACTGGCACATCGTGCGGTTATCGCGTCAGGGACAGCGGCGCGATCGGCAACCCGTACACGGGAGTCCAGCAGTACCTCAACCCGGGGTACGCGGCGAGCGTGAAAGCCGCGATGCTCGCGTCTCCCAAAGATGCGTCGGTTTTCGCGAGCGTGGCGCAGTATCCAACGGCCGTGTGGCTTGACACGATGGCGAAGCTCAACACCATCCAAGGCCACCTCGACAAAGCAGCGGCTCAGGCGGGCGGGAAGGCCATTCTCGTGCAATTCGTGATCTACGACCTCCCGGGCCGCGACTGCCATGCGTTTTCGTCCAATGGGGAGATTCCGAAGGGCGGCCTGGACACGTACAAGACCAAGTACATTGATGTTGCCGCGGCGCGGCTCGCAAAGAAGGCGGCGAACGTGCGTCTGTCGCTCGTGATCGAGCCCGACTCGCTGCCCAACCTCGCGACGAACTTGGGGTCAGCTCAGTGCGACGCTACGACGGAGAAGGAATACACGGAGGGCGTCGCGTACGCGATCGCGAAGCTCTCGCAGGTTCCCAGCACCTCGCTGTATCTCGACTCGGGGGGCGGCGGGTGGCTCGGTGAGTGCGTGTGCCGCGCGCGGTTGTTCCGTTCCATTAATAGGCGCCTCGAAAGTAGATTTCGTTCCATGCCAATCTGTTTCCTTCCTATCCTTCCTCCCCCTTCAGCCGTAGCCCTGCTTCCATTCGCTATGCACTCCCCCTCACCCCACCCGGCAATCCTAATCCGCTCGCTCCTCAACGCGTGAACAGGCTGGCCGAATAATATGAAGAGCGTCGTGATGATTTACAAGAAAGTCCTCGCGCGCGCGCGGAAGATCCGCGCAGGCGCCAACATCCGCGGCTTCGCGTCCAACGTGGCTAACTACAGCCCGCTCTTTTCCTACCGCTGCCCGGCGGCGGAGAGATGCCCGCTCGCGAAGCACCCGGGCACGGGCGAGATGAACTACGACTGGAACCCGTGCATTGACGAGAACCGCTTCACGTCGCGCATGAATGCGTACCTGGGAGCCTTGGGATTGCCGACCAGGTGGATTGTGGATACCAGCCGCTCCGGCCGCGCTGGCATTCGGAAGCGCTGGGGGTCGTGGTGCAACGTGAAGGGCGCGGGGATTGGACAGCGCCCCCGCGCGAGTCCCGGTAGTGCTCCGCAACGTGAGCACTTCACATCAAGCGCATCCTTTCTGTTGCTTTTCTTCTCTTCGTTTTTTCCTTTCTGGCGATTCTGTTTTGAAAACGTCGTTTCCTTTCCCACACACCTTGCTTGCCCGACAGTTGATGCTTTGACTTGGATCAAGCCGCCTGGGGAGAGCGATGGTCATTCGTAAGTAAATATGCAGGACAAACGATTTGTTTTTATTCATTCTTGATACTGCAGAGTCTTCCTTATAGTTCTTTAAGCTTACGTAGTTGTCCTAGTGGGTTATTAACCACTCATACGCTGGGCTATGCTTCCTTACACCTTCACTCATCTCTGCTCTGTCAGTGGCCATACTTCTCTTCACATCTTCAACCGTCACTCTTCCTTCCCCCCCTGATGCATCCGATCCAGAAAAAAAGTTGGCGTTTCCCCCGTGGATCGCGAGTGCGACCCCCTGGACCAGCTGGGCGCGGAAGCCCTTACTGACGCGCCACGCGCTGGCAAATGGTTCCAGGCGCAATTCGCCATGCTGGTTCGCAACGCCAACCCGCCCTTCCCTGCAACCAGCGCGGGAAGTGTTCAATAAGGGGCTAAAGAGTAGAAGGGTGAGCAACCAGGGGCCAAGCGATTCAAACCCCTACGTTGTAGGCCAGGAGCTGCCCAGGCAGTAAACGTGAGGAGTTTATAACAGTCATGATTGTCTTATCTCGTTGGCCATAAAAAATGGTGTGTGCCACCTCCGCTAGCTATATAAAAAGCTTTCCTTCTCTCTTTCCTTTCCGTTTCCTTCATTCCCACGTCTCTTCTTCTCCCCCCGTTTTTCCTTATCCTCAAATGACTATAAATTTACTATTATATTTTATGTTGTGCTTTCCTTTTATCCTCATCCAAAGATAATGAAATGAACTCTCTTCCCACATTGTTTTACCGTCTAGAACCTTGGGAAAACATACTGAACCGTACTGTATGAGCAGCTTCACACCGCGCGGGGCACCCCCTGACAGACATGCAGAAAATTCAAAATCTCCACACAACCAATCGCACCGACTCGCGCCAAATGCCTGTTCTGACACTACCAGCACCAATCCCCCCCACCCTGCCACTACATTTCAAACGCGATCCGCCCACCTCTCGAACATACCCCTCAACACCACAACAGCGGGAAGCGACACCAGGTCGCACTACTAGTATTCTCAACTCATCTACGAAACAGACTCCTTAGGGGATTCCCCCGTTGACGCTTCCATAGTTGTCGCCGGAACATGGGAGTTAAAAGCCTCTGGTCGCTTCTAGAGCCGGCGAGGCGAACCATTCCGCTCGAAGATCTCGAGTAAGACCCGACTAGCACAGCCCGCTTTGCGAATGACCTCGTTCCTCTCTCCGCATTCCACGCCTAGCGGGATAATTGAGTCTAGAGATTAGTGTTTCCTCCCGGGCGCTGTAATCTGAATCCCGATCCTCATATTACTCCGTCGCCGTGCGCGCAGGAACAAGACCATCTGCGTGGATCTCTCCTATTGGATCGTTCAGTTCGCCGCTAGCTGCCAAAACGGCCCACCGCAGTCGGGCGGCCAGAGTAATCAGAAGCCGCACCTTCGCGGAATATTCCACCGCCTACGCGCGCTGAAAGCACTAAACTGCCACGTCATCTTCGTTACAGGTGTAATTGAGCTATCTCCTTTTTCCTTCCTCCATTGCATTGGTTGCGACACGCTCGTGTTACCTCTCCCATTTCGTTCGCGGTTGAGCCGCTTCCCTGTCCGTCGCTCCTCCTTTGCCGGCTCGTTTGGCCGTTTGTACTGATCTTACGCCTTTCAATGGTCGCCCCTTGCACCGTCGCTCGTGAGTGTGGCACACTCGTAAGCATATCGCCTCCCAACATTTCCCACGTCAGATGGCGACGTGCCAGCTGTCAAGCGCGCGACGTACCAGCAGAGGAGGGCGGACGATGCCGCCACGTCACATCCTCACTGGCGCCGCGCGGGTCGAGGCACTGCCACTGCCGCAGGTTCCGCTAGACCCATTGCCACAGGTTCAGCGGCAGCAACTGGTGCTGACTCGGGCGCACAGCCTACCAACAAGGTAGAAAATTCTCCTTTCTTCAACCCCGAGTATCTCTGCTGTTCTCATATACTCCATCCGCCATCGGCCATGGTGCACATTGGCATATACACTCACCACCTCCCTTTCCCCTTCTCTTTATCATTCCCTCCTCCCCGTCCCTCTCTTCCCCCGCGCTCACACCCCCGCGGTCCTCCCCCCAGCCCCCCCGCGCCCCTGAGGGCGCACTGAAGAGGCGGAGGGGGACGGAGTTTGCGCGCATGGTGGCGGACGCGAAGGCGCTGGGGGCAGCGTGGGGCGTGCCGTGCATAGACAGGTGGGAGTGGTGGGGGGAAGGAAGGGAGAGAGGGGGTTTGTTTGGGGGACATGCCAATTAATGTAGCATGAAGCGCTGGGGGCAGCGTGGAGCATCGACAGGGTGTGTTCTTCTTGGAGACTTAATATTTTTGTGGGTGAGGCATTACTGCTTCGGCAGGAGTTTGATTTTCATAACCACCAACCGACACATCGTATTCCCTTTCATTTAAGCCAGAGCTTTTGCTACAGCTGCACTGCTCCTCTCCTGCGTGCTGTCACAAGTCCTCTTCTCCTCTCCTCCTCCCATTCTTTCCCCTGCGCTCCCACCACCAGTCCGGAGGAAGCAGAGGCTCAGTGCGCGCTGCTCAACGCATCTGGCGTCTGTGTGAGTGCTCGCCTACAATCTCACCCTGCTCTCTCTCTCGCTCCCTCCGCCTTCCTCTCATGGTTTCCTTTCTTTACCCTCACTCCCCTTCCGGTTCTTCTTCCATGCTCCTGCTTGTTCACCTATTCTATTTCAAACGAAACCAAACAATCACCGGTACCAGTATCTCTGCCCGTCTTTCTCCTTGCACCAAACACACACCCCCTCCACACTCACCCACCCACCACCCCTGAAACATGTACCAATGCATCAGGACGTGGTGTGTACAGGAGACTCCGACGCGTTTCTGTTTGGAGCCAAGGCCGTGGTTCGCGATATCTGCCTGCACAAAGGTGCGCATGCGGAGAGTGTGATGTGTTGGCAGGGTGCGTGGTGGAATGGAGTGGGTTGGCTGGGATGAAAACGAGCAATCAAGGCTGTGTTTTGTGGTATCTGCCTGCAGGAAGGTGCACCGTGGGAGAGTGTGGCTGGGATGGTTGGGCGTAGCTGCAGCGCAAGTACATTGTATACTCCTTGTGTATTTGACACCTTAAACAATTTGCCTCATCCCTTCTTCTGTGCTCACTGGTCTCCCTGCTGCTGTGACTCCAGGTGCCAACTGGGCTGTGCTTTACACTGCAGAGGACATCGCAGCCTCTCTCAGCCTCGGCCGAAACTCACTCGTACGATCCCACAAGCGCCATGCGATCCCATGCCATGCCACGGGACACTGTTCCCAACATGGCCAGACCATTGCATTTCCATGTCCTGTTGTGCTATACGTATGCCAAATCGCACCATGTTGCGCCACGACCACTCAAACTTCCACCAACCCTAATTCCCCTTGTCACTGCTCAGTCTTTGGCATTTGTTTCGTGCCCCCCTCTCCTCTCCTGCCCCGTCGCTGTTCAGATCGCCATGGGGCTATTTCTAGGCTCAGATTACTCACAGGGCGTCTCCACCGCTCCCACTCTTCGTGCCAGGGTGAGTTTTCTGCCTTAATTCGTGTGAATTATAAGTATTGAGTACCTCAACACGCATCCCATCCCATTGCTTCCAATTCCATTTCAGTATCTAACTCACTCCAGCCCACGAACCCAACATATTCCCTCTATACTGCCTCCTCATCCCCAACCCTGCCTATCAGGAAGAAGGTACAGTGCGGAAGATGGCATGCTAGCAGCCATGCGGGAGTGAGGCGTAACCCTTTGTGCCCTACCTCTCTCTAAAATCTCTAAGTATTGCCCCAAATATCCGCCTGCGTCCTCTGCCTCCTTCTTCTCCCCACACACCAGCAAGGAGCGGTGCAGAGGGTGGCAGCACTGGGTGAAGATGGCGTGTTGGCAGCGATCAGGGAAAGAGGCCTGGCTGCCATTGCTGCTCCCAGAGCTTGTAGGAGAGTGGGAGTAGGTGCAGGGACACACGGGAAGAAAGGACCGCAGAGGAGGGGAGTTGAAGGATCGAGTGAGAGCGACGTGAGGGGTTCTGGTGTTGTTAGCATGGAGAGTGGCAGTGGGGCAGACAGGAACCCAGCAGGAGGAGAACGAGAGAGTGAGGATATGGCGAGGGAAGGGGAGGACGGGGGGGAAGAGCAGGCGAGGGAGGATGCTGCGAGGGTGATAGAGGCGTTTCTGAGGCCACCTTGCCACGAGGCTGCGTCAAATGCTGTCCAGAGGTGAGGTTTTGCTCTGTAAATGGTTTAGGGTGAACTGTAGTGGCTGCAGCATGTGGTGTTCAGAGCGGGATACAGCAAGAGGAAGCATCCAAATGCTAGCAATGGATCGCCACTCTAAGTCACAAGTGGACTGGCTTCCACTCTCCATGAATGCATCAAGCTTCTCCCCATGTCACCTTTACCTGCCACCATTCTCTACATTCCCCTCTATTCCCACTGCGCATGTTTCAGTGCGTTACAGCAGCACTGCAGCCCATCACATGCGGACATCGTTGCTTTCTGTGACAGGCACATGGCATGGCCTGCTGATGTCACAGGTGCGTATGCCATCCCATGTTGTATGTCTACAATATGCAGTCGCGTGCAATCATCGCTTCCCTTTACCTTTCTTCTCCTTTTTAGCCTGATCTTCTTTCCCCTCGCTCCATGACACGATACCCAGTATGGTACATTGGGACCACTGGTCATGCTCCAACACCCCCACGGCCCACCCCCTCTGACCCCATGGCCATCACACCCACCCAGCACGGTACATTGGGTCCATGATAGCAGAACGAGATGTCATTTTTTCCCGTCTTTTCCCCCTGCCACGCTCCAACCACCCCCGCCCCTTGTCCCCACCACACTCAGCACGGTACATTGGGTCAAAGCTAGCAGAACGAGACCTCAGGCGCTTGCTGTTGGTGCAGCAGGCAGCAGAGATCTGTGCGACACCAGGGAAGGAAGCTTCCAGGAAACCCGAGGAAGTGGGGGGGATGCTGGATGGAGTGAGGTACAGGGTGGGTGGCATCGTGAAGGAGCGGTGGGTGGCTGGGCATAGAATGTTTGAGGTTTCATGGACCGGGCAGCCTGAAGTTGAAAACTCGGTTGTTCGGGCAGAACTGCTCACCAGGTAAGTGGTTGGTGTTGAATTTGTCCTCAGGAATTTTCTGTTTCGTCTTGTCTTGAGGAGTGTTCTTTCCTTCCAGATGTTATTACCTTCGTTGTTGCACTGGCAGAGTTCATCCGGAAATGGTGCGACTATACGAAGCAGAGAAGGAGGCTGGAAGGAAGAAGGGCCGAGGGAAACAGCAGAAGAAGGCAACGGAGATGAGGGTGGCAAAGGAAAAGGAAACGACGGAGAAGAGTGAACTCATGACTGGCTTGGGAGAGGCACCCAGAAATTATGTATGTGGCGGATATACAGAGTGGGAGGACGATGAGACGGAGTACCAGCAGACTCAAGGTGTGTCAGGGCAACCAGACCATACAGATGATTCAGTGACAGAGAGGTCACGTACATTGCTGCTTTCAGTGACGAATGACAGCAGCAGCGGTGAGAGAAGCGGTGCAGATGCGGGTACATCTGCTGATTTGGAGGGAGACAGGGAGCCATCCAGCAGATTGGAGCCCAGCCTATATGATCAGTTGGGCTTGGCCTCCAGGTTCAGGCAGATCGAAAGTTACCAGGCTGCTCAATCCTCTGCACAGAATTATGAAATACAAGCAAGGGAAGCGGTGCATCAGATGAAGAAGATTGTTGAGAGTGAGAGCCGTGGGGAGGATGTGGTTGAAGCGGGAAGGCAGGAAGTGGGAATGCTGAAGCGCTGCCAGAAAGCGGGTGTGAAGCCTGTGGATAGCAGAAGCAGGAAAGCAGTGAAAAGCAACGAGAATGGGCTGCTGTGGGTTTGGCAGCAGGAGGACTACCCACCCAAGGAGCATCAGAAGGGAAAGAGAAGCAGGTTGCAGGACCGTAGTGCAGTACAAAATGCTCAGCAACGGAGAGGGGGCCCATTGATTGACTTGACAAACTTGACCACCCTGCGAAATGACAAACAGGATTCAACGCCTGCAGTTAAGTCAGTTGGGATAAGCAATGGCGGTAAGACTGTGAGTGGTTGCATTGACATGATTCACCTGGGTAACGGTGACAGCCCCGGTGGAATGCGTGGAAGAGGACAGGCAGGAGGAGGCAAGCTCGTGAGTAGAGAAAATGTCCATGGTGGACCAGATAGATGGGTGTCTGCTGGCAAACATGAAGTGGTGGACTTGGACTCTCCAGAGTCTGTCACGGTGAAGGTGGCTTTGAGGGGAAATGCCATGCTTCACGAGGCAGGAGGCTGTCAATTGGCTTACAAACTCGACTTCGCGGCAGCCAAATGGGAGGGAGAACGTAGTTGCACTTTGGTGAACTTGATTGATTTGGAGGAGGATAATGATGACTAGATTGCTAAGATGGCTTGTTTATTTACCCCCTGAACCACAAGCTTTTTCCTGAGATAACCCAGATCGTCGAACGTTTTTCTCATGTCTTCTTGTTCAAAGCTAAATATTCCGCCAAATAGCACGAGATTGCAGTGACCGTGATTAGTTTTGCACCAACCGTCGTACTTGGCGATGGGACATCTTACTCTACGTGTTGCGCTAGACGGCTCCGCCCCTTTCACCAGCATTCAAGATGCAGTGGCCGCCGTCCCAGGCAAAGGCCAACCAACGAACATACAGATCGACCCAGGCACTTACTTCGAACAGGTCCGCAAACCACAAGCAACGTATTTTGATTATAGATTTGCCAGATTGCAGGATACTGCTGGTATTGACGTTTCAAGCGTTATCTAGTGAGCCGCTAAGCCTAACATTGCTTCTGCCCCCATGTGTGACCATTCCCGTCAGGTTCTAGTTCCATCGTCCAAAAAATGCATAAGATTCATTGGAACTGGACCTCCATGGTCAACAATAATCTGTTTCGACGCATTCAACGGAAAGGCTCGACCTCCGCACGCACTGTGCGCCTTAGGCGATCGTACGACTCTTATATACAACACGTACAATTGTGCGACAGTTCAGGTAAGAGGTTGCTGTGCACTCTAGCAATTCCAACTTTGAGTCTCTAGTTATGCCAGTCATTGCCCATTTCCCAATGTTCCCAGGTGGAGGCTTCAGGCATTATTATGGTTAACATTGTCATCGTCAACCAATCAAGGCCAGGCTGTGGTGGTCAGTCAGGGCAACACCAGGCAGTGGCGTTACGCACGTCGGGAGACGAGGTTCAGCTCCATGGGTGCTGGCTACGAAGCTGGCAAGCGACGCATTACGCCCATCAAGGGCGGCAGGTGAGCACCCCTCCTAATCGACAATGGAATTTCTTTACGCCTATCTTGTTGTCAAAGAAACAATGCTTTCAACGGCAAGTTTCAACCATGCGGAACAAACTGTTGCTAAACGTATCAGATGTAGTACAAGAGAAAAATATATAAACATGGGTCTGAATGACACTTGAAGCTTGAGATTAAGCATGAGCTTGTAAGCAATGGTACCAAAGCCAGCACCTCTGGATTTAAATTAGAAGGCGTAGGGGTCATCCACATTAACTTCAGAAACCTGCCAGTCAGCATTGTATCCAGTCGTAACCTGTGGAGTGGTCAGCTTTGTGTGTTTCAAAGCATCAACAATTGAGCAAGCATGGAAAGGAGGAGTTTGAACAAACCTTAGTGAAGTCCACCTTGGAATCATAAGGCTTATAGTCGGCTTCCTGTAATTTGAGATTCTGTCAGGAGAGGAATTGGAAATAGCATAACCGTCATATTAAGAGATGTATTACCATGTGCTTCAGCTTCTTCTTCTTGGAAAACGTAGATGTAGCTTTGGTGACGAAATCCAACTGGGCAAACCAAAGATTCGATTGCTCGTCAAGATTCTCTCTTCATCAAAGGTAAAGCATTGCTGAAGGGTACTTGCCTGTTTGGAAGTAGCAGCTTTTGCGTCCAAAGCAAGATCCTGCTGTTGTGTAGATATTGCTGGTTGGAGCCTCAACTTCTTCCCCGAAAGTTTTTTCTGTAGATTCAGAGTTTGTAAGATAATGCTCACCCTGAAAAAGTCATAGTCAAGCGCGTGGACAGCCCACCCGTGACTTCAGTGTCTTCGATGCAGTAAGATTCTGTGTTTCAGCTGCTCCATTGGACGCAGGAGTGGAGTCTTCCAACTTCTGTGCACAACCGACAAACTGGATGAGTCAATACTCATGAAGCTCAAGTCCCAGACGTTCTGCTCATTCCAGTTCTACCTTTTCCAGATGCGGTGCAGCTTGACTTTTGCCTGATTCCACATCCTTAGCCTCCATGGCTTCCTTGGCTTCACCTGACTTAGCCTGCACTAACTCGGGTAATTGATTAAGACAAAGTGCTGACGGCGCATTTCACAGAATTTAAAAGTCTTACCGTTTCCTCTGTCAGGCTGTCACGTTGTGACTTAAAAGGGGATTCTTGTTCTAGCTTCCTCTTCCTCAAAGAACTGTCAAAGCCCATCCGCTGAGTTTTCAGTGCGTTCTCATGATCCAGCTTCATAGCTTTAAGGATGCTGTCGTGCTCCAGATCTTTCTTCTTGATGACGTTCTCGTGCTCCATTTGAGTCTTTCGAAGACTGTCCTCATGCTCCATGTTGATCTTGTTCAGCATGTTCTCGTGTTCCATCTTTAGTCTGCTGATATGACCCTCCGCCTCAACTCTTGTTGTTGCGCATTCCTCTTCCAATCTCATCTCACTCTGTCGCAACTGTCACAGGTGCGATACATTAGTTAGCTCGGTGTGAAGCAAAATGAGCATATCAATTTGATTTTTGCTGTTTGACTCACCTCCTCAATTTGTTGCTCATAACTCTCCTTGAGTTGAGCTTCACGGGCCCTGCTTTCCTCCTCAAGTCGCGTGCATTTCTTTTCAGCTTTCTCCAGCTTCTCCTGTGCCTGCAGCAAGTCAACATGTAAACTCGGTAAGAACCTTTTTTTTTTTATTTTTAACTATTTCATGGTTGTTTAGCTACGTTACCTCTGCCAAGCACCGCTCTAGCTCGTCATGCAAATTGCGCAGCATGCCTTCATGGTTTTCCTGCTGTTGCTTGCACTTCTTTTCCATTCCTCGAAGCCTTGATTGTAGCTGCAAACACAATCTTGCCACATAAGATAACTCGAGAAGCATATGCAAATCAGCAAAAACAAGAGGCTTACCTCTGACTGTCGCAGGTCATTAATTTCCTTCAGCTTGTCCATATCAACCCTGTGTACCTCCTGTAACTCTTGATACTCCCGATCCATAGATGTCAACTTTTCCTTGAGCTGCATTAACACGAACCATTATGGACCTTCCAAAAGACTCATTCATACGCAGGCAAGTGAGTACACTGACCTCGGTGGATTGACGTGTCATTTCTTCTAACTGAATCCTAAGGGTTTCCTCACGTTCTGTCTTGGCCAGCTCAATCCTCCCTTCCAGCTCTTCCGTCAATGATGCAATGGCCTTGACATGGAAACCAGTGTTAGAAGGTTTGTATTGGTGCGTTTTGTGAGCACAAGAATACTTGTGCTTACCTCTGCATGTTGTTGCTCCATCAACGCTCTTGCAGTCGCCATCTCTTCGCTCTGCTGGAGCTTTAATCTCGTAACCAAATCCTCTGTAGATTGAAGCTTTGACTCAACCTGCAGAGAATAGCATTAGATGCTTGGAGTCAGTTCGTCAATGCACAGCAGCTCACCTTATCAATAGCAGCCAGACACTCTTCTTCTTTAAGCCGCAACTTGATTTCAGTCTCTTCCACAAACGAGGCAAATGATGCACGATGCGTATCTTCAAGCTCCGACACCTATTAAGACTGCTGTAAGCTGATCGGCCTCATTTTTGGGCATTGTCCGGGCAAGTAGAGGCAAGCTTACCTGTGACTTATTTTTCTCAAGGAGGGTTTTGATCCTGGCCCCATACTTCTCCTTCTCTTCTGCCAATTGGTTCTGAAGGTTTTTCTTGGCGCTCTCAAGTGCATCTTGAGCCTGTGATATGGCAATGGATGTTATTGCATCTTGTGGTGACGACTTTATGAGCCGACAAATCTTCCATGTCCACACCTTTTTCCGCTCTTCATCCACACTCCTTGTTGCCTCTGCCTCGAATTCTTTCCGCATCTCCGCCATAGCGAGATTATTGCGCCTTGAAATTTCCTGCAGATGTTTCTGCAGTTCAAGCTGCTTTGATTGCATCTGCCTTTGGTAGTCCCTCTTCAGATCCTTTGCTTGCTTCTCTGCTGACATCAGCTTCTCCTGACACTGGAAACCCGATACTCTGGTAAGTTTCTCGCAATATTTACGGAAGAAACACCGAAGTATGTGTACTTACCTCCTTATAGTCCTTTTCAAGTGTCTCAATTTGTTCCTTCATCTGGCTCGATGCAGCTTCATTCGCCTCAAGGTTCTCTTTCAGTGTATTGTTCCTAGAGACGAGCTGGGCTTCAGCTTCTGTCTTCGCTGCAACAGCTGCAGATAGCTCCTGATTTTCTGTCGTAAGCATAAATAGTTTCGCTTCCAAGGACTCCTTGGTGCTTTTCAACTCAGTGGTTAAGCACTGCAACTCGGCTTGCAATCCTTCCTGCAAAAGAAAAGGCTTGTGAGATGCAAACGAGAGAGCTTTTGCCATGAACGTCTGCTAGTACGTTACCTTCTCCTGTGTTGTATTCCTGTCCTTATCTTCCAATGCAGCCAGCTGATTTTGAAGCTCCTCTTTTTCGCTCCCAGATTCCTTGGCTCTGGCCTCCAAGTCTTGCAATGTTGTCAGGAGCTGACTTATTTTTTCCTTGGACTGACCGTGCTCGGACTCAAGCTGGCACATGGTCTTTTTCCACTTTTCTTCTGCCTCTGTTAAAAACAACACGCGATTGAGTTGGTGCATGATACGTGTAAGCGAGATCATTCCAGCTAAGATCATGTACCTTTTGATTGTTGTTCCATTTGCTGAACCCGGGTTTGCAACTGTTCACACTCCTTGCGTGCTTCATGCAGCTCCTGTTGAAGTTCTTCCCTTTTGATCCTCTCTTCTTGAAGCCTTACATTTGAAGAGCTCAACTGGCTCAGAATGGCATCTGCATTCCGCGTTGACAGTGCGTTCACACTATCAAGTGCAACCAGCTCCGCTGACAGTCGATCGACATGAGCTTTGAGCTCTTTCACTTCGTCATTTCTGTGTTCCAAGGTTGTCTGTAATAACTTTATGTTGGCCTGGTGGCGCGAGATCTCCTTCGACTGCAAGAAAACACGACAGTAAGTCTTTGTGTTTATTGAAAAGCAACTGGTTTCCCCAAAGAATGCTGCTGTACCAAGGACGTGTTGGAGAGCTCAAGCTGCTTCATGTCTTCCTTATAGTTTTCCACCTCCACTTGTCTTTGCATAAGTGTTGAAGCAAGCTCTTCGCATTCTTTTTCTTTGACATGATATGCTGCCTGCGATGATTGTGCTTGTTTCACCAAAGTATCTGACACAATAGCGAGCATGGTTGTTAGCCGTCTGTGAAGAAGACGAAATCGCAACGGTGAGTCTCACCTCTTTCAGAGCTGTACTTTTGAGCTTCTCGCTTCTTGAGTTCAAGAGAGGACTTTAATTCCGCTTCCAGCCTTTTTAAACGCATGCATTCCTTACGGCCTGCATCAACGGCGTTTTTAGCATGACAATATCTCGCACGAAGGTAAGCAACAGGGAAAACACTTACTGTCGCTGGCGTTAGCGTTCATCAATGCATTTTCGTTTTGTAACTGGACGAGCGCTGTCTTCAGCTCTTCTATCAAGAGATCCTGCTTTCCAAACTTATCGTCCAAAAGTCGACGAATTCCTTCCTCTGTAAAGGAAGCCAACGTGAGAAAAAGAAACTGGTAGGAACAAGTCTTCTGAGAGCAACCATGAGCGAGATCGTTACCTTGTACTAGCTGTCTCTCGATCTGCTTATATACGTCACAGACTTGTTCATACTTGGTGAAACTTTGGGTGTGGGTAGCGTGTGTTTCAACACTTGCTGCACTCATCAATCTTCGCTTCTTCGAGATGGTACTTGGTGACGCGGGAACCACATCCTGAGAGGAAAAAAAAAAATCAGTTCACTGAACGCATTTGAGAAATCGATCCTGGAATTGTCGACCGACCTGAGAGCGGTATTCGACGATCTCGTCTCGAGCCATCCGTTTCGGTGGATGGTCTGTCACAAAAGGTTTGTGCGAAAATGACGGTATTCCCTTGGATCTGGTTTTTATGCCGAACCAGGAGCAGCTCACAAATGTGCCACCGCGTCGCATTTGTCACGGGGAAACGATTGGGGGGTCGGACTCGCTAAAGTCACTCGCGATATTAGTTCTGAAACAGGAAACATCAATAAAAAGTCCATAAAATTTACAGTCAGCTCTTGATTATTTTTTCTCTTGGCCCCTTTCTTGCATACTTTTGCAGTACTTCTCCAGAAGTATTATCGAAGGACACGTGGATATTGTTTTTGGAGGGCCAAATGTCAAAGCAGTTTTCTCTAAATGTTCAATTCTAGCCAAGGCCCAAGGCACATTCACGGCTCACTACCGAGACCTCGACACTTCACCACAAGACACTGGCGCTTTTGTGTTTCAACGTTGTGCTTTTGATGGTGAGTGTATTCTCACTTTGCCGTGATTAAGTTTGGTTGATAATTGTACTGTATAATGTTTCCCTGCTGATGTTTTCAGGCACGTCAAGTACAAAGGGTCCTTGTTACCTTGGCCGCCCCTGGCGCCCGGATGCACGGGTCATCCTATCACATTGCTTTATTGGTCAGTGTGTGCCACGGCGTGGTTGGGACCGCTGGGACAGTTCCACTGACATTAACAGGCCAACGTTTTGGGAGTTCAGATGTGTGGGACCTGGTTCGATCGTAAGTACCATTCGTGTTCAACAGAATCATGAGCTTTTATTGAGACCCGCATAACATGTGCTTGACCATAGGCGTCTCTGTTTGTAATGGCCTTGTTGTTGCAGAATGCGCCTTCCTCCACCGATCAATCTTCAGACCAAGATAGACATACGAAAGGTCCTCCATCAGAATCACCGCGATTCATTGGCCGAGAGCCTTCAGAAGCTGAAGTTGCCCCATTTCTAGACTGGCCATCCTTTTTTGCATTGAAGGTCTGCCCAGAGACGACCTTTCCTGGGCCAGCGCCGCCGTGCTCTGTTAATGAAGATGGACCACTCGGAACTCCTCGTCCTCCAATTGAAGGTATAGTGTCTGTCTGAGGACCTACATGTGAGTTGGCCATACGCACATTCTGTTGCAGAGGATCAGCATGGTATCTAACCCAATGTTCACTCTTTTTTGCCAACCCCAGAAACCACTGCTGTGACCGCTGCTGCAAAAAGAATGATCCTGGTGGGTCCAAAGGCACCAAAAACAAAAACCTCAGCCCATGACCCTGTGCATGGTACATTGAAGCACATCACGAGAGTGCAGGAGGGCATTGATGCAGTGGATTCTGGAGGGAAGCACGCCACTGTGATCGCAATCCAGCCAGGCACATACTTTGAGCAGGTGGGCAGGTGGTAAAGTTTTCGTATGCGCACTGCACAAATTGTAGTTTTCTTTCCCTCCTTTCATGGCCTACCAATGCTTGAACCCACAACTAATCCGCTTGCCAGGTACGAGTCCCCTGCAACAAGACAAACATTCTGCTGCGGGTGGCATCAGTCGAAGAAGGGGGCACAGGTGGTGGGGAGGTCCGGATAGTCTTCAATGCGCACGCAGGAAAGCCTAAGCAGCAGCAGCAGCGGTGGCAGCAGCAGCAGTAACAGCATCAAAGGGAAAGATGCCAGTGCTGATGAGAGGTACACGACATACACTTCTGCAACTTTTGCAGTAAGAAAAAGGCAAAGATTGGCCATGCCTCGTACAACCCGCCTTTCTCATACCACGCTTTTGAACACTCGCCTTCTACTACGCATGTCCTTCTCCTCGGTACTACTGTCTATCCTTCCTGCTCTCCTCCCCTTCTCCTCTCCTGACAGGTGGAGGCAAACGCTTTCACGGCAGAGGGGATAGTGTTTGAGAACGCAGCAGGGCCTCAGTGTGGGGGTGCGTCAGGGCAGAACCAGGCAGTGGCAGTGCGAGTGACAGCGGAGCGAGCAGCGTTCCACCAGTGCAGCTTCCTGGGGTGGCAGGACACGCTCTATTTGCACCGTGGAAGTGCGTGGTTCAGGGATTGTCGAGTGGAGGGATCTGTGGACTTCATCTTTGGAGGGCCCAAGGTTAGGGGGAACAGGAGTGTCTGCTCTCCTCTTGCCTGCTGTTGCCCAAAAGTTTTCTTCCTACTCTCAGTTTTCTTGCCATTTCCAGTCACTTCAGTCTACAGACACTTTTCCTGCCCATTCAGTCTGTGATCTGTTTTCCTGTGATGTAACGCTGCTGCTACCCCTTCTGCCGTTTGTGTGGTCAGGCACGAGGATACTGGAAGGGATGTGAGGTGGCAGTAAGGGGCAGGGGGTGGGTGACGGCTCACCGCAGGGACCTCACTCAGTGGCCTGACGACACCAATGGTGCATTCGTCTTCGATGCATGCTCCGTTCAAGGTACTCAATGCCAGGGCTCGATCCACCCAATCTCTTCCATCTTTTCGGCCTCTCATTCCATTTTTTGGAATGGCCATGCTCTTCACATACCAACCCCTTTGGACCACGCATATTCATTCCTGTTGCTATCCTGCCCACCTGCTTCTCCCTTTCGATGCTGCCAGCGGCAGATGCATCAGTGCCTGACAGCTGTGCGCTGCTTGGGCGGCTGTGGGGTCCAGACGCGCCTGTGCTGATGCATGGGTGCAGCATTGGAGCCGTGGTGAAGGCAGAGGGGTGGGGCGCATGGAACTCGGCCACTGACGTGTCTCGCCCTCGATTTCTCAAGTGGGGGTGCACTGGACCCCGTGCTTCATTGGCTCATGTATGATAAAACAGTCTGCCCTCTCAATTCTGCACATCCCATTGCCTTACTATCACATTTTACACACCATTTGGCACTCTTGACATGCTTTGTCCTCCCTGCATCTACTGCCTTTCATTCTGATGTATAACCCCATTTCTTGTCCTGCCCGTAATTGCAGAGTGTCATGATAGGGACGTATGAGTTTAGGAGGGCCTAGGCTTAGGAGCCTAGGCCAAGGGGTGTCGAGGGAGTTGTGCCAAGAGTGTGTTACGAGAAAGGAGAGGGGTTTCACTATAGCACACAAGGTACATATAGCAAAGCAACAAAGAAGGTGCACCACCAACTCTTAATAATAATAACTACAGTACCTACAGCACGCAGGGTATATATTAAACATATTGTTTGACACACCCCCTTAGCCTGCGTGCGGTAGAAACTGGTGCAGCCAGCACCCCCTGAACGAGCAAACCAAGCGCTGTGGAAGAAGGCAGAGAAGTGAGGAAGGTGAGAGGAGAGGAGAGAAGAGGAGAGGAGAGGAGAGGAGAGGAGAGGAGAGAGGAGAGGAGAGGAGAGGAGAGGAGAGGAGAGGAGAGGAGAGGAGAGGAGAGGAGGTGGGGGGCCAGGACCGGCGGACCCGCTTACGAACCTCCTTTTACAAAGGGGAGGTGAGAGAGGGAAGGGAGAGGAGGTGGGCTAGGCGGGCTTGAGCGCGAAAGCTCATAGCGATCCCCCCCCGTTAAGAACCCCCAAGTCCCGATGAGGAGAGGAGGTGGGCTAGGCGGGCATGAGCGCGCACGCTCAATGCGATCCCCCCCCGTTAAGAACCCCCTAGTCCTCACCCCCCTCGTCACTCAACCCCGTCAACCTCACACCTTCCGCACCTGTCTTCTCCCGCCACCCCCTCACCCTTCTGCACTTCTCTCCCCCCCCCCTTCTCTACGGCGACAATCCCTGCAGTAAGAGAGAGGGGAGGGACGGGCTGCAGGCAGCTCACACATGCCACCCACACATCTCCCCCTCCTCCCTTACCCTCTCACATCCCCCCTTACCCTCTCTCCCCCCCCCCCCCCCTACAGCAACAGTTGCTGCAGGGAGAGAGGAAGAGGGAAGGGAGGGAGGAGTGGCAGGCTCCTCACACCCGCCCCCCCCCCACAACCCCTTCCCCCTCCCTCCCCCCTCCCCACGACGGAAGCCGCGGAAGGGAGGGCGGGGGGGGTGGGGCGGCGGTAGCTGCTGCTGGCGCTGGCGGCTGGCCGCGGCGCTGGCCTCCGCGCTGGCGGATTGCGGGGTGACGGGGGCGACGAAACGGGGGCCGCGTGGCGACGAAATGGGGGCCGCGTGGCGACGAAACGGGGGGGCAGCGGGCGACGGGCAGGGCGTCCGCGGGGCAGCCGACGGGGCGTCCGCGAGGCAGCCGACGTGGCACGTTCGGGGGGACGGGCAGGGCGCGCGCGACGGGCGAACGGGGAGAAAAAAAAAAATAGCGCATTTCGCGCTGTAGTACGGGCGGGCCCATGATTCTTAAAAAAAAGAGAAGGTTCCGGGAAAGAACCAGCTCTGTACCATGTCAAGATAGGGACGTATGAGTTTAGGAGGGCCTAGGCTTAGGAGCCTAGGCCAAGGGGTGTCGAGGGAGTTGTGCCAAGAGTGTGTTACGAGAAAGGAGAGGGGTTTCACTATAGCACACAAGGTACATATAGCAAAGCAACAAAGAAGGTGCACCACCAACTCTTAATAATAATAACTACAGTACCTACAGCACGCAGGGTATATATTAAACATATTGTTTGACACAGAGGACCATAGGACGACAGGCAACACAAGAGGAGGTGGATCAGCTGGTGCCTGAGAGTGTTTTCTTCCATGACTTGCCATATTTCCCTACTTCCACACCTGTACCTTGATTGAATCTCATTACTACCCAACTCCACAGCTGCATGAGACTGAATGATAGCATCTTTCATGTTGTATGGTTCAGGTAAGCCATTCCATCACCTGTTCATAACAGCATACCAGACTAAAAACAATAAACCAACACCGCACGCACAGTATACAACAATGGCTAGTGTGCAACTACCTTATATACAGCTAACAGTACCTAGGAGCGCACCACCCAAGACTTTATTGGAAGCTCTTTGAGCCTAAAATGCGTGCACCTTCCAGACCCCAACCCTTCACCCATGGCCATGGTACATCCCTCTCACTCGTTCCTGGATCGTCCTCCTCTCCTCCTGGGACACATCAGAGAAGGCATGTGAGGGCAGATGCTCCAGTGGTGGGCGGCAGTGCTGTGGGCGGCTGTCTGCCAGGTCGTATGTGGCGCCCCGTATCGCCTCCCACCTCGGGCCGCACGGCCGCTTGGTGGTAACCATCTCGTATGCTGTCCTCAGCTGTGGGGAGACAGGGAGAGGAGAATGTGGGGTGAAATGTTCAGGGGGATGGACGCGAATCCAAGCCTGACTAAGCAGGAAGGTTGAATTAAAGGGTGTAAAGCGAAAGAGGAGCAGTGGAGGGCAGTAGCGGAGAATAAGTCAGTACGGCAGGGGAGGGACTCACGTCCATGTCACGGAACCAGAAGAGGAAGGCGATGGCAGCAGCAGGCGCACGGCCAAGGCCGGCAGTGCAGTGCACGAGCACAGTCCGTCCCCTTGACACATGCCGCTCTATTACCGCCACCATGCCCGGCAGCTGATGCCTCAGCGAGTGAGGGTCGAAGTCCACTGCCTGGTAAGAAGTAGATGCACAAAGGGCCAGGTTGGCAGGGAGGGCGAGGAGAGGAAGGGGGAAGGAGCGCGGGTGAGCGAGGCGTTGGGATATGATGGCGCACGCGAGCGAGGAGAACTGCCATTGAGGCTTCGAGGGGGCAAGCCACATGAACTGGTACATTCTGAGCACTCAAACGACTAATCAGGAAAGAATCGTACGGGTCGGCGGTAGTGCCGGAGCCCCAGCTGGCGGCAGTGGTGCGTGATGCGGTGGATGTCAACGCCCCAGTACGCGATGTCGTGGTCCTGCTGCAGGTTCAGCACCACCGCCACCTCCTCCTCGCGCTGCAGCCGCTCTATGTCGTCCGGGCTCTGCGGCTGAGAGCCCACCAGCAGGTGCTGCGCGATCCGCGTGTAGTACATGCCTGCTCCAAACGTAAGTTCGTGTGGTTGTGAATAAGGTTTAGCGTGCTGTGGTCCATTCTAAACATAGGAACCTAGAAATATGCGCGTGTTGCGGGTGCGTGCATGAGAAGGTCGTGTGCTGCTGGAATTGGCAATCGAACAGCAAAATCTCAGTTGGTAGTAGGTTACTGAGTCAGTCACATTCAAAGTATGTGAGCTTACCAAGGTGGTGGTGATACTCGTAAGGGTTAGCCATGGCTCGTTTCATCCGCATGTTGTACTCCGACGACGAGATCACGATCCCTGAACTGTCCGAGTCTGACGTGTCATCACCACCATTCAGCCTGCCAGTCGCGGTGTCGCCGACGTTCAGACGGGCTTCAAAGCACGGACTCTGCAGGGTTAGGCTCCCTTCTAGGGCCGCGACAGTGGAGCTCTCCGCAACAAGTCCGGACGCAGAAGGAGCAGCAGACGCGGAGATTTGAGGGCCATGGTGCCTGGCAGTACGGTGGCTTGAGGTGCTGGAAGGTGGAGTAGATAAGGTTGCTAAATTTGCGGCGAACAATGAGGTGGTGCTGCTTAGCGCAATGCACGGAGACGGGAACATGCTGGAACGCGGGATGTTAACGGGAAGAGGTTTGTGGCAAGTCTGGTTGGCGGTGTCTAGGACAGATTATTCGCACTAGCGTCCTTGTTATTTGGTGACCATGAAGACGAAGCGAAAGTTTCCAGCGCAAGTAGGAGAGCTCGCCGGTCGCGGCGGATCAACGGCAGTTCCAGTGGTGATTCTTAGTGCTATTGATTTAGCCTCTCGCCCTCCTCCGCTCCGAACAAGTTGTCAGACCCCACTCTACCATCCGATCTTAGAGCACTACGGAGGAGTAAAAAAGGGACGCGATGGAATATAATGCGAGAGGTGGCAAGGCAATCCGCAGCAAACGCTGCAAACTCCGACGTGCTAGACTGGTGTCCGTGGAAATGGCGGCTTGGTTTTATAAGCCGACACTGTGCTGTGTTGGGCTTGATTGTGCTGTGTTGTGCTGCTCGTCCTATTCGCTTGCTGGGAAAGGGAGGCTTGCTGGTGGTGAGGTGAGGGGAAGAGAAGAGGCTCCTCTCCTCATGCCATTACAATTCCTGATCCCAGCGTCGTCAAGCACGAGGATCGCATGGCTGAGGTTTGCGTTGCATGGCCCAGATTAGTTCAACATGGAAGCGCGAGGACCGAAAATCAACGGCAGCCACACATGGTGGGTGACGATGACGTGCTGCGAAGCGGTACGAGAGACGGCTTGGGGTTCGCGAAGGGAGCAACGACAGGCGACGGATGCAGTGCTGGCATATTCGCCATATGCAGCCCCTATGAGCCACCGCCACAACGGATCCAATGAGTCACCTCCACGCGTGATAAACGGCGCTCCAGCATAAGATCGAACAAAGCCACCTCATAGTAACCCGGAGCTTGCGTCATCCTATTGATTCCTCCTAGGTCCACTTGCGATAATACAATTTACAATCACAAAATACGTCCGCTGTCATGGATATTAGAAGCACAAAATACACTTTGTTTTTGTGCATTCTGCGTATTCCGGCAAGTACATATACCTAGATCTTCTGTATCGAGGATGCCCCAACAAGGGATCCAACTTCTGCATTTCCCCTCGGGATTGTCTACAACCAACAACCATCACACTCCGAACGGTATCTATGGTCGCCGCGAACTGCGGGCAATGATGAAGGCCAATGGTGCGAACGATCTGCACGCCATTTCAGCTCGTCACCATGGTCTATGGCGTCCCTCTCGCCATCAATCTAAGCCTATCAGGGTCGCGAATCGTGCATCGCATTCGCATCAGAGATCTCGACTGACGTTAGAGCGGCAGGACATTCTCGGCGCTTCCGCATGGAGCCCATGGCGGCGATCGCTGTGCGTGGGTCGCGCGAGAGGCGTCCTGCTTGCTACCACAGCTTTAGCTGCTCTGTTCCTGCTGTGGCATTCCCACGTGGTGCCACTGTTATTCAGCCAGAAGGTAACTTACTCTCCTCAGCAATGTATCCAGGGAGACTTCCTCGATACTAATCTATTCCCGTCCCGTGAATTGGCGTTATCGTCACGACCTGTCCGTATCTGTCCCAACTACCCACCGTTTACATCACATTTCCCTTTCCATGTTATGTTCGCCATGTGTCCAGGCGTCCCATTTTCAGAAAACGCCAGCCACTCCGCCATCCCCGCCCAGCCTGCCTCTAAAACCTCCACCAATCGACAGTGCGAACATCAAAACACCCTCCAATCCAACTCCAGCCACTCCCCCTCATTCCTCGCAATTCTCCTCCCCCCTGTCCACCAATCTCTCCCCCAATCCCGCTCTCACTCCTTCTCCACCCCCTTCTTCCGAATCCACCCCCACTCTTCCACCATCCCCTCGCTCCCCTGTCCAACTCCCCCACCCTGCGCCAGCCTCGGGCTGCAGCTGCTACCGAGTGCGCAACGTGTACTGCTGCAAGCAGGCCCTCTGCGTCTGCCACTCCCTCTGCTTCAACGGCTCCGCTCTCCTCTCCGCCCCCACCGCTCAGCCAACCTCAGGCAAAAACAGACAGAATGCCGAATCTCTCTCACCCCCCTGCCTCCCGCCTCAGTACACCCTGAACCAGGTACAGCCTTCCCCAGACAGTGCGAGCAGCAGCAGCGCGATTACAGACGTGCTGTCTCCCATTCCCTGTGGTCGGAAGGCAGAGTTTGCTGCCTATCTCAACATGGCTCTTTTAAGCCGAAGCCCCCATTAGGGGAGGCTTGCATGCTGCCAGTGAGGACACGTGGCGCAAGTGGGTTGGTCAGGGGGGAGGGAATGGGGGCAAGGGAGGGATGGCAGAGTGGCGGGACGGCAGCACGCTGCTGATACCTCTGGACGACCCCACCACCAACGTGGCTCACTTCATTGGTGCGTGTGCCATGCCACCCCTTCGCTTCCAGTTGATCCAATTACCATTGTTCCTCTTTTTCACTGCCTGGCTGTTGGGATGAATTTGGATTCTTTTGCCCGCGCAGCCCATGCTGTCGTATGTCTTTGGCTCTGTTGTTTGCTACTGCTCTCAAACATGCTTGGGCTTGCTAATGGGCATTCCTGGTCGAACCATCTCAATCTGGCTCCCTCTTTACACTCTGTGTGTGTGTGTGTGTCTGTGTGTGTGTGTGTGTGTGTGTGTGAGAGAGAGAGAGAGAGAGAGAGAGAGAGAGAGAGAGAGAGAGAGAGAGCATGTGTGCCTCCTTGGGCAATAATGGTGTGTGAGGATGTGCACACACATATGCGGTCATGGGCGTGTTTGTGTGTGCGTGTGTGCGCGTGCGGGGGAGGGGGGCTGTTGGGAGGATGGATGGGGGAGGGTCAGGGGGGTGTGAATGATGTGAGTGGCAGGGAAGGCGGCTCAGATACTTCTAGTCAACAATGCATCAATGCCCACGGCTCTTCCTCTCATCACACGATTCCTGCTGCCACGCACCCCTGCTGCTGCCTCCAGGTGTCTGCCTGCTGTGCTTTCTCACATCTACTTGTTCTCACGGGTTTTCTTTTATCGCCTAATTTGGAGTTTCGCATCGTTGCACAGGCTTTCCTCTGGCGGTTCTGGCGTGCTCTTTGCTGTGCAGATCATGTACCGCGCCCGCACCATTCACTGCACATCGTTCTCATCTAATCCACATCTTGCTCTTATCTGGTCCTCTCTGCCTTCCTCTGCACCCCCCTTTCCGTCTGGGCCCCCCTGTTCGTATGTCTGGCACGGTTATCCCTGCCCCTCAACCAGGATGCGGCAGCATGGGCAGCACGGCTGGATCCCCTCTGTGCTGCACATGCTGCTGCGCATCGCACTTGAGCCCCTCCTTAACCACGCCGCTCTCTCCCACCACACCCCCTCACTCCCACTCAACCCTCAATCTCTAGCTGCTGCAATCTCACCCGAAGCCTTAGTTGGTGCATCCATTGGTGCCGCAGCACGCACGGGTGCGAGCACTGGTGGCAGTGGTGGTGGAAGTGGTGGTGGTGACGGTGAGGAGGTGCTGGCAGGGGCGGTGGAGTTTGAGTCAGCATTCAGCAGGGCATCCAATGCACATCCCATGTGCTTCCATCGCCTTGTGCTGCCAGGCTACCTCAAGGTGCCGCTGCCTGCGCTCTCTCCTCCCTCCTCTCTCCTCTCTACCCCAACTGCCTGCCCTCCCTATTCATTCCTTTCTGCACGTGTCTCTCGTCCGGTCATCTCTCTGCAGGTGTTTCTACTTCTTCCAGGCACAATATGTTAGGATGCTCTGATGTCGTGCTATATTTCACTGTAGTCTGCCGTGTTGTAACTGCGTTGCATTTCATGGGCTAATCTCAGCACAGTTGTGAAAAACAACCCATCTCTGCATTCTCCCGCCACTACATGAACTCCCCTGCAGGCCATCACCTTCCCAGGGGGCATGGAGCAGGCCGACATGTTCAAGAGTCGCCTCAAGGAGGCCTTCCCCCACCCCGACCCTGACCCCTTCCGCACTCTGGCGTCGCCAGACAATGCATCTATAGGAGATGCGTCTGCTGGGAGTAGTTCAGCTGATAGTGTCACTGTTCGTCTGCTGTACATCACGCGCAATGCATCGCTCACACGCGGCCGCCGCGTGATGAGTGCTGAAAGCTCCGGCGCCCTCCTCAAGCTGTTTCACCAGCTGAAGTTCCAGGTGCGTGCCCTCGTCTTGTCACCATAATGTGACTCTGCCAGTTCCCTACCTGTCTTGCTGCTTGAGTGTCCAGTGGTATTAGGGCATGGAACATTTTTACGAACACGTAGAATGGTCGAATTTATGGTTGCTTCTCGCGATTGCGAAGCATTTAGGGAAACCCCACCGTGTGACATGCCCAGTATTCACCCTCACTCGACCGAATGTCAATGGTATTTCCCATCGGATTTTTATCAACCAAACCTACACTGTCCAGAGAAGTGGGCAAACGTTTAACTTCGATTGTACCTCAAAAGTGTTTTCCAGCCCAACTCTACTTGCAAAACACACAACTTTCCGCTCCCCTCGAGGTTCCACACCCCTTTCGAATGCTTAAACTAGGACCGGATGTTTTTTCTTAGTGGGGGTAGTTATTAGTGGGTGCCCCGCGTTCTGGCGAACAGAATAGCTTAAAAATCTCGCATCCTTCGCATCTCTGTTACACTCTTCGCAATCGCCAGATCCAACCATACAGGCGACCATCTGGCATGGTCGAAAAAATGTTCCACGCCCTTACTGCCTTCCCCTTCACCTTTCACTTAATCCCTTGCCATACTCCTCCCATACCCTTGTTCCTCATTTTTTCCCACCCCCAATCTCCCATTCCCCCATTCCCTGATGCCTCTATTCCCCCATTCCTCGATCATCCCCATCACTTCAGCTTCCACCATTTCCTGACCCTCTCATTTCCCCAGTTCCCTTCCACCCCTCCAATACCCCACCCCACCCTTCCCTGCCCCCACTGTGCCGGTTCGCCAGGTAGCTCAAGTGGAGTTCACGCCCCTCACCTTTGCCCACCAGCTGGCCCTGGTGCAGGCGGCAGACATCATCGTCTCGCTGCACGGCGCAGGCCTCACCAACCCCGCCTCCTTTGCTCGCTCCGACTCTGTTCTCTTGGAAATCTCCCCCTATGGAGTCTTCTACAATCTTTACTATTTCATGGCGGTGAATGCCGGGGTGACCTACATGCTGCACCAGTGCACAGCCGGACCTGCTCCCATGCCTGCCAAAGATGCGGAATTTCGAGGCGTTGGCCCGTTTTCCTGTGACCATGACCCAGCATGCAAGCAGTATCGAACTCATGACCGCCCGGTGAATCTTGGGAAGAACGACATTGAAGAATTGGGGAGTCTGCTTGCAGTGGCCCGGAGATTGATTCTGGATGTGAGGAAGAAAGGGATGCGTGAGGGAGGAAAGAGGCTACGGAGGACATATGGGAAGCTGTGTGTGTCAAGGAAGAGGAATAAGGATTGTAGGATGAATTTATTGAGATCTCCCATAGCTGACCCATCTTATGAATGTGTTGTGTCAATGGAGTGTCCTTATGTTTCCAAGTGACTGAGGCACGAACTGAATTCTTTTTTGAAGGGATAATTCTGAGCACAAACAGTAATTATTGCTCTGTGAATGGACAAGCACATAGACCCTCGGGAAATGATCAGATTGGGGCCCCAAAGCTCTAGAAAAGTCGCCGACTTGGGGCCTCGTGTGTCGCAGGAGTCGAACCTGGGCCGGGCCTGTACCCAACCAATTTCGAGCCTCATCCATGCGCTTCGTCAGACCAGACCACACAAGGTGACGAATTCTTGCTTGACGTGACGACATCGAGAAGTTTGAGTCTACATTTTAAAATTCACAAATAATCCCCTCGTGTGCCGTTCCTTCGAAGGGGCCTCAGCCCTAAACATCTTGCCGCACGGTGTTTAGGGTTGATGCTCCCCAATTATATGCCATCCGAATGGGGTATATTTTTATGTACCATTGCGATGTTGTTTTTATGGGTATAACGATTGGTTTTCTGGGCTATTTACGATGACGAGTCACTAGCGAATTCCGTCAAACCCAGGCCAGTAGGTGGTGACCTGGCGAGAAGGCCAGGTTCGGCCGAACTGCCCAGGTTTGTTGGTTGCTTCGGGAGTACGTAATAGGGGTGCGACTCACGAGGCCCCAAGTTGGCCACTTTACTGCCACTCCGGGGCCCCTTCCTGATCTCTTCCCTAGACCCTCACGTCCAACAAACCTCGAAGCGCAACTGTGAGAACCCCATCGTCAGACTTTTGCCATGTGGCATCACACTCGCCACTAGTCAAGCTTTGACCCATGAGCCTGGTAATGGAGAAAAAAACAGAGAATGCACAATGATGATGGTGCGATGGCCACGTGACATCATCGGAAGGGGGAAAAAGTAATATCCCTCACAAAATAATTCGATTCTATTATGAAGTCACATGTTCTCTCTACAAGAGGGGGGTCTTATAATGTTTCCAGTCAAAAAGGGGGGTATAGAAAAAAAATACCCAAATATAAGACCCACGTCCGTATTATAGACCCGGGGGTCTACAACTGGGGGGGGTCTTATATCCGGGTGATTACGGTAATACTCTCAAGAAGACCTGACACCTGCACACACACAAACAAGACAAGCGGGTTAGTGGCTGCAAGCGGGTTAGTGGCTGCAGGCACGTTCACACTTGACAATAAGGCGTCAACAAGGAACATCGCTGGAGAGGGATCAGTTACTGGCTTGGTGGTCCATTGATGGACCAAAGTAGCACAGTGGAATCAGCTTCGATCATATGGGGAAAATGTCCTCACTTCCCTCCACCAACATGCTCGTCATACAACCGAACAAAAAGGGTCAAGGGACGGGGAGGAGGATGGAAAGAAGAGACTACTGCAGGCGGGAGGGTCAACATTCGCAGGCCGTCAGCCACGCACTCGGACCCTTCTTATCATACCAGAATTTCATCGTCTGAGGCAGGTTTAGGGTAAGGTACAACGTGAACAGAGACAGTGTCGCTGCATCAAGGTTAAACTCTGAGTAAATTCAACAGTATGATTCTGCGTTGGAATTGTTCTGATGCATCATGTGCAGCGACGACCACAGCACCATTACCACAATCTAAACAATCAACATGGAGAGGTCAGAACAAATAGGGAGAGGAGCAGGTGAAGGAACGGGATAAGGTACGGGCCACGAAGACGGGGAATTGGATGGTAAGAGGATAGAGACTAATGGATGCGGAGAAGACTCATCAGATAAATCCCTTGAGGGTCCACATACGCAGGCCGTAAGCCTAGCATTCGGACTCTTCCTATCATACAAGAATTTCGTCATCTGAGGCATTAATCCGACTCAGGCAAAGCCCGACCAAGGCAAAACGTAAAGAGAAACAATGTCACTGCATCAGGGTTAAAAAGCTCTTGAGTTATCTCAACAGTATTTTTCTGCGTTGGATATTAGTTGCATCATGTGCAGCAGCGAAAATGCAGAAGCAACGGGAGGTGAAGGTGGTGCATAATCGAGAGAGGAGCAGGTGAACGGGATCAGGTACTGGCTTGATGGCCCATTAATGGGCCAAAGTAGCACAGTGGAATCAGCTTCGATCATATGGGGAAAATATCATCAATTCCCGTTCCTTGCAGATACCTCAAATCCCACTCACGAAAAAACAAAAACCTTAAATAGCAGACATCCAGGCGATAGTTGACTTACATGAAAGACCGAAACGAAGAACTTCACTCAACTTCACGCGTTACGAGAAGTGCTTCACATGGGCACAATACTTGTCGACAACAGAAGCCCCATCAGATCCGCACTATACCTAGTCTCGTTGGATACAAACATGGGATACAATGCCTACTACTCTGCTGGATATAGGTCGTCTGTGACCAGTTTATACGAGGATGGATTGGTGTGGCAGGAGAGAGCAGAAAGTTGAAGCGGTCATTGACGTTTGAGCGACGAGTTCAAGGGGGCTTTTGGAGGCAGTTTTGGGCTTTGCGAAGAGCCCTGCAAATTTTGCGGTACTTGTGGACTGCTGGGATTTGAAACAATACATACGTCGCAGGCTCAATCAATTACAGCAGACTTCGTATGACGAGGAAGCATTTGAGGGACACAAAAGAGCTGGTTACCTCTCAAAACGTTCTCCCTCATTTTTTCGCAGGTTACTGTTCTGGTTTGGTGCGAAATCGTCCTTTCAACTTCTTGCCCACCTTGCCAAGTCGCAGGGATTTGGCAGTGCTTCGACACAAGCAAGATCCATTATTTCCCATTGTCAGGCATTCACTCGTGTCCGCCAGCTTATCTCACACCTTTCGCCCGTCGGCCTCCTAGTCGATTAATCCACATGCAGTCCAGGGACGAACCCCAGCCGTCCGATCTCCTGCTCCCGTCATCGCTACCGTTCAAGCGCGTGCAGCTGGAGGAGAAGTACCCGCGCGGGTCGCAGGTGCGCGGCGGGCGGCACTGGAAGCATCTGAAGCAGATCCTGCAGCCGCACAACCTGAGCGACCTGCCGCCCGACGAAGCCAACTGTGCGTGGCTCGTCACCTCCACCTTGGGATTGCCGCGCTCATGCTAGCTGCTGCCTTTATCACAGCCCGTTTGGACCCTTCCCCATTTGAAGACTTCCCTCTTCCGCCACCTGTCCGTGCGCTGTTCCCTTTCCGCTTCCGCCGTTCCCTCCTGTTCCTGGCTGTCGCCTCAATCTGAAATCCGTTCCCCTTAAAGTGAATCAGTCGTTACTGCTCTCTCCCACCATCAACCTTCCCTGCTCTTCCCTCTTTCCTTTCCCTCCCCCCTCCCCCCTCTCCTCCTCTCCCCCGTTCCCCTTCCCTCCCCCGCGCGCGAGCAGACGTCACAATCGAGGCGCCGCCGTCCATGTACCCCGCTAAGAAGTACTGCGATATAACGGGGCTGGAAGCGCCCTACACGGACCCGCACAGCAAGCTGCGCTACGCCAACCCCGCCGCCTTCGCCATCGCGCGCTCGCTACCCCACCCGCACGCGCAGGCCTTCCTCGCTCTCCGAGGCGCGCACACCATCGTCAAGTGATTCTCGGACTCGTTTCAGCGTCAGTTTCTGGGGGTAGCTCACGCCACTCACAGTTCTTTACTGTCGCTCAAAGTCACGCACAGTCGCTCACAGTCGCTCAAATTCGATCACAATCGCTCACGGTCACCCTCCGTCATTGAAACAGCTGGCAGCCACAACCTCCACCTTGCCATGGCACTGTCACTGCAGCACCACCCTCTCTTGCCATCAGCAGCACCATGGCCATTGGCAGCAGCAGCAACGCCTCCACTATCCACAGCATTGCCGGCACACGCACCACTGTCACACCCTTCAAGCCAGCCCACGTCCGCACTTGCACAAAATTGCCCAAGAAAGCCAAGAAGCAAGCTCAATCCAACGCGGCGCTTGCCTCGCGGGCTTCATTTTCAGGCCTCTTGCGGGAATGCGCTCTTCAGCCTCTCTCCGCTGGTCCCTTACAGGCAGACTCATCCGCTCTCTGAGTCTCTCAGACCCTCTCCCTGCCACAGCCTCGCATCTCCCTGCTGCCGCTACACTGCTGCGCGCTCTGCCAGTGCCAGGCGTAGCATTGCTGCTCAGGCGGGTGGTGTTGCTACAAGCGGAGGGGACAGAGCAGGTGGAGTGACTATAACAGATGTGACAGAGTTAGGTGTGGGGGGGATGGAGGGGGAAGGGAGGAGCGTGGGTAAGGGATCTGGTGGGGACAGGGATGGGAGTGAAGGAGGGGTGGGGATGGGTTCAGGTGAGAACAGGGTTGGGAGTGGAAGTGCGGTGGGAATGGATTCAGACATTCCCAAGGTTGTATGGGAGCTCGAGAAGGAGACAAAAGAGCTGCTGGAGTGGCCAATCGTGTGCCGCCAGGTGGCGCGATTCGCGGACACAGTGATGGGGTACAGAGAGGCGGAGGAGGGGCGGTTGCCAGTGGGGCGCACGTGGGAGGAGAGCCAGGCGCTGCTGCTGCAGACGGAGGCAGCGCTGCTGCTGCCGCGACGGCTGGACTTCAATGGCGCTGTGGACGTGGGTGGGTTGCTCTCACGGCTTAACCGCAGTGCTGCTGCTGCTGCGGATGATAATTCCGATGCTGCGGCTGGTGTAGATGATGGAATATCCGAGGGTGCTTCTTCTGGCAGTGATAGTGATGGTGGTGGCAGTGACACCGATGCTGCTGCTGCTGCCACTACAGCTGCACCCGCCCCGCCGATGACCATAACTCCCTCAGAGCTCCTATCAGTGGCATCCCTCCTTCAATCAGGCATTGATCTAGGTGCATGCATCGGGCTGGTCCCAGATGAATCTGGCATTCTGCGTCCCTCCTCCTCCTCTTCCTCCTCCTCTTCCTCCTTCTCCACCTCCTCCTCCCCCAACCCCTCGCCTCTCGCCCCTCTCACGGTCCTCCTCTCCTCTGCTGCCACGTGTCCCCATCTCCTCCTCCGCATCCGCACTGCCATCAACCCGCGCCTCAAGTCCCTCGCTGACTCAGCAAGCGCTGAGCTGGCAGCCATCCGCGCCGCCAGGCGGGACAACCGGCGCCAGCTGGACGAATCATTGCAAAGAGCAGCGCGGCGTGTGGTGGAGGGAGGAGGGATGGACGAGGCACAGGTGAGTAGGAGGAGAGGGAGAGGGTGCGTGGCGGTGCGAGCAGGGAAGAAGAATGTTGTCACACCCGGGGGAGTTACCTTAGATGTTAGTAACACCGGCGCTACACTCTTTGTGGAGCCTGTAGAGGTTATCGAGTTGAACAATAACGAGGCGGAGCTGAGTGGGCAGGAGGCGGAGGAGGAGAGGTGGGTGCTGAGGGAAATGGCCGAGCAGGTGGCGGATTGTGCACCGTTGATTCGAGATCTGACGGACAGGATTGTTGCGCTGGACCTGGCATGTGCCCGCGCAAGGCATGCCCTGTGGATGGGTGCCTCCGCTCCTGTCCTCCTCCCCCCCACACACCCTCTCTCCCATGCGCATGGGGATGCAGCTTCAGCAGTAGATTCCCCTGGAGACAGTGGCTTGGGGAGACATGCCCTTGTAGGGAGAGAATGTGACAGAATCGAATCTTATACGGTTGAGATTCGCGGGATACAGCACCCAGTGCTGCTGGAGATGTATCTTGATGCCGTCAGTGCTGCTCAGAGCAGGGCGGGTAAAAGTAGTACAGGTGCAGCAGACACCAATGCAGTAGCAGCAACAGGAGGAGGAGGAGCAGAAGCAGCAGCAGCAGCAGCAGCAGCACAATTACCCCAGCCGACTCCCCCAGTGCCCATAGACCTGCTGGTGCCATCTGGCGTGGCAGTGGTGGTCATCTCCGGCCCCAATGCAGGCGGCAAGACCGCCGCCCTCAAGACCCTCGGGATTGCCGCGCTCATGGCCAAGGCGGGGCTCTTCCTGCCCCTCGCAGGGGACGTGGGGGGACAGGGAGGAGGAGAAGAGCAGGCCGGGGCGGCGGAGAGTGGGGGAGAGAGGGGAGGAGAGACAGAGGCAGAAGGAACGGGAGAGAGCAGAGGGGGTGGGGCGAGGGGGCGGGTGGCGGTGGTGCGGTGGTTTGACCGCGTGGTGGCGGACATTGGAGACGAGCAGTCGCTGGAGCAGAGCCTCTCCACCTTCAGCGCCCACATGCGCCAAGTCTCCCGCATCCTCCTCGCCTCCTCCCCCCACTCGCCCTCCTCCCCTTCCCCTCCCTCCTCTTCCTCTGCACCTTCCTCTCCCACCTCTCCCTCCTCTCCCTCCTCCTCTCCGTCTCCTGCTTTTTCCTCCCCCTCCTCCTCCTCCTCCTCCTCCTCCTCCTCCTCCCCCTCCTCCCCCTCCCTCTCCCCCGCCACCTCCGCCACGCTAGTGCTCCTGGACGAGGCGGGCAGTGGCACGGACCCCTCAGAGGGAGCAGCGCTGGCAGCGGCCATTCTGAAGCACCTGGCGGGGTGCAACGGGCTCACCCTCGCCACCACTCACTACGCTGACCTCAAGAAGCTCAAGGTAGGAAGGGAGGGAGAGTGGAAGGAAGGGAGAATGAGAGGGAGATAGGAATGCCAAAGTGTGTGTCTAATTTTGGGAGCTGTCACTACTGGCAGGGTGCCATGGGCTCACACTCGCCACCACTCACTACGCTGACCTCAAAAGACTCAAGGCATGCAAGGGCCTCCCTGGTACCTCCCATGCGCTCTTCTCTGCCCGACCAGTCTTTTAACACCCCCCTCTTCCGTTCACCTTCCTGACTCCGCCCCCTCCTTCCTTCAGGTGGCTGATTCCCGATTTGAGAACGCCAGTGTGGCGTTCGACCCGGTCTCTCTGCGCCCCTCCTTCCACATCCTCTGGGGTCTCCCCGGCACCTCCCACGCCCTCTCCCTCGCTGCTTCACGCGGCCTGCCCCCCTCCCTCGTAGCTAGAGCTGCCAGGCTGGCCCGTGATGCCAGTTTGGAGGCAGGGGAAGAGGAGGGAGGAGAGGGGGAGGCGGAGGAGGAGGAGGACGAGGAGAAGGGGAGGAGAATAAGGGAGAAAAGGCAAGGGGGAGAGAGTGAGGAGGATGAGTATGCTACCCTGGGAGGTGGGAAGGGAGAGGGTGAGGAGGTGGGAATACTGGCATCACTCAAGCAGCAGTGGCAGCGGAACGTGGAGTACGCGAGAGAGGCAGCCGAGGCAAGGCAGCAAGCCGAGAGGCTTCTGAAAGACCTGCAGGCCCACTACACCAGCAGGAGCACCACACAGCAGGGCCAGCAGGAGCAGCCTCTGCCTGTGAGAGAGGTGCTGTGGAAGAGAAGGTATCAGAGGGACGTTCAGGAGGAGGTTTTGGCAGCGAGGGAGGAGATTTCCCGTGTTGTTGCCGCTTTCCAGGAAGCTTCCCTTGCTGGTGTGCCGGAGCGGGCGGCTACGGACCAGGCCTGTGCTGAGGTGGCAGCGTTGGCGGCTTTGGCGGGCCTCTCTCCCGAAGCTGATTCTGCTTTGGTTTCAGATGCTTCAGTTGGTTCCTCGGGGGGTGATTCGGGAGGGGCGGACTGGGTTCCTGCTCTGGGAGAGCCTGTGTATGTGAGGAGGTTCGGCATTAGTATGCGTGGTACGGTGGTGGCAGTGGGCGGTGGTTCGGGAGAAGGCTCAGGAGAAACAGCAGCTGCACGGTCTGTGACAGTTCAACTGGGGAATCTGCGATTGCAAGTGCAGAGAGAAGACCTGCTGCCTGCTACCGATGGCAGTGGTGGTGGTGGGCAGAGCAGCACAGATGGGGAGGCAGGAAGGAGAGGAGGCACAGGAGGGTCATTTGGCAGCAGATGGGAGCAAGATGACGACAGTAACAATAACAGCAACACCAATAGTTCCAGGAGATTGAAGCGCGGTGGTCAGTTTCCCTCCCCGTCCTCCGCCTCTTCCACTCCTCTGCCAGCAGTGAGAGAGGCAGCAGTGCAGACAGCGCGAAACACAGTGGATGTGAGAGGGCGGAGTGCAGAGGATGCATTAGCAGCGGTGGACCTAGCAGTGCAGTCCAGCCCGCCTGGTGCTGTGCTCTTCATTGTGCATGGGCTTGGAACTGGCGTGCTTCGGGCAGCTGTGCTGAAATATCTCTCGGGCAGCCCGCTGGTTTCGCGGCACGAGGCGGAGAGCAGGTTGAATATTGGGTGTACTATAGCATATATTGGGTAAGTAGGATTTGCGGTGCAGTTGCAGTGCTAAGGGTGGACATGTGCCCTCCCTTCCTCTCCACAAACCATGTCCGCGTTGCCTGATAGTATTCCACGTTGTGTCAAGCTGCTTTGAGCCCACAGGCACGCCCTGTCAGAACATAATGCTTGTCTAGTCTGTAGTGGGGTACTCAATAGTGAGTATAACCCTTTTGGGCTTGCTATTTGTACTCCGCTTCTTTCTAGTTCAACCACCTTTCCTCTTCTACTGCTTGTACTTCTCTTTCGTGTACCCTAAACCTAGCTATGGCTTCTTAGTCTTAGCTACTATTTTGTCATGGAATCAGAGCGGTTACGCTCTTGGCCTGTGGGCCCCACGTGCTTCCGCTGCTTTCCTGTCTGTCGCGCGCCCCGTGGCGCGCGACGCCTTATTTTTCTTCCCGCCGCGCGTTTGGGTCGCGCGGCGGTTCGCTGCTCCGTCGAAGCGCCCCCCCCACCCCCCCGTCGCCTGCAGCAGACCCGCCCGTCACCCCCGCTGCCCCGTCGCGGCGCCCTGGGGAGCCGCGCGCGACCCCGCAGCCACGTCGCGGCGCCCTGGGGAGCCGCGCACGACCCCGCAGACATGTCGCGGCGCCCTGGGGAGCCGCGCGCGACCCCGCAGCCGCGTCGCGGCGCCCTGGGGAGCCGCGCGCGACCCCCCGCTGCCCCGTCGCGGCGCCCTGGGGAGCCGCGCGCGCGACCCCCGCTGCCCCGTCGAGGCGCCCTGGGAGCCGCGCTCGCCCCCCTCCCGCTGCCCCGTCGTGGCGCCCTGGGGAGCCGCCCGCCGTCCCCCGAATCGCTTACGGATCGCCCCCCCACTCCCCCCCCCTGCTGCCTTTGTTAGGGTTTGGGGGTGGCGCGTGTGGGGGTGGCGCGTATGGGGGTGCTGGTTGTGTGCTCCGTCCCCTGCTCCTCCTCCTCCTTCGTCTCCCACTGCTGCAGCTGCCGCTGAGGGGGGTGGATGTGTGGGAGCCGAGGGTTAGGGTTTAAGTGGGGGTGGCGTGTGAGTGGGGCTAGGGATGCAGCAAAGGGGTGTGTGATAGGGGGGTGTGGGACTGTTAGGGGGGGGAGAGTGGAGGTCGTTGTCGTGTCGTCTGCAGCGCCTGTAGTCCGGAGCCGTCGTGCTCTCGGTAGCCCAGCGAGCCTGCTTCGCCAGTCGCCTGTGGGTCAGTTGCTCCTGTGTGTGCTCGTCGTAGCCGCGGAGCCAGATACTCCCGTAGTCCGGTGCCCTCGTGCGCTCGGTAGCCACTGTGCGCGCCGCTCCTGTTGCCCGTTGTGTCTGCAGCTTCGCCCATCGCCTGCAGCAGATCGCCCCCCACAGTTTCTCCTCCTCCTCACTTGCCCTCTGTGTTAGTCTCTAGCCTTTGCTTATCACTATGATCTACAGCTCTGAATGCTTGTTGTGCTGGCTGTACCCCACCTTGACTATGGGGGTGTGTCAGAACATAATGCTTGTCTAGTCTGTAGTGGGGTACTCAATAGTGAGTATAACCCTTTTGGGCTTGCTATTTGTACTCCGCTTCTTTCTAGTTCAACCACCTTTCCTCTTCTACTGCTTGTACTTCTCTTTCGTGTACCCTAAACCTAGCTATGGCTTCTTAGACTTAGCTACTATTTTGTCACGCCCCCCTGCTTACGCATTCTTGAGCTCAGCAGATAACTGTTGGTGGGTGGGTGCAATACGGTAAGCAGCAACGTCAGAGCCTGGTATGCAGAGCAGCCTGATAACCGGAAAAAACTCATTGCCAGCTCGCTGGGTACTGTGGTGAAGAATAGATTACAGGTATGGATGAGAATTTGCTCTAGCCAGTCACACGTTGCCACGTTGTGTCAGATTGTTGCGACTGTTCAGAGGATGATGGGGCTGGCGTCCCTTTCTCCATGCATGGTCACACATCAGTCCTTGATGTGCATATGTGAACTTTTGAGTTTTGTGTATTTGTTTATGGCGACGGTGAACTTGTCATGCACAACACTCCTGGTTACATAGCGCAATAAATTGGTCATTCGCAGGCATCCCCACCCACACCACTTGTCGTACGAGCACACCGCTTCAGGGAAAGTAGCCGGAGTAAACAAGGACACTCGGCAATATGCAACATGAGGAGGAGCACAGCACGTTTTATTCATAGGAGTCAAGTGTCAAGGGGCCACAAGGGTCCCCTCCCCACTCAAGCCATGTCGGGGTTGCCCCATGCCACACTTCCACTTTGCGTCAACCTGCCTACTCTCACAAAAAGCACCCCTCAGGGATTCGCCCCTTGCTTACTCATCCCCTAGGGTAGCTCAATGAACTGTTGGCACAACAAGAAGAATTTTAGCAAGGGGTGAAGAAATCAGGTTAGAGGCTGATTTCCATGCCATGCCAGAGAATGATAACATACAAAATGCCCAGCAGTAGTCAAACACAAGCTTACCTGCCTCTGGTTCTTCTGGAAAGCTATCGCGCTCACTCCTGTTACGAGTTCCGAGTCATCTGAGAACAAAAGCAAACAAAGTCAGCGCCCATCATCCAAAACATTCTCTACACACCGTGGTTGAAGGACAAACACACTTACAATATCCACCAATTTTCTCATTAAAAGCCATCCACTTGTTTCTTCCCGTGAATAGCTTCGCCATGTCTGCATTCGATGTGGAGCCAGAGAACTCGCTCTTCACATGAACAAACTCAAAAGACTGCGGGTTGTCTTTGGGCGTCCATACGACTCCTCCGTTAGCCCTGTGATCGAAACATTTGATCACATAGCAATTGAATTCACCTGCGAATGAAAGAGAAAAATAGAGCAGCAACAGGGTTCAGCCTTTGGCTAGATGAGGGGCGGACAAGATACAGAGTGTTACTCGAGATACCACTCACCAGCTCTAGGGTAATGCTCATGGTTTCCTTCCGAGACATACACAATGGGATGTGTTCCTATCACCGTAGCAAATTCCGATGGCTTGGGGTCGTCCCAGTCAGCTCCTTCGTCCCACGCCCACACGGGGCCGTTGCCGTGCTGCGCGTACCAAATGCGCTGCGGCTGGCCGGTCTTTGAGAAACGGATTGCAATCGCCACCAGGTCAGTGATGTGGTTGTACTTTTCAGTCTCACGGTGGACAAAGTTCTGCACATGCAAAGGTTATAGACAATCTTGAGATTGACATAGTTATGCAAACGAGAAGGGTTTAATAGTTGCAACAGATTGACAACATTTTACGAAAGGGGGTGTGGGAGTGAGAGAGGGGAGGAAGTACTTGAAACCAGGGTAATATCTGGAATACTCACGTATGGGTAGAAGAGCCAATACTGAATCTCCACAAACGAGTCTTTGTCGTCGGGTTTCGGATTGTAAATGACGGTGTACAGCTTCGTGCCTCCGTTTTCCGGGTTGCGCGCTTCGTCCATCACCCAGGGGGTCCACTTGTCAAACTTATCCGGATGGTACAGGACAGTATTGCCATGCTCGCTCTTTAGATTAGGATTCTCCAGCAATGTATCGAGGTTATCGGGAGTGATCGGGCCCGCCTGGTATTCAACCTCATACTCTGTACCATCCTCAGTATAAAAACCTTTGGACGCAGTCACGTGTGTGAGGTATTCGTCGATCGTGATTGGCCAGATGGTCTCATCGGGGTGGAACTTGTACTGCGGCGAGTACTCGACGGCCAAGTTCTCCCAGAACGGATCGCAAGCGAGGTTTGTCTGCGGGTCGAACATGCAGGGGTCCACTGCTCCACTGGCCATGGGCGGGTTGGCGTTGCGAACCAGCATGGCGAATTGCTCCTGGAACCACTGGCCAGCTCGCGGCGCGTCTGCTAGGGCGTCTAGGTTAAGCGGGTCCAGGGGGTCGCATTCGCGATCCACGGGAATCGGCTCCGGAATCTCCTTTCTGAATTGAATACATCGTGGAAAGGGAGGAAGAGATATCAGCCAAGGGAAGGGAGAAACTACAGTACAGTTTGTGGACGCATCATACGAATCACCTGCACTAAAACAAAATGCAGGTCGCGGAGCTAGGACACTTACGCGTGACCATCGCTCTCCCCAGGCGGCTTGATCCAGACCACAGCGTCAACTGTCGGCAGGCAAGCAAGGTAAGGAGTCACAAAGGGGGAACGATAGTAAAATCAGAATCGTACTATAGAGAATAAAACGGATAAGGACAACCTGCAACAGCACGAAGAAGAAGCAGGATGCTATTGATAAATACCAAGTGCTCACCTTGCGGAGCATCACCGGGATCCGCCTGGGGGCGTTCTCCGATCCCCGCGTTCTTCACGTTGCACCACGACCCCCAGCGCGTTCGAATGCCAGCGACGCCGGACCGGCTGGTGTCCACGATCCACCTGGTCGGCAGTCCCGCGGCTCCCAGGTACGCATTCATGCGCGCGGTGAACCGGTTCTCGTCGATGCACGGGTTCCAGTCGTAGCACATCTCGCCCGTGCTCGGGTTTTGTACGAGCGGGCATTTCTCCGACGCCGGGCAGCCGTCGTCGGACGCGAAGAGCGGGCTGTAGTTGGCCACGTTGGACGCGAAGCCGCGGATCTTGGCGTTCTCGCGGATCTGCCGCGCGCGCGCGAGGACTATCATGTACACCGCCACGACGCGCTTCATCACTTCCGGCCACCCTGCTCTCGCATTAGACGGGGAGCGGATTAGGGTTGCGGGGTGGGGTGAGGGGAAAGGTGCGAAGCGAAACGACGGAAGCAGGGCTCCAGCTGAAAAGGGACGCTGCGCAACACTATTGGTGCTGAGGGGGACGCTGCGCAAAACGTGGCGGATCTGGGGCGATCAGGGCCGTCGGATCAGCCGGATGGGGGATCACATCCCTTCGAGATGCCAGCCGGTGTTGACGAGGGTTTGGAGCGGGAAGGGGGCGCAGGGGCAAAGGCAGGTGGAGGGGGCGGCGCGGCACACGCACTCACCGAGCCAGCCGCCGAAGCCCGAGTCGAGATAGAGCGTGGTGTCGGGGATCTGCGAGAGCTCCGCGATGGCATACGCGACGCCCTCCATGTACTCCAACTCCGTCGTCGCGTCGCACCGATTCATCCCCATGTTCGTCGCGATGTTGGGCAGCGAGTCGGGCTCGATCACGAGCGACAGACGCACGTTCGCCGCCTTGTTTTGAAGGCGCGCCACGGCAACATCAATGTAGTTGGCCTTGTACGTGTAGAGGCCGGTTTTGGGAATCTCCCCATTGGACGACCACGCCTTGCAGTCGCGGCCCGGGAGGTTGTAGCACGAATTGTACGAGGATCGGATTTTCCCCCGCCTGAGCCGCTGCGGCGTCCAGATGGCCTTGGATGGTGTCGAGCTTCGCCATCGTATCGAGCCACACGGCCGTCGGATGGTCCGCCACGCTCGCAAAAAACGGCGCATCCTCGTGAGACGCGGCGCGCATCGGCGCGCATCGCGGCTTCCACGCTCGCCTTGTACTCGGGGTTGAGGTACTGCTGGACTCCCGTGTACGGGTTGCCGGTCGCGCTATCGGTAACGCGGTAACCGCACGACGTGCCATTGGCGGCGACCAATTCAATTGCATTCATCGCGAAAAAGGACTTGCCAGTAGGCTGCAGGAAAGTTGCAGAAAAGTAACTCGGCGGATACTTTGGTTTTGCAACTTCGCAGTGATGGACAACAGTTGCAGAAATGCGAGTCACTGGACAGTTGACAAAAAGTTGCAGGAAAGTTGCAAGAAAGGTGCATTCCAGCAACAGTTCCGCAATTTCGCGTACACTCGTCGGATACATTTCAATCACATGTATGCAGTTTCACGACCTGCCACGTGGCATGCGTACAGTTTGGAGTTCGAAGTGTACGTACGTCGGTACGTTCGCGAAGATATTTTGCCACGTAAGCAAAGATATTTCGGTGTCATTCTCAATATGTGAACGCCAGCTTGCCATATGGACCAATCAGACAAGACTTCGCGTGTGCGAAAATTGAATACTACTGGCCGAGAATTTGTCTGAACAGTACAAGCGGACCATTCGTTTCAAGGATTATTTGTTACAGGTGGGGTTGGAGGTAATCTACAATATTATGGACGTCTGCATACATATGATGTATACACATTTAGTCAACACGAAACACCTAAAACCAACAATCACTAAGCGTCTGGTTCTACATGTAGTCACACAGGGCGAAATCATGCTTCGTTTTAAAGCCTGCAAACACAAAGACGACATAATGTTAGACCTTGGTTAGTCATATGCTTGTTCCCCACCTTAGTGACTTATCACCCAGGGCCTTGACGTAGATAGATAATATTGCCGTCAATGTGCTTCACAGGGCCTGGATCTTGATACCCCCCTGCATATGAAAATTAACATCTCGTGACTTCCATTAACCCTGCACATGAATATTAAACCTGAAACACGATGACTAAGAACAACAAACATGAAAACGTTATCGTTAAAGCCTACATTCCAGACAACATGGGTTAAAAACGCGCATGGTTCTTATCAGAGGCAGAGAGAGACCTTCGCGCGACTACCACACCTTCTCTCTCATGCAGAGAGCGTAGAGACGATTTGTGTAGTGGGAGGCTGCACAGGAAAACAACAACGAACCTGTTAAAGGTGGCACAGGCGTACAATATGAAATGGGAGGAAATAGATCTGCATTCATTATGGGAAGAAATGAACCAAATCGAGAAGAGAAGAAGCCTAAAACGTGAGAAGAAATGAAAGAGTGAGGATAAGAACAGGAGTGATGGGCGTCACATGATTCAGTATGCTTACAAATTTCAGTATGCAGCTGAACGTGTTTAGTACACACACCGGCGCTTTCCGCGCCGAACAAGGCGCTTCCGCAGCCGGGCAACGAGCTTTTCGTCGCTGCGTCCGTAGGTTGACGGGTGCTGAGTCCGCGGCGATTCGCGCGCAGAACGTCTTCCGAGTGAGTTGAGCAAGGCGACGAGCTGTATATGGGACGGGAGGTAGAAAAAAAGGGTAAAGAAATGAAAGGATGAGACGGTAGATCTGGGCAGATGTTGAAGGATTGATACTTCATACACTAGTTTATTAGATACACAACGTAAGACGTACGTTCTACGGTATACGCTTGCTGAGGGGACGGCAGAGACACGAGGTGGGTCGAAATGGAACAATAACCTGAGCAAGATGTGTGAACATCAGCTGGGCAACTAGCGGTTTAGGGAGAGATACACTCGTAGTGTGATGCTTCTAGAGCTCCAATGTGTGATGATGTGTCGTCACGGATGCCGTAGATTTCTGGTTTAGGTTAGACCACACCAGTAATTGGTCATTAAAAAATCGTGAGGATAGCTCAATTCCGGTTACCTGTGGTTCGGAGAAGCCACGTCACTTGCACAGAATCTGAACACTTTGGGTGTGACATGGAACTGTGTGCCAGCTGCCAGTTACGATTCTGGCTTGTTTTTTCGCGAGCCTCGTTTTATTTTGTATCCCAGTTACTATGCTCGCAACGTTCGACAATGCCCACCTGATTCGGGCTGCAGTGTTCCTCAATCGTACACCAGCACGGGGGACTCAAGAGATTTGGTCGTGACCAGGTGTGCTGTTCGGTGAAGATGATTCGAAAATGATGCAATAAATTCGCGGCTCGGGTAACCCACGTATCCACAATTCGCGCCTCGGGTACCCCACGTATCCAACATGCGCGGCTCGGAAGCCACATGTATCCGAAATTGGTGCATGTTCCATTTTTCACTCAGAGCTTTTCGGATACTTTCTGCAACGTTTCTGCAACTTCCCTGCAACCTTCAGACTTAAACTCGAATTTGAGCCAAAACCTTTTCCGCGATGTTGATTGCCCCTTTGAGCCAGCACGTGCCGCCATTTTCGGCCGTCCACGTCCAATGCGTGCAATCCGCGCGGTCGAGGCACTGCTTTCCGCACGTGTCGCCCATGCCGGCGGCTTGGCCAATGTCGTTGCCCTTCCAGTCGCAGTCGAACGACCACATCACCCCCCCTTGCTCGGGGCTTGAGAAGTTGAATGCTGACGTGGCTCTCACTGAAAGATTGAGAGCCACCAGCACTACTACTACTCCTACCAGTGCCAATGCGTTTCGGATACACCCAGTCACCATCGTTTCGGTTGGTTGTTTGGAAGGAATAATTGAGTTTCGAATGATTGAGTTTCGACATACTCAAGGGACCGTCGTTTTTTATAGAGGGGGACCAGAACTGCGGCTCGGATCGCATCAGGGGGAAGCTTACAATGCCTCTCGTTTCCCATACTGCTTTCCGACCTACGGTCCGAGACGTAAGTTATGAGAATTCTTGGTGACGCCATGGCTTGTGAGACAGTTCCCGTGTACGTGAGGAATGTCTTGCTTGGCTGGGAGCTACCCTGGCTGCGCACAGGTTCTGTAATGTGTGGATGCCGTGGCGTGCGCTGGTGAGGAAATCTGGATTCTGCTTGCAGATCTGAAAGGGGCTGTCCGAAGGGAAGCGATACTCCATAGATTGTCGTTCAGAGTGATTGTGAAGGTTTTGACGCGGTACCACACGGTACTGTATTGACCAGTTTCAAACGAAACACGCCAAACAAACCCGTGCTTGGCGACCTACGAAGCCTGGAGACACTCCGTAACATAACTGTGATGCAACATGAGTAGCGATCCGAAAGGTGACCTGAAACCGCAACCGCGAGCTTCGTCGAGCAGCCACAGCTTCTCGTCCGCATTTCGCCTTGGGCCTCGCCCACAGAGGCGATGCTGGCGACACCTCGTCAGCTTTCGCCAACTGAATGCGATGTTGCGTTGCAAGCAGACCTGATCAGACCTGGACTACTCCAACAGCCTCCACCTATCGAGTGCCTAGTTTATCAAAATTAATCAACGGCGGCCCTCATCCCTTTCCGTACGTCAAGAACTCCTTTTCCTTCCCTCCATTGCTCAATCACTCCTGTCTAGTTCTCGTGCTTTTAGGGTCTGTTCTTTGATCCAATATAAGTACATTGTTTCCCCATGTCAGGCCCATGCGCTAATGATCTTGTTCGAGGAGTGCCTCATGTCAACCACTTACTCGTCAACTCCCAACCAGCTGCTTATCGCCATCGTAACCCTCCTGGTACGATTACGAAACAATCTTTTGTCTCCTCAACCGACCGTAACGGCAATTTCATCGTAGGTTCGAATCCCGATTCGTTGCGCGCCGAGCTCTCGGGATGGCTGCAGGATCGGATCGTGCAGGCGGAGTCGCAATTCCGGAGCGGGCTGTCCGGCGCGCCATGGCATTCGCATGACAAGGCGGGGAGTGCCACGGCGCGGGGAACAAAAGACCTACCAGCGCTACCAGCAAAACCAGCAGCGGTACTACGAACGGTGACCATAGCGGGAGTCACGGAAACACAGGCAATGTGGAGGGTTGCCGTGCATCTCTACGGCAGCTACAAGGTGACTATAACGAGCCATTGGCACATTGTATGATTGAACGAGTCAGCAGAGCGCGCTCTCCTCACCGTCAGCTACTTCAGACACGGTGGCGTCTCCTCTTGTAACGCCTGTGGGCTAGTGTTAAGGGCAATCCGCTGCGCCAAATAACACCCTCGTTTTGACCCAGTGGGTAGCGAGGTGTTACACCTCTCATTCCACTCAACAGCCACTCCCCTCCTCGTCGCCTTTCTCTCCCCGGTCCTCCCATCCCCGCTGCCTTTTGAGTCGACTCAAAAGTCCCCTCCTCGTCGCCTTTCTCTCCCCGCTCCTCCCATCCCCGCTGCCAGCGCCATAGGCTCCGCCTTTACCTCCCTTCGCTGCGTCACTCAGTGCCTCTCCGCTTGTTTTCACCCCTGCTCCCCGCTCCACCCATCCCCATGCCCGCGCCATCAGCTGTGCCAGGTGCACGTGCGGGTGGGTCGGGGTTGAGCGAGGAGCAGCAGCGGGCGACGTGGGAGGAGCAGCACGAGTGGGAGCAGCACGAGTGGGAGCAGCACGAGCGGGAGCAGCACGAGTGGGAGCAGCACGAGCGGGAGCAGCACGAGCGGGAGCAGCACGAGCGGGAGCAGCACGAGCGGGAGCAGCACGAGCGGGAGCAGCACGAGCGGGAGCAGCACGAGCGGGAGCAGCACGAGCGGGAGCAGCACGAGCGGGAGCAGCACGAGCGGGAGCAGCACGAGCGGGAGCAGCACGAGCGGGAGCAGCACGAGCGGGAGCAGCACGAGCGGGAACAGCACGAGCGGGAGCAGCACGAGCGGGAGCAGCACGAGCGGGAGCAGCACGAGTGGGAGCAGCACGAGTGGGAGCAGCACTCCGTGTGCCACACGCACCAAGGCAAGTGACCTTGATGCCCACAGTGACCTTGATGCCCACAGTGACCTTGATGCCCACAGTGACCTCTCTCCAGGCACTCCGCTCCTAGCCAGGCTACACGTGTCCCCTCCTCACTGGCCACAATGCTGGCCTTTCCTCTGCATATATCCCCGGTTCTGCTGCTGACATTCCTCCATTTCCCCACCACCCTCCCCATCCCTCCCCATCCCGCCCCTTTTCCCCCTCTCCCATCTGGCAGGCCAGATCCCACCCCATGCCTGCCATTTCAGCTCCACTCTTCCCTTCTCCTCCGTGCTCTCCTCTCCACCTTCCTCGTTTCGCCTTTCAGCCAGCCCACTTCCCACCCGAGCCGGACATCTCTCCCCATGCGTAGTCGATCCTCGTCTCCCATCTCTCATCCCACCTCTCTTCCGTAACCCTAACCCTATTTCCGCCTCTTCTCATTCCGAGCAATATGCACGAGGCAAGGGCGTGTGGCAGTGCACTCTGTCTTGCCTTCTGGGCTGCCCTTGTAAAATCGCCCCCTACTGCTCGTGCCCCCTCCTGCTCGTGCCCCCTCCTGCTCGTGCCCCCTACCACTCGTGCGCCCTGCTCATGCTGTCCACGTGGCATTGATCTAGCAGCCGAAAGAGATCCCCGGCCTACCATTGTACCATCTCCTTCTCCCCACTCCACTCCTCACCTTCCCTCCCTCCCCCCTCTCCTCTCACTTCCCTTTCTTTGGTTCTCCTCCACCCCCCCCTGCTGTCTTCTACCCTCCTCTCACCTCCCCCGGCTGTCTTCTCCCCTATCTCAACGTGCACTCTCTCCCCTGTACCCCCTCTCCCCTGTACCCCCTCTCCCCTGTACCCCCTCTCCCCTGTACCCCCTCTCCCCTGTACCCCCTCTCCCCTGTACCCCCTCTCCCCTGTACCCCCTCTCCCCTGTGCGCGGTGTCTGCTGCTGCTCATCCCATGCGGCCATCCGTGCTGGCCTGGCAGGTCATTCAACGCTTACCCTGGCAGGCCAATCAGCTTCACCAACGCACCAATGGCAACAAACGGGAATGCGAAGGATGGTGGCAGGGGAGGAGACATGGGGAGAGGAGCTAGGAGCATGCATGCATGCATGCAGAGTGGGGTGGGGTGGGGTGGGTTGGGGTGGGGTGGGGTGGTGTCCAGACGGGTGACCTGATTGGTGGCGTCACAGCAGCACACAAGCCTCAATCGTTGCTCGCATTCAGATGTTGATGGAAGACAACACAACCATGAGTGTGGTGAGTCCTCACCTCGTTACACACTGGCCTCAGAAGAAACGCCTCCATCACCCTTGCAGCTTCCTCCCTCGCTTGCGCCTCTTCCCCTCGCTCATTGCTCACCCGCTCCTTCTCTGTCAGACATATTCCCCTCTGCTTCTTTGCCACTCGTTGTACCAACACCAGCACAACCCCTTGCATCGCTCTCATTCAATTCCATCTTACCTCCCCTGCCCCCGCCGTTCCCCACCCCCAACTCCCCTCCTCCACTTTCCGTTCTTTCCATGTACCCCTGTGCCTGCTCCCGCCCTCCTCGTGGTGCTGAGGGTAGTATGGTGGTGCAGAGGGTTGTATGGTGGTGCAGAGGGTTGTATGGTGGTGCTGAGGGTGTTTAGCAGTGCTCCCACGCATTCTTGAGCTTAGCAGTGAACTGTTGGTGGGTGCAATAAGAAGCAACGTCAGAGCCTAGTGTGCAGCCCTGATAACTGGCAGCTCATTGCCAGCTCACTGCCTATTCCGGTCAAGAAGAAATGACAGGTATGGGTGACAATTTGCTCTAGCCAGTCACACCTTGTCAACTCGTTGCCATCTTGTGCCAGATTGTTGCGACTGTTCAGAGAATGATGAAGCGTTCCTTTCTCCATGTATGGTCACGTGCTTGTACTACGGTAGTAACGACCTAGAGTTAGAGTAAGCCCTTGATAATGTGGGTACCGTATGTGAGCTTTGAGTTGTTGTGTTTGTTCACTCTGAACTTGATCCTGTTGAACTTGTCATGCACTACACTCCTCCTGGTTACATAGCTCAATAAATAGGTCATTCATGGACATCCCCACCCACACCAGACACCACATCAGGGAAAGTAGCTGGAGTAAGCAAGGACACTTGGCAACGTGCAACATGAGGAGGCGCACGCCACGTTTTATTCAAAGAGGAGCTAAGGGCGTGTTTCTACGGCCACCTATCAGGCCATCCCCTTGTCAGATTCGCTTCGCATCACACTGAAATTTCCCTAAACCCAAAATTTCTCGCAAAATTTTACCAGGCAAGCCTGATAAGAGGACTGCCTGATACCGTAAGAGCGTAGGAACACTCCCTAACTCTATATGGTGGTGGAACTTGGTCGGTGCCAATCCAAGCGTCAATGGGCCAGGAGAGTCGCTTCGCTGAAGAGAAGGCGGTCCCCTCCCCACTCAAACCACGTGGGGGTTGCCCCATGCCACACTTCCACTTTGTGCCAAGCTGCCTCTTCTCAAAGCAAGCACCCCTCAGGGATTCGCCCCTTGCTTACTCATCCCTTAGGGTAGCAGTGAACTGTTGGCGCAACAAGAAGAAATATTAGAGGCTGATTGGCACGCCATGCCAGAGAAAGACAACATACAAAATGTCCTGTAGCTAAACTCAAGCTTACCTGCCCCTGGTTCTTCTGGAAAGCTATCGCGCTCACTCCAGTTTGAAGTTCCGAGTCATCTGAGAACAAAAGCAAACAAAGTCAGCACCCATCATCCAAAACATTCTCTACACACCGTGGTTGAAGGACAAACACACTTACAATATCCACCAATTTTCCCATTGAAAGCCATCCACTTGTTTCTCCCCTTGAATAGCTTCGCCATGTCTGCATTCGATGTGGAGCCGGACATCTCGCTCTTCACGTGAACAAACTCGAAGGATTGCGGGTTGTCTTTGGGCGTCCATACGACTCCTCCGTTGGCCGTGAAATCGAAACAAACGATCCCAAAAGCATAGCAATTGTGACGACCTGCGAATGAAAGAGAAACACAGAGCAGCAACAGGGTTCAGCCTTTGCGTAGATGACTGCAGGACAAGATGCAGAGTGTTACTCGAGGCATTACTCACCAGCTCCAGGGTAGTGCTCATGGTTTCCTTCCGAGACATACACAATGGGATGTGTTCCCATCACCGTAGCGAACTTCTTTGAATTTTTGTCGGCCCAGTCGGCCCCTTGGTCCCACGCCCACACGGGGCCGTCGCCGTGCTGCGCGTACCAAATGCGCTGCGGCTGGCCGGTCTTTGAGAAGCGGATTGCAATCGCCACCAGGTCCGTAATGTGGTTGCCACCAAAGGCGCTGGCATAGTTCTGCAAACGACAAGGGTGGATTAGTTGAAACAGATTGAGAACATTTTACGAAAGGGGTGTGGGAGAGAGAGAGGGGAGGAGACAAAAGGAAGTACTTGAAGCCAGGGTACCACTTGGAATACTCACGTATGGGTAGAAGAGCCAATACTGAATCTCCACAAACGAGTCTTTGTCGTCCGGTTTCGGATCGTAAATGATGGTGTACAGCTTCGTCCCTCCGTTTTTCGGGTTGCGCGCCGATTCGCTCATCCAGTCGGTATCCTTGTCAAACTGATCCAGACTGTACAGGACAGTTTTGCCACGCTCGCTATTTGGATTCTTCAGCAGTGTATCGAGGTTGTCGGGAGTGATTGGACCCGTTTGGTAGTCAAGCTGATAATCTGTGCCATCCACAGTAAAAAAACCTTTGGAGGAAGTCACGTGTGTGAGGTACTCGTCGATCGTGATTGGCCAGATATCCTCGTCAGGGTGGAACTTGTACTGCGGCGAGTACTTGACGGCCACGTCCTCCCAGAACGGATCGCACGCGGGGTTTGTTTTCGGATCAAACATGCAGGGGTCCACCTTTCCAGCAGGCATGGGCGGGTTGGCGTAGCGAACCAGCGCGGTGAATTGCGTCTGGAACCACTGCCCTGCGCGGGGCGCGTTCGATAGGGCGTCCAGGCCCAGCGCGTCATTGGGGTCGCACTCGCGATCCAAAGGGAAAATGCCCAGAATCTTTGTTCTAGGGAGATGAGAGGTTGGAGGAAGGAAGAGAGATGAGTGGTGTACCGAGAAGCACAGCCAACCGTTTCATCATCTGATAAATGCCCCGTTGGCAAAGAGGAAGGGACAAACCCACACGGAAAACAGTAGCAATACCCCGCAGGCGCATAGGAGGGATTAGGAACTTACGAATGGCCATCGCTCTCCCCAGGCGGCTTGATCCAAACCAGAGCATCAACTGCGGGGCAGGCAAGAAAAAGAAGTGCGGGAAAGTGAAGGGAAACGCCATTCCGAAACAGGATCGCCAAGAAAAGAGAAGAGAAGAGAAGAGAAGAGAAGAGAAGAGAAGAGAAGAGAAGAGAAGAGAAGAGAAGAGAAGAGAAGAGAAGAGAAGAGAAGAGAAGAGAAGAGAGAAGAGAAGAGAAGAGAACAAAAGCAGCAGCAAGAAAAAATAAGGGTGCTCACCTTGCGGAGCATTAGCGGGATTCGCCTCGGGGCGCTGTCCAATCCCCGCGCCCTTCACGTTGCACCACGACCCCCAGCGGTTGCGGATGCCAGCGCGGCCGGACCTACTCGTATCCACGATCCACCTGGTGGGCAGTCCCGCGGCTCCCAGGTACGCATTCATGCGCGCCGTGAAGCGATTCTCGTCGATGCACGGGTTCCAGTCGTAGCACATCTCGCCCGTGCTCGGGTTCTTCGCGAGCGGGCACTTCTCCAAGGCGGGGCAGCCGGTCGCGAAGAGCGGGCTGTAGTTGGCCACGTTGGACGCGAAGCCGCGGATCTTGGCGTTCACGCGGATCTGCCGCGCGCGCGCGAGGACCTTCCTGTACACCGCCACCACGCGCTTCATCCCCTCCGGCCACCCTGCTCACGCGACGGGGGAAGGTGTTAGGGAGAAGTGTGAAGTGATGAGTCAGGTTGAAAGTGGAGGAAGAAACGGCCGTTCTGGAACGGAATAGATTACAGCATTGAAATAAATCACAGGCATACGCACTCACCGAGCCAGCCGCCGAAGCCGGAGTCGAGATAGAGCGTGGTGTCGGGGATCTGCGACAGCTTCGCGATGGCATACGCGACGCCCTCCGTGTACTCCTTGTCCGTCGTCGCGTCGCACCGATTCGTCCCCATGTTCGTCGCGATGTTGGGCAGCGAGTCGGGCTCGATCACGAGCGACAGACGCACGTTCGCCGCCTTGGTTTTGAGGCGCGCCACGGCAACATCGATGTACTTGGTCTTGTACGTGTCGAGGCCACCCTTGGGAATCTCCCCGTTGGACGACCACGCCTTGCAGTCGCGGCCCGGGAGGTCGTAGATCACGAATTGCACGAGAATCGCCTTGCCGCCCGCCTGAGTCGCCGCGTCGCTCAGGTGGCCGGGGATGGAATCTAGGGCAGCCATCGTGTCGAGCCACACAGCCGTCGCATACTGCGCCACGCTCGCGAAAAACGGCGCAACCGAGGGAAGCGCGGCGCGCACCGCGGCTTTCACGCTCGCCGCGTACCCCGGGTTGAGGTACTGCTGGACTGCCGTGTACGGGTTGCCGGTCGCGCTGTCGGTAACGCGGTAACCACACGACGTGCCAGTGGCGGGGACCAGCTCTGTCGCGTTGATGGCCCCCTTGAGCCAGCACGTGCCGCCGTTGAAGGCGCTCCACGTCCAATGCGTGCAATCCGCGCGGCTCAGGCACTGCTGTCCGCACGTCTCGCCCTTGCCGGCCGCTCGGCCTATGTCGTTGCCGACCCAGTCACAGTCGAGCGACCACTGCACTTTTCCGGCCTCGGAGATTGAGAAGTTGAATGCGGCTGACGCAGGTGTCGGATTGAGAGCCATCAGCACGACTAGTATCACCCATAATGCCAATGTAGTCGAAAGGAAACGCGCATCCGCCATCGCTCAAGTTGGTTGGTTGGGAGGAATGAATGACTCATGAAAAGCTCGGAGCTACGAGTATGGCAACGGGGAGGAATGAATGAGCTACGGGGGGATCGTCCCTTTTGAACACCGCCAGATCCAAGCCGCACTGCGGCTCGGATCGCATCGGAGGCAAGCTCGGATTCAGTTCTGTCCGTCATTCTGCTGTGCGGTCCGAGGGGTGTGCTATGACAATTATTGAACTACTCGCATTGGAGGCAAGATCAACTTGGGTCATTTCCGTCACTCTGCTGCCAACCTACGATCCAAAGTGACACCAATAATTCTAGGAAAAGAACGGTCAGAGCAAGTAAAAGGCACACTCTGGTTGGTGCGTGGTGGCGTGTGGTGTCAACGTAATGGGCAGTTGTGTTAGCATAGCAGTAACTGCGGGAAGCTAAGTGAGATCAATAATGGAGGAAGAAGACGGTGAGAGCGGCCGTACAAGGAATGTTTGGTTTGGAGAGACAGGCAACACAGAAATCAGTGGTGCGCGTTGGGTGCCTGCCAGGTGCCGTGCAGTGTGGCACGATATGTGAACATGTTTCCCGAACAGATCTGTCGGGGAGTGTTGTTCAGTTGGTTCCAACTTCCAACACGGTTGAGCGCGGTTGTACTTGAATTACCGTTCTGGAAAACAGTGCACCAAACCGTACCATCCCTGTACCGTACTGCTTGGCTGGGGAAGGTTCATAGCCTCCAGCGTGACTGTAACGCATTTTCCATCCCGTAACAGAGATGGCGAGGGAGGGTTAGCCTGAAATGACGTCCGCGATAGTTCGGAATTTCCTCGCCATGCTTCGCTGCGCGATTCACAATTTCATTAGTGTGTCGCACACCGGTAGAAATCTGTGGCGAAGACGTTGCCAGTAATCGCAAACCGTGTGCGATGTTGCCCACATTACAGGCACCCTCATCACTTTCGCAACTGCCTGCACCAGAATAACCTTCACAAGAAACAAATCGTTCTGTAGTAATTCATTTTCGTTCATACGATGTCTGATAACCGAGATCTTGGAATTCGTTTCGTACGGCTACATGTCAGGCCCATGCCGTTACGATTTGTTCGAATATTGCCTCATTCTCGTCAATCCCTCCTCTCTTGTCACCTCGACCGACCGTAGTGGTAATTCTAACGTTGGCTCGAACTTCGATTCATTGCGCGCAGAGCTCGCGGGATGGCTGCATGATCGGAACGTGCAGGCGGACTCGCAATTCCGGAGCGGGCTGTCCGGCGCTCCATGGCATTCGCATGACTAGGCGGGGAATGCCACGGCGCGGGAAACAAACAGTTCTACCAGCGCTACCGGCGCTACGAGCGGTATCGGCAGCGGATATATAAAACGAGCCATTAGCGCACTGATTGACTGTAACGAGTCAGCAGAGCGCACTCCCCTCACCGTCAGCTACGTCTGACAGGGTGAATAAGAAGCGAGGGGACTCCCCTAGACACAAATCGCCCTAGCTGGCTGTGCATCATCGCCACCATCACCAGCGCCACCACATCACTGCCCCAACCGTCCTGCTGCATTCTCACCTCACATGCTGCCATGCCGTTCCCCATCCACCATGCCTTTTCATTTCCTCCCCATACACCGTGCCATGCCGTGCCCCCTCTCCTACCCGCAAACTTCTCTCCTACCCTTCCAAATCCCTCCCCAGCCGCAACTTCCATGCAGTGCGCACCTTAAGGTGGAGGGATGGCGCGAGCAGCAGCAGGCACTGCGTCGCATTTTCGACCTTTGAAGACGAGCCATGCATGTGTACGGCAGCTACAATGTGACTATAACGAGCCGTGCAATTCATGCATCTACGGCAGTTCTCGGTGGGCTAAAAATGCTGGTTGAACACAGCGAGCAGTAAATTAAAAAGAAAGAAAGAAAGAAAGAAAGAAAGAAAGAAAAAAAAAGAGTGGACTTTTTGTCCACTGTTGCCGAAAGAATAGTCTATTCCTTCCACAGTGCGCTCCTTGGAGCCCCTTACTCGTAGTACTTCTGTGTTCGCACACATGCGATTTCTGCCTGCTTCCCTCTAATCTCCCCGCTCCTCTCATCCCGATGTGTGCGCTGTCAGTCAGCTGTGCCAGGTGCGCGTGCATTTGAGCAGGCTGAGCGAGGAGCAGCGGCGGGCGGCGTGGGAGGAGCAGCACGAGCGGGGTGCGGAGATACTGCACTCGCTCTGCACTGAGATGCAGGGCTTCTTTCTCAAGGTACGGCCGCAGCAGCCATGCTCACGCACGTGATTCTAGTTGACCACTGCACGCACACACAGGGCTTTTTTTCTCAACGTACCCCCGCTGCAGGGTTGTTACCTCTCAAGGTACCGCCGCAGCAGCCATGCTCACGCACGTGAATCTACTTGTCTAGTTCGCCTGTGCGCCGCCGATGGACAAGTGGCTGAAGTAGCTCACGGAGTGAGACATGAGCCACTAGGGCAGCCTCAGGCTGGTGTCTGTCCGCCACTTGTGCACCGAGATGCACGCTCAAAAACTCGAACCTCTACCCACAGGTTTTATGCCGCGCAGCCATTCTCAGTCTCTGCAGCTCAGGCACGTGAATATATAAGTTCGCCTGTGCACGCACTTGCACGCCTTCTTCCTCTTCCCTTCACTCTTCCCTTCCCTCTTCCCTTCCCCCTTCCCTCTTCCCTTCCCTCTTCCCTCTTCCCTTCCCTCTTCCCTCTTCCCGCTTCCCTTCCCTCTTCACTCTTCAATATCTCCTCTTCCCGCTTCCCGCTTCCCATTCCGTCTTATCTCTTCGCCCTTTAACCTAACCATAATCTGGGTTGGACGGACAGGATGGCTATATTGGGTTGGGCGGATAGGGTTGATAAGGTGGGTAGGGCATATACATGTGCGAAAGTGGGTGGGGTGGATATGTTTGATAAGGGTCGCCTCGCCTTATCTAACACCGCATTCAGCTCTCTCGCACGCACACACACACACACACACACACACACACACACACACACTCACTCATTCCACCAATGCTGCACTGCACCCTCCATGACTTTCCATGTCAAATGCCATGCAACATGCCGTGCCATGTGATATGATAACCCTGAAGGAGTGGCAATTGTGCAGTCAGCTATGGCTCCAACGAGCAGCAGCCACACCAGCACCCACTCACCCCCTTGCCTCATGCATCCTCACCCACTTACCCACTTACCCTCATCCACTTACCCACTTACCCTCATCCACTTACCCACTTACCCTCATCCACTTACCCACTTACCCTCATCCACTTACCCACTTACCCTCATCCACTTACCCACTTACCCTCATCCACTTACCCACTTACCCTCACCCACTTACCCACTTACCCTCACCCACTTACCCACTTACCCTCACCCACTTACCCACTTTACCCTCACCCACTTACCCACTTACCCTCACCCACTTACCCACTTACCCTCACCCACTTACCCACTTACCCTCACCCACTTACCCACTTATCCTCACCCACTTACCCACTTACCCTCACCCACTTACCCACTTACCCTCACCCACTTACCCTCACCCACTTACCCACTTACCCTCACCCACTTACCCTCACCCACTTACCCTCACCCACTTACCCTCACCCACTTACCCTCACCCACTTACCCTCACCCCCGTTCCCTGGCTCACAGCAACCCCACCTCCCCTCCCCAGAAAGAAAGCAGCGATGCCGTGGGCTCATGTGCTTACCTGCAAGCTTGCGGATTGCTTCTCTCCCCTCTTCCCCAACTCCCCGCCCATCACACTTCCAGCTGTTGGACATAGGGATGGACGAGTCCTCCTTGCTTGTTGACCGGAGGGCTCGGCAGTGGATGCACATCAGAAGCACCACGTGCTTGACAAGCATGCGGTCCCATCTCTCCTTCCCCAACACCTTGTTTCCCAACTCCCGCCACCCGTCACCCCCCCAGCTGTCGGACATAGGGACGGACGAGTCCTCCTTGCTGTATGGAGTGGAGGGATAGGGATTGAGAGTGGGCGGGCACCACGTGTGTGACATGACAAGCACCACGAGCTGAATCCACCAGCACACTTTCTGCCACTTACAAACAGCACTCGCTTCTGTTGAGAAGCTGCCATCAGGTGGTACACGCAGTTTGAGCTGCTGTAGCAACTGAGCCCTACAAATGCTTCTAACTTAAGAACATACTTTCGGGAAAGCGATCTTAAAGTACAACTGCTGATAACCTGCAATTGAACTGGTGTTTCTGCTCTCTCAAAGCAATGATGCATTGTGGGTTTGCTGTGTGGTAGTATATGTGTGATGTTCATTGTGTGCATGTTTCTGTTTGTCTGTTTGAGTAAGGCTGGATTCAAAGTGTATATCTCAATTAAATACAGCATGCAGACAGGGCCAAACTCTAACCAACCAGCTCATACACAGTCACTCATGCACACATCACAAGCCCTTGTGTCTCAGTTTTCCATGCGACGTGCCCTGCCATCCCATCCCATGTGCCACAACAACTGGCACCTAATCAGCCAACCATATCCCTTAAAAATCGGAGTAGCACTCAGCCCTCCTCCTCAGGATGAGCGAGCCTCTCACAGCTCTCCCCCTCAGCGGGAGATGGGCTGCACCACAAGGGGGGAGCGCACGCTGTGGCCCTGGTTGTCAGCCCAGACTAGATACCCATACTTGAAGTCATTACTGGGGGTATCCACCGTAATCGTCACCGTGTAGCTTTTCTTCTCCCCGGGAGCCAGCGTGAGGCTCCTAGGCCCCACAGTCACCTTCACGCCCTGCGGGGACTTCCCAGATACACTGTAAGTGGACTGAGACTGCCCCACGTTGGTGACGGTGCGGGTGACCTGCAGGGAGCCCTGCAGGCGAGGCAGAGTGATGGTGGGCAGGTTGAGATTCCGAACAGCCAGAGGCGAGAGCGCCACCCCTGGGAACTCCTTTTTCGCGCGGTTCAGGTCCTGCCCTGCGAGGAAATTCTGGTAGTCGCGGTCGCGGGCGTCATAGGTGAGGCCGGGGTCGAGCATGGCCGGGGGGAACACGTGGCCTGCGCCCATCTCCCACGGGGTGGCCTCCCCACCCGTCGAACTCTTGATTGGGCTCTTGCTCGTGTCCGTCACCCGCGCCGTCGTCATCAGTGCTGACATCACCTGCGCCGGGGTCCAGCTGGGGTACTTCTGGATGATTAAAGCGGCTAGCCCCGCTAAATGCGGGGTGGCCATGGAAGTGCCCGACATGCGCGCGAGACCACCGGTGTCGCCGGGCTTCTTCCCGGGAACAGCGGCTACGAGGTCCACTCCCGGGCCGATGATGTCGGGCTTCAGAACGGCGTTGCCTGGCTTGGGCGGCTGGGTTGTGGCGGAGGGCTGCAGCAGGGGGCCGCGGGAAGAGAAGTCAGCCACCACCGGGGCGGAGGAGGAGGAGGAGGTGAAGGTGATCCCCCCGTCTGCAGTCAGAACCGTGCTGCTGCCGTCCGTGCCATCAGTGCCATCGGTGCTGTTGCCATTGAAGTTGCCCCCTGTGCTGTCGTCAGTGCCGTTGCAGTTGATGTTGCTGTTGCTGTTGCTGCTGGCAGAGGCGGTGCCGCTGAGAGCGAGCGACTGCGCGCCGGCAGTTGAGGACGCGAGGGAGGCGCCGCCTCGGGCAATGGTGCTGGCACCAACGGTGAGGTAGAAAGGCGCGAAGTTGTCAAGCGTGCGGTAGAACCCTCCACGCCCGGGAGGCCCAGCGTTGCCGGCAGCAAAGGCGACAAACACCCCTGCAGCATTGGCGCGCATGAAAGCGAGATCGTTGAAATAGTTGTCGTTGGGATCCATGCCGCCCAGAGACAGCGACAGCACATCCACACCGTCCGCCACGCCCTGATTCACGGCTGCGATGATGTCTGATTCCGTGGCGTACATGTCCCCGTTGCGGTCCGTCCAGAAGATCTTGTACGCCGCAATGCGCGCTGCCGGCGCCATGCCGCTCACCTGCCCGCCGCCCTTCACCTTCACGGGGTTTCCCGCGGCTGCCCCCGCGCACCACGTGCCATGGCCGTCCGCATCTCGCGGCGTGAGCCAGTCGTTGGTCAGCACGGGCTTTCCGCTGCTCTGCTGGAAGCCAGCATAGAAGGCCTTGGCGCCGATCACCTTGTTGTTGCACCGGAACGAGCTCGACTGCTCGCACTTGCCCTTCCACCCCGCGGGCAGCTGCGAGGAGAAGCCCTTATCGCTGAAGGACGGGTGTTCGGGCCAGATACCCGAGTCCACGATCCCCACCACCGTGCCGTCGCCCGCCTTGCTCTGCCCACCCACTGCCGGCCACACCTTCCCGGGCAGCCCCAGAAACTGCGGCGAGTCGCTCGTTTGCCGGCGGAACACGCGGCTGGCGCGGACGGACGCCACGGCAGGGTGGCGCCGCAGCCGCCACGCCTGGTATGGCGTGAGGCGCGCGGCGAAGCCGTTGGATGTGTGCTTGTAGCTGTAGAGCAGCCCGTCCTCGGGTACGCCCGCCTCAGATGCCACCTGCGCCTGCTGCCGCTGCAGCAGCCCCGCGAACGCCGCCACCTGGGGGCGGTCCATGCTCAGACTCAGCCGGTGCCGCGGGCACCCGCCGCCGCCGTTTCGTCCGCCGTTACCGTTACCGCCGCGACCGCCGCGACTGCCGCGACCGCCGCGAGCGTTGGGAGTTGCGGCGGTGTCAGATGTGCCGTTTGCGGGCGGCGCGGGCATTGTTGCGTTTGGGAGGAGGTTGTCGCCGTTGGTGTCGTCCAGATCGACGGATTCGTCGCCTGCGACGTCGGCGGCGGAGTCGCCGGCGGAGAGAATCATCTGCGGCACGGAATCACTGTCCTCCTCGTCGCTGCCGTCGTCCCACGTGGCCGTCGCGGGGTAGCCCGCGATTCCGCCGCGATATTCGGAGAGGGGAGGCGCCGTGCTCAGGCGAACGATGTAGACCGCGGAGCCGTCTGCTGCTGGCGTCGCCAGTTCTCCAGAGTTTTCCCTGGAGGGAGCCGCGAGGTGCGAATTCTCTCCGCCGTTGCGCCATGCGCGGTTCAGGTTGCGCCAAACTGATTCGCGGCTTGCACTGGATGGCTGTGCCGCCAGGAGGAATGAGGCCAGCAGCAGCAGCATCGTGATCGCGGGACCGTCCCTCATGACGATAATTAGCTATTGGAGGGCAGGTGTTTGTTCTAACGGTGCCTGTCACGGTTGCGTGCAGACGTTTGTTGGCCTACTACCTGCAGAACGAATAAAAGGAACAGATGTTGAATAGCTGTGAACGCTACTGGAAGGCTTGAATTGTGATGCTGGTTCGAGTGGGGTTATGCAAGCATTTGTACTCGCCAGCTCACATGTGGAGTGTCACATTTGGGTGGATGGGGGGGGGCTCGTCGCGCCGCGATGCACCTGCGCAGATGCTGAGCATTTGCAGAAGGTCCGAAGATCGGGCAGGTGAGGGATTTCTCGGGCTTGCCTGCGGCTTTGGTTGATCCATGTGGTTCACCAGGTTTCGCGAAACACGTCGTCAAAGCACTGTGTTAATTTCTGGAGGCTCTGGGTTCGATGAATATTTCGCACATGCGTCGCATCACTCGCACTTCCGCAATTATTCCGTCCTCGGGCAGACCGTGCATACCCGTGACGAGCACTTGAAGCTTGGTCCTGAGAGGAATTTCGGACCTGTGTGTGGCTGGGAATGCGGCGCGGGTCAGTCTGCGCGTGCACGAGACGGGACAGACCCAGTGCATGGGAGGTTGTGGTTACCAGCACTCCCCTTTCGCTCAGGCCACCAGTCCAACGAAATCCATGCCAAAGAAAGAACGAAGTCGGAAGTCGCGGAAGTCAACTGGCAAGGACCAGGGAGGCCGCCAGCAAAGCTGGGAGGGATGCACATTAGAAAATATGCACATTAGAAAACATTTTTGGTAAAAAAATAGGGGGCACGGTCACTGAGAAGGATGTTTTCACGCGACAGATAAAGCGTTTTTCGGAATCAGTTATTTCCGAAATGGTAAGAAATCACACAAATGGTCCCAGATGAAACTCCCGCCAAAAACATAAACCCAAATGGAACCTGGATTCATTTTCGGACGAATCAACTATTAACACGCAACACGCCACCAGGTGTTTGGGGTTGATCCGTTCACAAACCACATCCGATAGTGATTGGTTTTAGTTTTGTTAGAAGTAAGCAGATTGGTTGGGCGCGAGCGGGAATTTTGTGTCTTTTCAGGTTGTTTTGGCAAGAGTTACATGTGTGACCATTCGCGTGATATTTTACCTGCTGTTAGTGACTGCATCCGTGACCCTACTTTCCAAATCCGTATGAAAACCCGATAAAGTGACCGTACACATTGATTTTTTAGCTTTCACGTCATCGAGTCCTATGCTGGTTACTATTGGCATAATTTCCCCACATTATTTGTATCTCTAGTTTGGTCATTGAGCATTCACATCATTGGCTCACTAGGTTGATTGGGCTGTTGATTGATGACCTCAATGTGCACAGCCACTGTCCAATATTCTGATTCTTTACTGGCTACAGGTTGTTTATTGACCATTCACTTCATTGGCTCACTAGCGTTAGTGACAGCTTGGGCCGATTGGGTTGTGGCTCAATAACCTCAATGTGCACAGTCACCGTGTCCAACACCTTGAATCGCCGTTTCCCGTCTTTCGACTCCACTGTCTGCGACTTCTCATCCACCACCCAGTCACTTGACGGCGCATTCCCACCGAGCTTGTTGGCCTCGGCAACAGCAGCAGCTTTCCCCTTGGGAGGTTCCTTGGGTACGAGGTAGACAGGGCCTTCTATGCCATATCTAAGATTGGCCAAAGAAAAGAAAGCACATCACACAGGTTGTTCAATAGGTGTGAGTTGTGCAAACACAAAACAACTCGGAAACGAGGCTTTTTGTTCACAAGATGCATAAACTAAAAATGGAAAGCAAGCAAGCAAGTAAGAAAGAACGCTGCTTACTTGGGCACGAAGACAATGAGCCCATTGGAGCGAACCATCACTATCCGCCCCTCCGCATCCGTTGGGCTGGCGAGGAAATGATGAGAGGAGAGATGTTTGAAGGAAGCGGGGTGAGTATGTGAGAGAGTGAGGGCGAAAAAGACAGACGACATGTGCAAGACAAGAAACATGCTGTGCATGGGAAGGGAAGCATAGGAAGAAGAGTGCAGGAAGAAGAAGTGGGTGTGCAGGAGAGGGAGTAATGGCAGTGAGCAGTAAGAGGGGCACTCTGACGACACGCTGACAGCACGCTGACTGCTCACCGAGTGCGGAAGAAGATGAGAGTGTGAAGCTCCACTGATGCTCGCCCCGCCATCTGAGCATTGCGGTTGCGATAGTTGAGGTCTGATACAGTGGGGAGGAGGGTTAGGAGGAACAAGAAGTAGGGGGGAGAGAGGGAGCCCAGCAGAAGATAAGGAAGTGTGTAGGGAGAGAGGTGAGGAGGAGGGGTAGAAGCAACAAGAGGGAGAGGAGAGGGTAGGCTTCTCAACATGTTTTTTCACACAGCTATGGCATGTTGATCCGACGCATGAACACATTCTGTGCAATTTTCTGCCTGCTGTTTCTATTTGCTGCCTAGTATTGTATTGACTGGAAAAGAAAATTTATCCAGAGAAAACAACACTAACGTCGTGATGGGACAGAAAAGAGAGTGTGGACAGACTTGAAAAGAAAAAAGAATCTGCCTCTGTGTCGGTGCTTACTGTCAGTGAGGGCAGTGAGAGCAGTCTTATCCTTGGTCTGATCGGGCAATGGTGTCAACCGATGGCAGCGGCCAGCAAGCGATGCACCACCACATCTGTGTGGGAGGTGGGCACAGTTACAGTTAGGGAAGAGGGGTGACCGAGGATTGGGAGATTTTGAGGCACCTCAAAAGCCACAGTCGGGGGGGAGAGGAGGGGAGGGGGCTAAGCCACTTAAAAGAGCGGGGGGCTGGGCCAGCAGGCTTAAAATGCACACGGTGTCAACGGATGGGGGCCAGCAGGCGATGGGTTGCTTCACAGTGGGTAGAGTCACAGTCGGGGGAAGAGGAGGGGAGGGGGGACCAAGGGGACTTAAAAGACAGTGGAGTCAACCCGATGGCTGCGGCTAGCAGGCGATGCACCACCAGGTCTGCATGGGCGATGGGGCAGAGGGGCACGAGGGAGCAGAGGGGCACGAGGGAGCAGAGGGGCACGAGGGAGCAGAGGGCACGAGGGAGCAGAGGGGCACGAGGGAGCAGAGGGGCACGAGGGAGCAGAGGGGCACGAGGGAGCAGAGGGGCACGAGGGAGCAGAGGGAGCAAGAGGGGCAGCAGGAGGCAGGGCACGAGGGAGCAGAGGGGCACGAGGGAGCAGAGGGGCACGAGGGAGCAGAGGGGGCACGAGGGAGCAGAGGGGCACGAGGGAGCAGAGGGGCACGAGGGGGGGAGGGAGCAGAGGGCAGGGAGCAGAGGGGCACGAGGGAGCAGAGGGGCACGAGGGAGCAGAGGGGCACGAGGGAGCAGAGGGGCACGAGGGAGCAGAGGGGCACGAGGGAGCAGAGGGGCACGAGGAGGAAGGGGCAGAGGGCACGAGGGAGCAGAGGGGCACGAGGGAGCAGAGGGGCACGAGGGAGCAGAGGGGCACGAGGGAGCAGAGGGGCACGAGGGAGCAGAGGGGGCCGAGGGAGCAGAGGGCACGAGGGAGCAGAGGGGCACGAGGGAGCAGAGGGGCACGAGGGAGCAGAGGGCACGAGGGAGCAGAGGGGCACGAGGGAGCAGAGGGGCACGAGGGAGCAGAGGGGCACGAGGGAGCAGAGGGGCACGAGGGAGCAGAGGGGCACGAGGGAGCAGAGGGGCACGAGGGAGCAGAGGGGCACGAGGGAGCAGAGGGGCACGAGGGAGCAGAGGGGCACGAGGGAGCAGAGGGGCACGAGGGAGCAGAGGGGCACGAGGGAGCAGAGGGGCACGAGGGAGCAGAGGGGCACGAGGGAGCAGAGGGGCACGAGGAGCAGAGGGGCACGAGGGAGCAGAGGGGCACGAGGGAGCAGAGGGGCACGAGGGAGCAGAGGGGCACGAGGGAGCAGAGGGGCACGAGGGAGCAGAGAGGGGCACGAGGGAGCAGAGGGGCACGAGGGAGCAGAGGGGCACGAGGGGGGGGGAAGCAGAGGGGCACGAGGGAGCAGAGGGGCACGAGGGAGCAGAGGGGCACGAGGGAGCAGAGGGGCACGAGGGAGCAGAGGGGCACGAGGAGGGAAGCAGAGGGGCACGAGGGAGCAGAGGGGCACGAGGGAGCAGAGGGGCACGAGGGAGCAGAGGGGCACGAGGGAGCAGAGGGGCACGAGGGAGCAGAGGGGCACGAGGGAGCAGAGGGGCACGAGGGAGCAGAGGGGCACGAGGGAGCAGAGGGGGCACGAGGGAGCAGAGGGGCACGAGGGAGCAGAGGGGCACGAGGGAGCAGAGGGGCCACGGGGAGCAGAGGGGCACGAGGGAGCAGAGGGGCACGAGGGAGCAGAGGGGCACGAGGGAGCAGAGGGGCACGAGGGGAGCAGAGGGGCACGAGGGAGCGTATCCCGCGGGCTCGCACCTGGGTCATGCAGCGAGTGGTGAGGATGCGGATAAGCTTGTTGAAGTACGGGTCTGGGCCCTGCTAGTGACACAGAGGCAAACACAACGGGTCAAGAGGGGGAAATAGGTATGATTCAAGTGGGAAAATTTTAGAATCGACTCCACAGAGGTCCCTGCGGGCGAGTGGTGAGGATGCGGATAAGCTTTGTTGAAGTACGGGTCTGCGCCTGAGGGGGGAGAGAAGTGAGATGGGGCAGAGGGGCACGAGGGAGCAGAGGGGCACGAGGGAGCAGAGGGGCACGAGGGAGCAGAGGGGGGGAGCAGAGGGGAACGAGGGAGCAGAGGGGCACGAGGGAGCAGAGGGGCACGAGGGAGCAGAGGGGCACGAGGGAGCAGAGGGGCACGAGGGAGCAGAGGGGCACGAGGGAGCAGAGGGGCACGAGGGAGCAGAGGGGCACGAGGGAGCAGAGGGGCACGAGGGAGCAGAGGGGCACGAGGGAGCAGAGGGGCACGAGGGAGCAGAGGGGCACGAGGGAGCAGAGGGGCACGAGGGAGCAGAGGGGCACGAGGGAGCAGAGGGGCACGAGGGAGCAGAGGGGCACGAGGGAGCAGAGGGGCACGAGGGAGCAGAGGGGCACGAGGGAGCAGAGGGGCACGAGGGAGCAGGGGGCACGAGGGAGCAGAGGGGCACGAGGGAGCAGAGGGGCACGAGGGAGCAGAGGGCACGAGGGAGCAGAGGGGCACGAGGGAGCAGAGGGGCACGAGGGAGCAGAGGGGCACGAGGGAGCAGAGGGGCACGAGGGAGCAGAGGGGCACGAGGGGAGCAGAGGGGCACGAGGGAGCAGAGGGGCACGAGGGAGCAGAGGGCACGAGGGAGCAGAGGGGCACGAGGGAGCAGAGGGGCACGAGGGAGCAGAGGGGCACGAGGGGCAAGAGGGGGCACGAGGGAGCAGAGGGGCACGAGGGAGCAGCGAGGGCACAGAGGGGCACAGAGGGGGGCACGAGGGAGCAGAGGGGCACGAGGGAGCAGAGGGCACGAGGGAGCAGAGGGGCACGAGGGAGCAGAGGGGCACGAGGGGAGCAGAGGGGCACGAGGGAGCAGAGGGGCACGAGGGAGCAGAGGGGCACGAGGGAGCAGAGGGGCACGAGGGAGCAGAGGGGCACGAGGGAGGAGAGAGGGGCACGAGGGAGCAGAGGGGCACGAGGGAGCAGAGGGGCAGGGGCACGAGGGAGCAGAGGGGGGCACGAGGGAGCAGAGGGGCACGAGGGAGCAGAGGGGCACGAGGGAGCAGAGGGGCACGAGGGAGCAAGAGGGGCACGAGGGAGCAGAGGGGCACGAGGGAGCAGAGGGGGCACGAGGGAGCAGAGGGGCACGAGGGAGCAGAGGGGCACGAGGGAGCAGAGGGGCACGAGGGAGCAGAGGGGCACGAGGGAGCAGAGGGGCACGAGGGAGCAGAGGGGCACGAGGGAGCAGAGGGGCACGAGGGAGCAGAGGGGCACGAGGGAGCAGAGGGGCACGAGGGAGCAGAGGGGCACGAGGGAGCAGAGGGGCACGAGGGAGCAGAGGGGCACGAGGGAGCAGAGGGGCACGAGGGAGCAGAGGGGCACGAGGGAGCAGAGGGGCACGAGGGAGCAGAGGGGCACGAGGAGCAGAGGGGCACGAGGGAGCAGAGGGGCACGAGGGAGCAGAGGGGCACGAGGGAGCAGAGGGGCACGAGGGAGCAGAGGGGCACGAGGGAGCAGAGGGGCACGAGGGAGCAGAGGGGCACGAGGGAGCAGAGGGGCACGAGGGAGCAGAGGGGCACGAGGGAGCAGAGGGGCACGAGGGAGCAGAGGGGCACGAGGGAGCAGAGGGGCACGAGGGAGCAGAGGGGCACGAGGGAGCAGAGGGGCACGAGGGAGCAGAGGGGCACGAGGGAGCAGAGGGGCACGAGGGAGCAGAGGGGCACGAGGGGAGCAGAGGGGCACGAGGGAGCAGAGGGGCACGAGGGAGCAGAGGGGCACGAGGGAGCAGAGGGGCACGAGGGAGCAGAGGGGCACGAGGGAGCAGAGGGGCACGAGGGAGCAGAGGGGCACGAGGGAGCAGAGGGGCACGAGGGAGCAGAGGGGCACGAGGGAGCAGAGGGGCACGAGGGAGCAGAGGGGCACGAGGGAGCAGAGGGGCACGAGGGAGCAGAGGGGCACGAGGGAGCAGAGGGGCACGAGGGAGCAGAGGGGCACGAGGGAGCAGAGGGCACGAGGGAGCAGAGGGGGCACGAGGGAGCAGAGGGGCACGAGGGAGCAGAGGGGCACGAGGGAGCAGAGGGCACGAGGGAGGCAGAGGGGCACGAGGGAGCAGAGGGGCACGAGGGAGCAGAGGGGCACGAGGGAGGCAGAGGGGCCCGAGGGAGCAGAGGGGCACGAGGAGCAGAGGGGCACGAGGGAGCAGAGGGGCACGAGGGAGCAGAGGGGCACGAGGGAGCAGAGGGGCACGAGGGGGCAGAGGGGCACGAGGGAGCAGAGGGCACGAGGGAGCAGAGGGGCAGAACGAGGGAGCAGAGGGCACGAGGGAGCAGAGGGGGGCACGAGGGAGCAGAGGGGCACGAGGGAGCAGAGGGGCACGAGGGAGCAGAGGGGCACGAGGAGCAGAGGGGCACGAGGAGGGCAGAGGGGCACGAGGGAGCAGAGGGGCACGAGGGAGCAAGGGCACAGAGGGAGCAGAGGGGCACGACAGGGAGCAGAGGGCACGAGGGAGCAGAGGGGCACGAGGGAGCAGAGGGGCACGAGGGAGCAGAGGGGCAAAGGGGAGCAGAGGGGCACACGAGGAGGGCAGAGGGGCAGACGAGGGAGCAGAGGGGCACGAGGGAGCAGAGGGCACGAGGGAGCAGAGGGCACGAGGGAGCAGAGGGGCACGAGGGAGCAGAGGGGCACGAGGGAGCAGAGGGGCACGAGGGAGCAGAGGGGCACGAGGGAGCAGGGGCACGAGGGAAGCAGAGGGGCACGAGGGAGCAGAGGGGCACGAGGGAGCAGAGGGGCACGAGGGAGCAGAGGGGCACGAGGGAGCAGAGGGGCACGAGGGAGCAGAGGGCACGAGGGAGCAGAGGGGCACGAGGGAGCAGAGGGCACGAGGGAGCAGAGGGGCACGAGGGGGCAGAGGGGCACGAGGGAGCAGAGGGGCACGAGGGAGCAGAGGGGCACGAGGAGCAGAGGGGCACGAGGGAGCAGAGGGGGCACGAGGGAGCAGAGGGGCACGAGGGAGCAGAGGGGCACGAGGGAGCAGAGGGGCACGAGGGAGCAGAGGGGCACGAGGGAGCAGAGGGGCACGAGGGAGCAGAGGGGCACGAGGGAGCAGAGGGGCACGAGGGAGCAGAGGGGCACGAGGGAGCAGAGGGGGCGAGGGAGCAGAGGGCACGAGGGAGCAGAGGGGCACGAGGGAGCAGAGGGGCACGAGGGAGCAGAGGGGCACGAGGGAGCAGAGGGGCACGAGGGAGCAGAGGGCACGAGGGAGCAGAGGGGCACGAGGGAGCAGAGGGGCACGAGGGAGCAGAGGGGCACGAGGGACAGCGAGGGAGCAGAGGGGCACGAGGGAGCAGAGGGGCACGAGGGAGCAGAGGGGCACGAGGGAGCAGAGGGGCACGAGGGAGCAGAGGGGCACGAGGGAGCAGAGGGGCACGAGGGAGCAGAGGGGCACGAGGGAGCAGAGGGGCACGAGGGAGCAGAGGGGCACGAGGGAGCAGAGGGGCACGAGCAGACGAGGGAGCAGAGGGGCACGAGGGAGCAAGGGGGCACGAGGGAGCAGAGGGGCACGAGGGAGCAGAGGGGCACGAGGGAGCAGAGGGGCACGAGGGAGCAGAGGGGCACGAGGGAGCAGAGGGCACGAGGGAGCAGAGGGGCACGAGGGAGCAGAGGGGCACGAGGGAGCAGAGGGGCACGAGGGAGCAGAGGGGCACGAGGGAGCAGAGGGGCACGAGGGAGCAGAGGGGCACGAGGGAAGCAGAGGGGCACGAGGGAGCAGAGGGGCACGAGGGAGCAGAGGGGCACGAGGGAGCAGAGGGGCACGAGGGAGCAGAGGGGCACGAGGGAGCAGAGGGGCACGAGGGAGCAAGGGGCACGAGGGAGCAGAGGGGCACGAGGGAGCAGAGGGGCACGAGGGAGCAGAGGGGGGCACGAGGAGCAGAGGGGCACGAGGGAGCAGAGGGGCACGAGGGAGCAGAGGGCACGAGGGAGCAGAGGGGCACGAGGGAGCAGAGGGGCACGAGGGAGCAGAGGGGCACGAGGACGAGGGAGGCAGAGGGGCACGAGGGAGCAGAGGGGCACGAGGGAGCAGAGGGGCACGAGGGAGCAGAGGGGCACGAGGGAGCAGAGGGGCACGAGGGAGCAGAGGGGCACGAGGGAGCAGAGGGGCACGAGGGAGCAGAGGGGCACGAGGGAGCAGAGGGGCACGAGGGAGCAGAGGGGCACGAGGGAGCAGAGGGGCACGAGGGAGCAGAGGGGCACGAGGGAGCAGAGGGGCACGAGGGAGCAGAGGGGCACGAGGGAGCAGAGGGGCACGAGGGAGCAGAGGGGGGCGAGGGAGCAGAGGGGGCACGAGGGAGCAGAGGGGCACGAGGGAGCAGAGGGGCACGAGGGAGCAGAGGGGCACGAGGGAGCAGAGGGGCACGAGGGAGCAGAGGGGCACGAGGGAGCAGAGGGGCACGAGGGAGCAGAGGGGCACGAGGGGGAGAGGGGCACGAGGGAGCAGAGGGGCACGAGGGAGCAGAGGGGCACGAGGGAGCAGAGGGGCACGAGGGAGCAGAGGGGCACGAGGGAGCAGAGGGGCACGAGGAGCAGAGGGGCACGAGGGAGCAGAGGGGCACGAGGGAGCAGAGGGGCACGAGGGAGCAGAGGGGCACGAGGGAGCAGAGGGGCACGAGGGAGCAGAGGGGCACGAGGGAGCAGAGGGGCACGAGGGAGCAGAGGGGCACGAGGGAGCAGAGGGGCACGAGGGAGCAGAGGGGGGCACGAGGGAGCAGAGGGGCACGAGGGAGCAGAGGGCACGAGGGAGCAGAGGGGCACGAGGGAGCAGAGGGGCACGAGGGAGCAGAGGGGCACGAGGGAGCAGAGGGGCACGAGGGAGCAGAGGGGCACGAGGGAGCAGAGGGGCACGAGGGAGCAGAGGGGCACGAGGGAGCAGAGGGGCACGAGGGAGCAGAGGGGCACGAGGGAGCAGAGGGGCACGAGGGAGCAGAGGGGCACGAGGGAGCAGAGGGGCACGAGGGAGCAGAGGGGCACGAGGAGCAGAGGGGCACGAGGGAGCAGAGGGGCACGAGGGAGCAGAGGGGCACGAGGGAGCAGAGGGGCACGAGGGAGCAGAGGGGCACGAGGGAGCAGAGGGGCACGAGGGAGCAGAGGGGCACGAGGGAGCAGAGGGGCACGAGGGAGCAGAGGGCACGAGGGGAGCAGAGGGGCACGAGGGAGCAGAGGGGCACGAGGGAGCAGAGGGGCACGAGGGAGCAGAGGGGCACGAGGGAGCAGAGGGGCACGAGGGAGCAGAGGGGCACGAGGGAGCAGAGGGGCACGAGGGAGCAGAGGGGCACGAGGGAGCAGAGGGGCACGAGGGGCAGAGGGGCACGAGGGAGCAGAGGGGCACGAGGAGCAGAGGGGCACGAGGGAGCAGAGGGGCACGAGGAGCAGAGGGGCACGAGGGAGCAGAGGAGGGGGCACGAGGGAGCAGAGGGGCACGAGGGAGCAGAGGGGCACGAGGGAGCAGAGGGGCACGAGGGAGCAGAGGGGCACGAGGGAGCAGAGGGGCACGAGGGAGCAGAGGGGGCACGAGGGAGCAGAGGGGCACGAGGGAGCAGAGGGGCACGAGGGAGCAGAGGGGCACGAGGGAGCAGAGGGGCACGAGGGAGCAGAGGGGCACGAGGGAGCAGAGGGGCACGAGGGAGCAGAGGGGCACGAGGGAGCAGAGGGGCACGAGGGAGCAGAGGGGCACGAGGGAGCAGAGGGGCACGAGGGAGCAGAGGGGCACGAGGGAGCAGAGGGGCACGAGGGAGCAGAGGGGCACGAGGGAGCAGAGGGGCACGAGGGAGCAGAGGGGCACGAGGGAGCAGAGGGGCACGAGGGAGCAGAGGGGCACGAGGGAGCAGAGGGGCACGAGGGAGCAGAGGGGCACGAGGGAGCAGAGGGGCACGAGGGAGCAGAGGGGCACGAGGGAGCAGAGGGGCACGAGGGAGCAGAGGGGCACGAGGGAGCAGAGGGGCACGAGGGAGCAGAGGGGCACGAGGGAGCAGAGGGGCACGAGGGAGCAGAGGGGCACGAGGGAGCAGAGGGGCACGAGGGAGCAGAGGGGCACGAGGGAGCAGAGGGGCACGAGGGAGCAGAGGGGCACGAGGGAGCAGAGGGGCACGAGGGAGCAGAGGGGCACGAGGGAGCAGAGGGGCACGAGGGAGCAGAGGGGCACGAGGGAGCAGAGGGGCACGAGGGAGCAGAGGGGCACGAGGGAGCAGAGGGGCACGAGGGAGCAGAGGGGCACGAGGGAGCAGAGGGGCACGAGGGAGCAGAGGGGCACGAGGGAGCAGAGGGGCACGAGGGAGCAGAGGGGCACGAGGGAGCAGAGGGGCACGAGGGAGCAGAGGGGCACGAGGGAGCAGAGGGGCACGAGGGAGCAGAGGGGCACGAGGGAGCAGAGGGGCACGAGGGAGCAGAGGGGCACGAGGGAGCAGAGGGGCACGAGGGAGCAGAGGGGCACGAGGGAGCAGAGGGGCACGAGGGAGCAGAGGGGCACGAGGGAGCAGAGGGGCACGAGGGAGCAGAGGGGCACGAGGGAGCAGAGGGGCACGAGGGAGCAGAGGGGCACGAGGGAGCAGAGGGGCACGAGGGAGCAGAGGGGCACGAGGGAGCAGAGGGGCACGAGGGAGCAGAGGGGCACGAGGGAGCAGAGGGGCACGAGGGAGCAGAGGGGCACGAGGGAGCAGAGGGGCACGAGGGAGCAGAGGGGCACGAGGGAGCAGAGGGGCACGAGGGAGCAGAGGGGCACGAGGGAGCAGAGGGGCACGAGGGAGCAGAGGGGCACGAGGGAGCAGAGGGGCACGAGGGAGCAGAGGGGCACGAGGGAGCAGAGGGGCACGAGGGAGCAGAGGGGCACGAGGGAGCAGAGGGGCACGAGGGAGCAGAGGGGCACGAGGGAGCAGAGGGGCACGAGGGAGCAGAGGGGCACGAGGGAGCAGAGGGGCACGAGGGAGCAGAGGGGCACGAGGGAGCAGAGGGGCACGAGGGAGCAGAGGGGCACGAGGGAGCAGAGGGGCACGAGGGAGCAGAGGGGCACGAGGGAGCAGAGGGGCACGAGGGAGCAGAGGGGCACGAGGGAGCAGAGGGGCACGAGGGAGCAGAGGGGCACGAGGGAGCAGAGGGGCACGAGGGAGCAGAGGGGCACGAGGGAGCAGAGGGGCACGAGGGAGCAGAGGGGCACGAGGGAGCAGAGGGGCACGAGGGAGCAGAGGGGCACGAGGGAGCAGAGGGGCACGAGGGAGCAGAGGGGCACGAGGGAGCAGAGGGGCACGAGGGAGCAGAGGGGCACGAGGGAGCAGAGGGGCACGAGGGAGCAGAGGGGCACGAGGGAGCAGAGGGGCACGAGGGAGCAGAGGGGCACGAGGGAGCAGAGGGGCACGAGGGAGCAGAGGGGCACGAGGGAGCAGAGGGGCACGAGGGAGCAGAGGGGCACGAGGGAGCAGAGGGGCACGAGGGAGCAGAGGGGCACGAGGGAGCAGAGGGGCACGAGGGAGCAGAGGGGCACGAGGGAGCAGAGGGGCACGAGGGAGCAGAGGGGCACGAGGGAGCAGAGGGGCACGAGGGAGCAGAGGGGCACGAGGGAGCAGAGGGGCACGAGGGAGCAGAGGGGCACGAGGGAGCAGAGGGGCACGAGGGAGCAGAGGGGCACGAGGGAGCAGAGGGGCACGAGGGAGCAGAGGGGCACGAGGGAGCAGAGGGGCACGAGGGAGCAGAGGGGCACGAGGGAGCAGAGGGGCACGAGGGAGCAGAGGGGCACGAGGGAGCAGAGGGGCACGAGGGAGCAGAGGGGCACGAGGGAGCAGAGGGGCACGAGGGAGCAGAGGGGCACGAGGGAGCAGAGGGGCACGAGGGAGCAGAGGGGCACGAGGGAGCAGAGGGGCACGAGGGAGCAGAGGGGCACGAGGGAGCAGAGGGGCACGAGGGAGCAGAGGGGCACGAGGGAGCAGAGGGGCACGAGGGAGCAGAGGGGCACGAGGGAGCAGAGGGGCACGAGGGAGCAGAGGGGCACGAGGGAGCAGAGGGGCACGAGGGAGCAGAGGGGCACGAGGGAGCAGAGGGGCACGAGGGAGCAGAGGGGCACGAGGGAGCAGAGGGGCACGAGGGAGCAGAGGGGCACGAGGGAGCAGAGGGGCACGAGGGAGCAGAGGGGCACGAGGGAGCAGAGGGGCACGAGGGAGCAGAGGGGCACGAGGGAGCAGAGGGGCACGAGGGAGCAGAGGGGCACGAGGGAGCAGAGGGGCACGAGGGAGCAGAGGGGCACGAGGGAGCAGAGGGGCACGAGGGAGCAGAGGGGCACGAGGGAGCAGAGGGGCACGAGGGAGCAGAGGGGCACGAGGGAGCAGAGGGGCACGAGGGAGCAGAGGGGCACGAGGGAGCAGAGGGGCACGAGGGAGCAGAGGGGCACGAGGGAGCAGAGGGGCACGAGGGAGCAGAGGGGCACGAGGGAGCAGAGGGGCACGAGGGAGCAGAGGGGCACGAGGGAGCAGAGGGGCACGAGGGAGCAGAGGGGCACGAGGGAGCAGAGGGGCACGAGGGAGCAGAGGGGCACGAGGGAGCAGAGGGGCACGAGGGAGCAGAGGGGCACGAGGGAGCAGAGGGGCACGAGGGAGCAGAGGGGCACGAGGGAGCAGAGGGGCACGAGGGAGCAGAGGGGCACGAGGGAGCAGAGGGGCACGAGGGAGCAGAGGGGCACGAGGGAGCAGAGGGGCACGAGGGAGCAGAGGGGCACGAGGGAGCAGAGGGGCACGAGGGAGCAGAGGGGCACGAGGGAGCAGAGGGGCACGAGGGAGCAGAGGGGCACGAGGGAGCAGAGGGGCACGAGGGAGCAGAGGGGCACGAGGGAGCAGAGGGGCACGAGGGAGCAGAGGGGCACGAGGGAGCAGAGGGGCACGAGGGAGCAGAGGGGCACGAGGGAGCAGAGGGGCACGAGGGAGCAGAGGGGCACGAGGGAGCAGAGGGGCACGAGGGAGCAGAGGGGCACGAGGGAGCAGAGGGGCACGAGGGAGCAGAGGGGCACGAGGGAGCAGAGGGGCACGAGGGAGCAGAGGGGCACGAGGGAGCAGAGGGGCACGAGGGAGCAGAGGGGCACGAGGGAGCAGAGGGGCACGAGGGAGCAGAGGGGCACGAGGGAGCAGAGGGGCACGAGGGAGCAGAGGGGCACGAGGGAGCAGAGGGGCACGAGGGAGCAGAGGGGCACGAGGGAGCAGAGGGGCACGAGGGAGCAGAGGGGCACGAGGGAGCAGAGGGGCACGAGGGAGCAGAGGGGCACGAGGGAGCAGAGGGGCACGAGGGAGCAGAGGGGCACGAGGGAGCAGAGGGGCACGAGGGAGCAGAGGGGCACGAGGGAGCAGAGGGGCACGAGGGAGCAGAGGGGCACGAGGGAGCAGAGGGGCACGAGGGAGCAGAGGGGCACGAGGGAGCAGAGGGGCACGAGGGAGCAGAGGGGCACGAGGGAGCAGAGGGGCACGAGGGAGCAGAGGGGCACGAGGGAGCAGAGGGGCACGAGGGAGCAGAGGGGCACGAGGGAGCAGAGGGGCACGAGGGAGCAGAGGGGCACGAGGGAGCAGAGGGGCACGAGGGAGCAGAGGGGCACGAGGGAGCAGAGGGGCACGAGGGAGCAGAGGGGCACGAGGGAGCAGAGGGGCACGAGGGAGCAGAGGGGCACGAGGGAGCAGAGGGGCACGAGGGAGCAGAGGGGCACGAGGGAGCAGAGGGGCACGAGGGAGCAGAGGGGCACGAGGGAGCAGAGGGGCACGAGGGAGCAGAGGGGCACGAGGGAGCAGAGGGGCACGAGGGAGCAGAGGGGCACGAGGGAGCAGAGGGGCACGAGGGAGCAGAGGGGCACGAGGGAGCAGAGGGGCACGAGGGAGCAGAGGGGCACGAGGGAGCAGAGGGGCACGAGGGAGCAGAGGGGCACGAGGGAGCAGAGGGGCACGAGGGAGCAGAGGGGCACGAGGGAGCAGAGGGGCACGAGGGAGCAGAGGGGCACGAGGGAGCAGAGGGGCACGAGGGAGCAGAGGGGCACGAGGGAGCAGAGGGGCACGAGGGAGCAGAGGGGCACGAGGGAGCAGAGGGGCACGAGGGAGCAGAGGGGCACGAGGGAGCAGAGGGGCACGAGGGAGCAGAGGGGCACGAGGGAGCAGAGGGGCACGAGGGAGCAGAGGGGCACGAGGGAGCAGAGGGGCACGAGGGAGCAGAGGGGCACGAGGGAGCAGAGGGGCACGAGGGAGCAGAGGGGCACGAGGGAGCAGAGGGGCACGAGGGAGCAGAGGGGCACGAGGGAGCAGAGGGGCACGAGGGAGCAGAGGGGCACGAGGGAGCAGAGGGGCACGAGGGAGCAGAGGGGCACGAGGGAGCAGAGGGGCACGAGGGAGCAGAGGGGCACGAGGGAGCAGAGGGGCACGAGGGAGCAGAGGGGCACGAGGGAGCAGAGGGGCACGAGGGAGCAGAGGGGCACGAGGGAGCAGAGGGGCACGAGGGAGCAGAGGGGCACGAGGGAGCAGAGGGGCACGAGGGAGCAGAGGGGCACGAGGGAGCAGAGGGGCACGAGGGAGCAGAGGGGCACGAGGGAGCAGAGGGGCACGAGGGAGCAGAGGGGCACGAGGGAGCAGAGGGGCACGAGGGAGCAGAGGGGCACGAGGGAGCAGAGGGGCACGAGGGAGCAGAGGGGCACGAGGGAGCAGAGGGGCACGAGGGAGCAGAGGGGCACGAGGGAGCAGAGGGGCACGAGGGAGCAGAGGGGCACGAGGGAGCAGAGGGGCACGAGGGAGCAGAGGGGCACGAGGGAGCAGAGGGGCACGAGGGAGCAGAGGGGCACGAGGGAGCAGAGGGGCACGAGGGAGCAGAGGGGCACGAGGGAGCAGAGGGGCACGAGGGAGCAGAGGGGCACGAGGGAGCAGAGGGGCACGAGGGAGCAGAGGGGCACGAGGGAGCAGAGGGGCACGAGGGAGCAGAGGGGCACGAGGGAGCAGAGGGGCACGAGGGAGCAGAGGGGCACGAGGGAGCAGAGGGGCACGAGGGAGCAGAGGGGCACGAGGGAGCAGAGGGGCACGAGGGAGCAGAGGGGCACGAGGGAGCAGAGGGGCACGAGGGAGCAGAGGGGCACGAGGGAGCAGAGGGGCACGAGGGAGCAGAGGGGCACGAGGGAGCAGAGGGGCACGAGGGAGCAGAGGGGCACGAGGGAGCAGAGGGGCACGAGGGAGCAGAGGGGCACGAGGGAGCAGAGGGGCACGAGGGAGCAGAGGGGCACGAGGGAGCAGAGGGGCACGAGGGAGCAGAGGGGCACGAGGGAGCAGAGGGGCACGAGGGAGCAGAGGGGCACGAGGGAGCAGAGGGGCACGAGGGAGCAGAGGGGCACGAGGGAGCAGAGGGGCACGAGGGAGCAGAGGGGCACGAGGGAGCAGAGGGGCACGAGGGAGCAGAGGGGCACGAGGGAGCAGAGGGGCACGAGGGAGCAGAGGGGCACGAGGGAGCAGAGGGGCACGAGGGAGCAGAGGGGCACGAGGGAGCAGAGGGGCACGAGGGAGCAGAGGGGCACGAGGGAGCAGAGGGGCACGAGGGAGCAGAGGGGCACGAGGGAGCAGAGGGGCACGAGGGAGCAGAGGGGCACGAGGGAGCAGAGGGGCACGAGGGAGCAGAGGGGCACGAGGGAGCAGAGGGGCACGAGGGAGCAGAGGGGCACGAGGGAGCAGAGGGGCACGAGGGAGCAGAGGGGCACGAGGGAGCAGAGGGGCACGAGGGAGCAGAGGGGCACGAGGGAGCAGAGGGGCACGAGGGAGCAGAGGGGCACGAGGGAGCAGAGGGGCACGAGGGAGCAGAGGGGCACGAGGGAGCAGAGGGGCACGAGGGAGCAGAGGGGCACGAGGGAGCAGAGGGGCACGAGGGAGCAGAGGGGCACGAGGGAGCAGAGGGGCACGAGGGAGCAGAGGGGCACGAGGGAGCAGAGGGGCACGAGGGAGCAGAGGGGCACGAGGGAGCAGAGGGGCACGAGGGAGCAGAGGGGCACGAGGGAGCAGAGGGGCACGAGGGAGCAGAGGGGCACGAGGGAGCAGAGGGGCACGAGGGAGCAGAGGGGCACGAGGGAGCAGAGGGGCACGAGGGAGCAGAGGGGCACGAGGGAGCAGAGGGGCACGAGGGAGCAGAGGGGCACGAGGGAGCAGAGGGGCACGAGGGAGCAGAGGGGCACGAGGGAGCAGAGGGGCACGAGGGAGCAGAGGGGCACGAGGGAGCAGAGGGGCACGAGGGAGCAGAGGGGCACGAGGGAGCAGAGGGGCACGAGGGAGCAGAGGGGCACGAGGGAGCAGAGGGGCACGAGGGAGCAGAGGGGCACGAGGGAGCAGAGGGGCACGAGGGAGCAGAGGGGCACGAGGGAGCAGAGGGGCACGAGGGAGCAGAGGGGCACGAGGGAGCAGAGGGGCACGAGGGAGCAGAGGGGCACGAGGGAGCAGAGGGGCACGAGGGAGCAGAGGGGCACGAGGGAGCAGAGGGGCACGAGGGAGCAGAGGGGCACGAGGGAGCAGAGGGGCACGAGGGAGCAGAGGGGCACGAGGGAGCAGAGGGGCACGAGGGAGCAGAGGGGCACGAGGGAGCAGAGGGGCACGAGGGAGCAGAGGGGCACGAGGGAGCAGAGGGGCACGAGGGAGCAGAGGGGCACGAGGGAGCAGAGGGGCACGAGGGAGCAGAGGGGCACGAGGGAGCAGAGGGGCACGAGGGAGCAGAGGGGCACGAGGGAGCAGAGGGGCACGAGGGAGCAGAGGGGCACGAGGGAGCAGAGGGGCACGAGGGAGCAGAGGGGCACGAGGGAGCAGAGGGGCACGAGGGAGCAGAGGGGCACGAGGGAGCAGAGGGGCACGAGGGAGCAGAGGGGCACGAGGGAGCAGAGGGGCACGAGGGAGCAGAGGGGCACGAGGGAGCAGAGGGGCACGAGGGAGCAGAGGGGCACGAGGGAGCAGAGGGGCACGAGGGAGCAGAGGGGCACGAGGGAGCAGAGGGGCACGAGGGAGCAGAGGGGCACGAGGGAGCAGAGGGGCACGAGGGAGCAGAGGGGCACGAGGGAGCAGAGGGGCACGAGGGAGCAGAGGGGCACGAGGGAGCAGAGGGGCACGAGGGAGCAGAGGGGCACGAGGGAGCAGAGGGGCACGAGGGAGCAGAGGGGCACGAGGGAGCAGAGGGGCACGAGGGAGCAGAGGGGCACGAGGGAGCAGAGGGGCACGAGGGAGCAGAGGGGCACGAGGGAGCAGAGGGGCACGAGGGAGCAGAGGGGCACGAGGGAGCAGAGGGGCACGAGGGAGCAGAGGGGCACGAGGGAGCAGAGGGGCACGAGGGAGCAGAGGGGCACGAGGGAGCAGAGGGGCACGAGGGAGCAGAGGGGCACGAGGGAGCAGAGGGGCACGAGGGAGCAGAGGGGCACGAGGGAGCAGAGGGGCACGAGGGAGCAGAGGGGCACGAGGGAGCAGAGGGGCACGAGGGAGCAGAGGGGCACGAGGGAGCAGAGGGGCACGAGGGAGCAGAGGGGCACGAGGGAGCAGAGGGGCACGAGGGAGCAGAGGGGCACGAGGGAGCAGAGGGGCACGAGGGAGCAGAGGGGCACGAGGGAGCAGAGGGGCACGAGGGAGCAGAGGGGCACGAGGGAGCAGAGGGGCACGAGGGAGCAGAGGGGCACGAGGGAGCAGAGGGGCACGAGGGAGCAGAGGGGCACGAGGGAGCAGAGGGGCACGAGGGAGCAGAGGGGCACGAGGGAGCAGAGGGGCACGAGGGAGCAGAGGGGCACGAGGGAGCAGAGGGGCACGAGGGAGCAGAGGGGCACGAGGGAGCAGAGGGGCACGAGGGAGCAGAGGGGCACGAGGGAGCAGAGGGGCACGAGGGAGCAGAGGGGCACGAGGGAGCAGAGGGGCACGAGGGAGCAGAGGGGCACGAGGGAGCAGAGGGGCACGAGGGAGCAGAGGGGCACGAGGGAGCAGAGGGGCACGAGGGAGCAGAGGGGCACGAGGGAGCAGAGGGGCACGAGGGAGCAGAGGGGCACGAGGGAGCAGAGGGGCACGAGGGAGCAGAGGGGCACGAGGGAGCAGAGGGGCACGAGGGAGCAGAGGGGCACGAGGGAGCAGAGGGGCACGAGGGAGCAGAGGGGCACGAGGGAGCAGAGGGGCACGAGGGAGCAGAGGGGCACGAGGGAGCAGAGGGGCACGAGGGAGCAGAGGGGCACGAGGGAGCAGAGGGGCACGAGGGAGCAGAGGGGCACGAGGGAGCAGAGGGGCACGAGGGAGCAGAGGGGCACGAGGGAGCAGAGGGGCACGAGGGAGCAGAGGGGCACGAGGGAGCAGAGGGGCACGAGGGAGCAGAGGGGCACGAGGGAGCAGAGGGGCACGAGGGAGCAGAGGGGCACGAGGGAGCAGAGGGGCACGAGGGAGCAGAGGGGCACGAGGGAGCAGAGGGGCACGAGGGAGCAGAGGGGCACGAGGGAGCAGAGGGGCACGAGGGAGCAGAGGGGCACGAGGGAGCAGAGGGGCACGAGGGAGCAGAGGGGCACGAGGGAGCAGAGGGGCACGAGGGAGCAGAGGGGCACGAGGGAGCAGAGGGGCACGAGGGAGCAGAGGGGCACGAGGGAGCAGAGGGGCACGAGGGAGCAGAGGGGCACGAGGGAGCAGAGGGGCACGAGGGAGCAGAGGGGCACGAGGGAGCAGAGGGGCACGAGGGAGCAGAGGGGCACGAGGGAGCAGAGGGGCACGAGGGAGCAGAGGGGCACGAGGGAGCAGAGGGGCACGAGGGAGCAGAGGGGCACGAGGGAGCAGAGGGGCACGAGGGAGCAGAGGGGCACGAGGGAGCAGAGGGGCACGAGGGAGCAGAGGGGCACGAGGGAGCAGAGGGGCACGAGGGAGCAGAGGGGCACGAGGGAGCAGAGGGGCACGAGGGAGCAGAGGGGCACGAGGGAGCAGAGGGGCACGAGGGAGCAGAGGGGCACGAGGGAGCAGAGGGGCACGAGGGAGCAGAGGGGCACGAGGGAGCAGAGGGGCACGAGGGAGCAGAGGGGCACGAGGGAGCAGAGGGGCACGAGGGAGCAGAGGGGCACGAGGGAGCAGAGGGGCACGAGGGAGCAGAGGGGCACGAGGGAGCAGAGGGGCACGAGGGAGCAGAGGGGCACGAGGGAGCAGAGGGGCACGAGGGAGCAGAGGGGCACGAGGGAGCAGAGGGGCACGAGGGAGCAGAGGGGCACGAGGGAGCAGAGGGGCACGAGGGAGCAGAGGGGCACGAGGGAGCAGAGGGGCACGAGGGAGCAGAGGGGCACGAGGGAGCAGAGGGGCACGAGGGAGCAGAGGGGCACGAGGGAGCAGAGGGGCACGAGGGAGCAGAGGGGCACGAGGGAGCAGAGGGGCACGAGGGAGCAGAGGGGCACGAGGGAGCAGAGGGGCACGAGGGAGCAGAGGGGCACGAGGGAGCAGAGGGGCACGAGGGAGCAGAGGGGCACGAGGGAGCAGAGGGGCACGAGGGAGCAGAGGGGCACGAGGGAGCAGAGGGGCACGAGGGAGCAGAGGGGCACGAGGGAGCAGAGGGGCACGAGGGAGCAGAGGGGCACGAGGGAGCAGAGGGGCACGAGGGAGCAGAGGGGCACGAGGGAGCAGAGGGGCACGAGGGAGCAGAGGGGCACGAGGGAGCAGAGGGGCACGAGGGAGCAGAGGGGCACGAGGGAGCAGAGGGGCACGAGGGAGCAGAGGGGCACGAGGGAGCAGAGGGGCACGAGGGAGCAGAGGGGCACGAGGGAGCAGAGGGGCACGAGGGAGCAGAGGGGCACGAGGGAGCAGAGGGGCACGAGGGAGCAGAGGGGCACGAGGGAGCAGAGGGGCACGAGGGAGCAGAGGGGCACGAGGGAGCAGAGGGGCACGAGGGAGCAGAGGGGCACGAGGGAGCAGAGGGGCACGAGGGAGCAGAGGGGCACGAGGGAGCAGAGGGGCACGAGGGAGCAGAGGGGCACGAGGGAGCAGAGGGGCACGAGGGAGCAGAGGGGCACGAGGGAGCAGAGGGGCACGAGGGAGCAGAGGGGCACGAGGGAGCAGAGGGGCACGAGGGAGCAGAGGGGCACGAGGGAGCAGAGGGGCACGAGGGAGCAGAGGGGCACGAGGGAGCAGAGGGGCACGAGGGAGCAGAGGGGCACGAGGGAGCAGAGGGGCACGAGGGAGCAGAGGGGCACGAGGGAGCAGAGGGGCACGAGGGAGCAGAGGGGCACGAGGGAGCAGAGGGGCACGAGGGAGCAGAGGGGCACGAGGGAGCAGAGGGGCACGAGGGAGCAGAGGGGCACGAGGGAGCAGAGGGGCACGAGGGAGCAGAGGGGCACGAGGGAGCAGAGGGGCACGAGGGAGCAGAGGGGCACGAGGGAGCAGAGGGGCACGAGGGAGCAGAGGGGCACGAGGGAGCAGAGGGGCACGAGGGAGCAGAGGGGCACGAGGGAGCAGAGGGGCACGAGGGAGCAGAGGGGCACGAGGGAGCAGAGGGGCACGAGGGAGCAGAGGGGCACGAGGGAGCAGAGGGGCACGAGGGAGCAGAGGGGCACGAGGGAGCAGAGGGGCACGAGGGAGCAGAGGGGCACGAGGGAGCAGAGGGGCACGAGGGAGCAGAGGGGCACGAGGGAGCAGAGGGGCACGAGGGAGCAGAGGGGCACGAGGGAGCAGAGGGGCACGAGGGAGCAGAGGGGCACGAGGGAGCAGAGGGGCACGAGGGAGCAGAGGGGCACGAGGGAGCAGAGGGGCACGAGGGAGCAGAGGGGCACGAGGGAGCAGAGGGGCACGAGGGAGCAGAGGGGCACGAGGGAGCAGAGGGGCACGAGGGAGCAGAGGGGCACGAGGGAGCAGAGGGGCACGAGGGAGCAGAGGGGCACGAGGGAGCAGAGGGGCACGAGGGAGCAGAGGGGCACGAGGGAGCAGAGGGGCACGAGGGAGCAGAGGGGCACGAGGGAGCAGAGGGGCACGAGGGAGCAGAGGGGCACGAGGGAGCAGAGGGGCACGAGGGAGCAGAGGGGCACGAGGGAGCAGAGGGGCACGAGGGAGCAGAGGGGCACGAGGGAGCAGAGGGGCACGAGGGAGCAGAGGGGCACGAGGGAGCAGAGGGGCACGAGGGAGCAGAGGGGCACGAGGGAGCAGAGGGGCACGAGGGAGCAGAGGGGCACGAGGGAGCAGAGGGGCACGAGGGAGCAGAGGGGCACGAGGGAGCAGAGGGGCACGAGGGAGCAGAGGGGCACGAGGGAGCAGAGGGGCACGAGGGAGCAGAGGGGCACGAGGGAGCAGAGGGGCACGAGGGAGCAGAGGGGCACGAGGGAGCAGAGGGGCACGAGGGAGCAGAGGGGCACGAGGGAGCAGAGGGGCACGAGGGAGCAGAGGGGCACGAGGGAGCAGAGGGGCACGAGGGAGCAGAGGGGCACGAGGGAGCAGAGGGGCACGAGGGAGCAGAGGGGCACGAGGGAGCAGAGGGGCACGAGGGAGCAGAGGGGCACGAGGGAGCAGAGGGGCACGAGGGAGCAGAGGGGCACGAGGGAGCAGAGGGGCACGAGGGAGCAGAGGGGCACGAGGGAGCAGAGGGGCACGAGGGAGCAGAGGGGCACGAGGGAGCAGAGGGGCACGAGGGAGCAGAGGGGCACGAGGGAGCAGAGGGGCACGAGGGAGCAGAGGGGCACGAGGGAGCAGAGGGGCACGAGGGAGCAGAGGGGCACGAGGGAGCAGAGGGGCACGAGGGAGCAGAGGGGCACGAGGGAGCAGAGGGGCACGAGGGAGCAGAGGGGCACGAGGGAGCAGAGGGGCACGAGGGAGCAGAGGGGCACGAGGGAGCAGAGGGGCACGAGGGAGCAGAGGGGCACGAGGGAGCAGAGGGGCACGAGGGAGCAGAGGGGCAGAAGACAGAAGGACGGAGGGGCACAATGGGCGGAGGACAGAGGGACGGAGGGAAATACGGGAAGGAGAAGGGAAGTGGCTCTCAACGGAGATGGTAGCAAAAACGGAAGTGGCAAACTAGCTGTAGATAGTAATCCGCGTGTGATGAGTCGATTTTTTAGTCGACCCATCGCACGCAAACTAGCTGTAGATAGTAATCATGTCAACAAAGCAAACTGCATGCCAGGAAAGTCGACAAGAGTCAACGGGACCGCACCCTGATCAACTCACCACAGCGCGGTCAAGCGAGTCAGCGAGGTTCTTAGAGGAGGAGGTGTCCACAGCGATGCCCACGGCCTCTGCTGTTCGCAGCAGCGGCTCAAACATGTTGGGCGACGGGGTGGGGTGCCGCCTGTGTGTGGGAGCAAGCAAAGGGCGGGGTAGAGGAAGAGGAGACATGCAAGTGGGTGCCCAGACGTTTCGTGTGTGTGGGTTTGGGGAACTTAGCATTGGGAAGTGGTGAGTAAAGCGAATGACATGCGAATAACAGGTGCCACTGTCCTGGCACACAAGGGAGCAGAGAAGCATGTGCTACAAGTGAGCGTCCATTGCATCTGGAATTTCACCTGAGATTCCACCTGAGTCCTCAGTGGGGAATTACCTGAGCAGTGAGCAAGAGGCGAAGTGCTGGAGAATCTTCTCAGCTACGGACACATTGGCTGCCAGCATGAACTCCTCTATCATGTGATTGGCCTCTCGCACCAAATACATGCCTGGAGGGAGGTGGGTAAGGGTGGGAGGGATGGGTAGGGGACAAAGGGCAGAGGGACAGAGAGGTTGAGAGGGCATGAATGCCAGCATGAACTCCTCTATCATGTGATTGGCCTCGCGCACCAGGTACATGCCTGAATGGGTAGCAAGAGCAGGTAGAGAATGGGGGAATGGACGGGAGTGGGGGGGAGGAATGGTAGAGAGGGCACTGATGGCATGCAAACACTAACTCCTCTTCCAAGTGGTTGGGCCTCTCGCACTAGGTACATGACTTAAAAGGACGGAATGGGGAGGAGAGGGAGGGAATGGGGAGCAATGGGGTGCATGGCTCCAGGAGACACATGGAGGGTGTGGAATGGTGACGACAGGGGGTGTGGGATGGGGGAAAGGGGCGTATGGACGAACCTAAAGGGAGGGACAACATGCAGAGGGGTGAGAAGGGTCGTACCAACGTCAAGGGGGTCGTGTGTCTCGGTGTCGATCTCAAACTTGACTTCTGGTGATGCCAGCGTGAGCGCTCCCCTGTCTATGCGCCTCTGCCTCATCACCTGGCATGGAAAAGGGGATGGCATGGTACGGTACGGTACGGTATGGTGTGGTATGGTATGGTATGGTATGGTATGGTATGGTATGGTATGGTATGGTATGGTATGGTATGGTATGGTATGGTATGGTATGGTATGGTATGGTATGGTATGGTATGGTATGGTATGGCATGGTATGGTATGGTACTGTATGGTATTGCATGCCACAGTACCTTGGCAAGGCGGTTGAGGTTGCGAAGGTCTCTTGTGAGGTCATCATGCATGCGCCTGATGCCATGGTGACGTCAGCAGGGGGTGGGGGGAGGGTGGGACGGGAAGAGGGAGGCGGGAGGAAGAGGTTGAATGTTGCGAACGGGTTGGTGGTGACGCAATATAGAGCTAGCATTGGCATATGGGTACATGCATGGAAGATGAAGAGTGATGAGAGATGGAGCTTGGCACATGAAGGGCTTGGCAGGCCGCTATCATCATCCCCACACATGCCACCCACAATGTTGAAACTTAGTGACCACCCATGCTACATACACATTCCTGCACGCCTATCATCCATCCTTCACTTCACCCACTATTATTGCACACACATGCCTGCATGCCCCATGTCCATCGTCCGCAAACATCATCCATGCGTCACTCATTCACCCATCATCCGTGCACGCCTGTGCCTTCACATAGGAAAATTCCATGCACATGTGCATGCGCATACCTGCATGCACTGCACACCATGCATCAATGCATCACTCACTCATCATCCATGCGTGCCTGTGCCTCCACATAGGACAACGCAGCAGCAGATTTGATGACACTCTTGGTGAAGCGCACCGACACGATCTCTGCCTCAGGGGTCATCTCCTGGTGGTGATGGTGGCCAGGAAACAAAGAGGTCAAAGCAAGGTTACCAATCAACAAATGATGTGCTACCAATTTTTGATAATGTGCCGGCTTGTGCATGCTGACAAGGAATACTCAGACCAGAATCAACAGGTGTGATTATCAACAAAAAATGAGAAGTTAAGGGTTACAATCAGCATTTGATGTGCTGATAGTATCCGTTCTTGATAATGTGCCAGCTAGTGCATGCTGGCGAGTGCTCAGACAGGCAACAACAGTTACGCTATGATTCTCAACGGTTGAACCAGCAGCAACAGCACCAGCAGCAGCAGCAGCAGCAGCAGCACCAGAAGCAGCAGCAGCAGCAGCAGCACCACAAACAGCAGCACAAACAAAAGCACAAACAGAAGAGCGAACAACACAATAGCAGCAGAGGCAGCACTGACCCAAATACAGGAAAAGGCGAGTCGCTCCACACCGCCACGGAGGGAGCATATGTCTGGCGAGGGAGGGTGAGGCGAGGGAGGGTGAGGCGAGGGGGGTTGAGGTGAGGGTGAGAGGGGTGAGGTGGGAGGGGTGAGGTGGGAGGGGTGAGGTGAGGGGTGAGGTGAGGGGTGAGGTGAGGTGAGGCAGAGTGGGAGGGTGCAGAGGAGGGCAAAAGAAAGTTGCTAATCTAAATGTTGCATGCAGGACTAGTGGAGGTTGTGTCCTACCTTCAGTGAGCAGCTTGGGGCAGCATGTCAATGCGGCGCTCCACCAGGTACACGTATGTGCCTCGCTGCGACGCTATACGCATCCAATTAACTTCCTCCTCACCCTTCCACCTATTGTGATTGGCTTATACAGGTTGTAGGCAAACGAACCTCCCTCCCCACCCTCCCACCTTCAGTGAGTGGTTTGGGCAGCATGTCAATGCGGCGCTCCACCAGGTACACAGAAGTGCCTCGCTGCGACGCCTCCACGTCCAGAGGCGTGCCCGGCAGCACAAAGTTGGTCACGTCCGCTATGTCTGGACAGGTAGGGCAGGGCGGAAGAGAGAGAGGTGGGATGGGAGACAGGAGGGATATGGGACAGGTGGGTTTGACGTGAGGGAGGTGGCCTCGCTGCGATGCCTCCACGTCTAGAGGCATGTCGGGCAGCACAAAGTTGGTCACGTCCGCTATGTCTGCAGGGGGCCGGTCGGATAGGGGACAGATGCGGTTGAAAAGAGACGGTGGTTTGAACTTGACTCAAGTACACGTGCCGACAGCACAATGTGAGTCCCGTATTTTATGTCTCGTGATGTGGGCCAAAGCCGGCAGCATGCGAGAGGGAAAATTGGGACACGCATAGTTCTTGTGCTTCCGCCCACGGCAAGGTCAGCAGCACTTACAAACGCCAACGTCGGAGTGGCCACTAGGGAGCGGCGCGCAGTGCAGAGCATCACCAATATCCCGACACCCGATGGGGTCGACATTGAACACACGCATGTGTACTTGACTCATTGACTCGCATTCCTTTCTCATTGACTCGCATTCCTTTCTCATTGACTCGCATTCCTTTCTCATTGACTCGCATTCCTTTCTCATTGACTCGCATTCCTTTCTCATTGACTCGCATTCCTTTCTCATTGACTCGCATTCCTTTCTCATTGACTCGCATTCCTTTCTCATTGACTCGCATTCCTTTCTCATTGACTCGCGTTCCTTTCTCGAAACCTCAAACTAATCACAAGCACAGCGCCTAGACTTCCCTCCCACAGCAAGGTTAACATTACTCACGAACGCCGACGTCGAAATTGCCATTGGGGAGCGGCACGCAGTGCAGAGCGTCATCAATATCCCGGCACCCGATAGGGTCGACACTGAACACACGCACGTGGCGCAGGTCCTCCCTCTTGGTCTTGGGGTCTGTGATGTCCGCTGGTGACACGGACCACGGCAGTGGCGGCAGGCAGGCGAGCACTTGCTGCGAGAAGGGACGCGCATCAATGTCGTTTTCCATTAGCAGCAGCTGGAGGAGGAATGTGGGGAGGAGAGGGTGAAGGAGGGGAAAAATGAGAAGAGGCACGCAGTGAAGCGCATCATCAATATCCCGGCAACCAATGGGGTCGACACTGAACACGTGGCGCAGGCTCTTCCTCTTGGTGCGCGGGTCCGTGATGTCCGCTGGGGAGACGGACCACGGCAGCGGCGGCAGGCAGGAGAGCACTTGCTGGGAGAAGGGGCGCGCATCAATGTCGTTTTCCATTAGCAGCAGCTGGAGGCAGGAAAGAGTGCGGGTGAGAGGGGAGTGGGGAGGGGCAATTTTGAGACATCTCAAAAAAAGAGTGGGGGTGAGGGGAGTGGGGAGGGGCACCAAGTGCAGAGCTTCATATGTATCCAAATTCCAGAGTCCCCCTCTTCACCCCAAGGGGCCAGCTCGTCACCCATGCCTGCCCATTTTCCCCACCTGTACTCATCCATACTTCCTCCCCTCAATCACTCTCCCCACACTTCTCCTCCGCCACTCATTCCTCCACCCTTCTCACCTCGCTCTCTGTCTCCCTGTCGCCAATATCCCCCAGCGTCTTCACGTAGTGACCCGAGGGGAACGCGCTGTCGGGCTGCCAGCTGTCGATGGCCACCAGGATGCGCTTGCCCATCAGCTGGGCGGCCTGCCTTGTCTCCACGCGGATGCGCGGCACCCTGCGGTCGGCAGCGACAAAGAGGGCACGCACCAACGCCCCAGCTGATGCTGGGGGTGTGCGCATGGGGGCGAGGGACCCTGCATAGCTGGGGGAAAGAAGCCGGGAAAAAGGAGGGGCGGGAAGGAAGTAGCAGGGGAGAGGGGGCACGAAGGAGTAAGAGTTTAGTCACGAGGTGGCCTGCAGTCGGCAGCGACAAAGAGGGGAGACTGTCCTGTGGTCACAGGCGCCCTGCGGTCAGCAGTCACTTCAAAGACACAGTCTCAACAAATAAGAGCAACTCACATGTTCATGTCTCCACCCCCAACCACTCACGTGCGCCAGTTGCGCTTGATTATCCCCACCACCCGCCCCGTTGGCCTTGCCAGCTCTGACGGCCCCTTCCCCCCCTCTCCCCCTCCCCCTCCTCCACCACCGCCCTCCCCCATGCCATGAGCATCCTTGTCTAGAGAGAGCGCGGCTGCAGCAGAGGAGAGAGTGGACGGCGCGTCGTCTGCCGAGGCGGGAGGCAGACCCACTGAGTCCTCCTCGCCCTGCTCCTCCGCTGGTGATACGGAAGAGAGGATTATGGCAGTGGGAGAGGGGAGGGACAGAAACACTCAAACAGGTTTGAACAGCATTAAGTGAGGCAGACGAGTGCACTCGATCTATCCCTTTTGAGACGTCTCAAAAGTCGAGTGCACTCGATCTATCCCTTCCTCCCTTTCTCTCACCATGTTGCTGGTCACCAGCAGCATCATCATATCGTCCTCCCTTTCTCGCAGCTTGTGGGTTCCTTCCACTGCTCCCGCGGCAGCAGCTCCACCGCCACCACATCCCCATCCACCCTTAAGACGGCCCTAAGGAAAAACATACTCACTAGCAGCTTCATCATGGTCGTCTTCTCTCTCCCTCAGCGCCCCACTCGTGGGTTCCTTCCACTGCTCCCGCGGCAGCAGCTCCACCGCCACCACATCCCCGTCCACAGCGCGGTTCATATCGCATCTGCCTATAACGAGGATCTCGTCCCCCAGGGACTCAGAGCCCACAAACGCCTCGAAGCAGTTGTAGCGGCTCACTCGCAGCTTGCCCTGGTGGTACAGCCCGCGCTGCAACCCCGCTGTTATTGCCGACATGGGCTTGTGCTGCGTGAAAGGACAGGGGGGGCGTCAGTGGAATGGAGTGGGTGAAGGTAGAGGAGTGAGGGAAAGGTTGTTGAGGTGAGGAGTCGAAGCAGTTGCAGAAACTCAGCCTCAGCTTCCCCTGGTGGTGGCCACATCACACCACACCACACCACACCACACCACACCACATACCATCAGCACATCCATCCCAATCCATTGCCACAGTGCCACCCACCACACCACTCACATCAGAGTAAATTCTCTTCCTCTTGCTGCGAGAAACGTTCGTACGAAGCCCCCGGTTCTCCTCCTCCCTCGCCGCCTTATCCCCCTCCCCTCTCTCCCCTCCCTCCCCTCCTTCCCCCTCCTCCCCGTCCCCCGCGCTAACCACCAAATCCATCAGCTCTACACTCCCTAATGACGCCACATACTCGCGCACTCTCATGGCCTTCGTGCCGCCCGCCACCGCCTTTGCCAGGTTGGCTTTATCGTCTGTTATGAGCACGACCGGCACTTTGCCGCCCAGATGCTGCTGGTACCACTGGGCTGCCACCCGAATGGCTGCAAGGGGTGAGGTGGGGGAGAGGCAGGGGTTTGGGAAGGAACGAAAGGACGAAAAGTAAGTGAGGGTGGATGGAGGGAAAGACAGGGTGTGTGAGACGATGGGAGAGCGAGGAGAAAGAGGGTGCATCGGGAATGATGAGGGGAGAAAAGCAAGAGGGGAACGTGAGGAGATGACGCCCTTCTCACCTCGGTTATATTGAAATCACTTTTGAGAATTCTCAATATAGATTTTTAGTGATTTCAATATAGATGACGCCCTTCTCACCTCGGTTATATTGAAATCACTTTTGAGAATTCTCAATATAGATTTCAAGTGATTCCAATATAGATGACGCCCTTCTCACCTCGGTCATTCCTGTCGTTGGGACTCTCCCCTGGTTCCGCTTTGATGTACGTGTCCCTGATTGTGGGCCGCACACATGGTAGCCCATGCACATGGGGAGGGGAGAATGGAAGCGGGAGAGGGACGGGTAGGGGGAAGAGGGAAGGGTGGAAAGCGAGGAGCACAGAGTGAGCAAGGAAATTCAAAAAGGAGCATTCAGAAAATCGAAGTGACAAAGGGGGAGGATGGAAAGGGTGGTGTACGATATATGCCTGTTACGCTGCCCCTCACTCACTCACCCCCCGCGTTCACCAAAGAAGACCGTGCCGAGACCGCCACACCACATTGCTACTGCCCTTGTGACTCGCCTTGCAGCAGGACTGCAGGCTCGCACTCACTTGTGGTGCTCGTTGGAAAAGACAAAGAAGCGGCGAGTTTCTTCTGCCACGAGCGCCCTGAGGCGGCCGTACACCGCCACGTTGCGACTCTTCACCTCCTCCAGCACCACCGACAGCACCACCACGTTGCTGATCGCTGCATTCTCCAACAGGTCGATCTGAAAGGCATGAGTGGTGATGGGGGGGATAGGGGTTGTATTGGGGGAATTGACACCAACTTCACCTCCTCCAGCACCACTGACAGCACCACCACGTTGCTGATCGCTGCATTCTCCAACAGGTCGATCTGAAAGGCATGAGTGGTGATGGGGAACGGGATATGGCGGTTATGGGGATACAGATGAGGGGATGTGGGGAGGGTTAGGGGGCCATGACCAATGTGGTTATGGAGGTATAGAGCTATGATATAGATGACTTTTGAGTCGACTCAAAAGTCACGTGGTTATGGAGATATAGAGCTATGATATAGAGCTATGATGTTTTGTGGTTATGGGGATGAAGGTGGAAATATGGGGTCATACGGCTATGTGGATATGGTCATGGCAGGGATAGGGTATGGGCGTGGTGTTCCAGTAGGGTCCAGATAATATGTAATCCCGGCCGTACTGCCTGCAGGGTCCAGAGCTCACCTGGTGCAGGGCGACGTTGGTGTCTATAACGAGGATGGTTTCGTTATTAGGCGAGAGGCGAGCGGAATCCTTATCGCAGACGGTGGTGGGCGACTTGGCGCAGGGCAGCGCGCCACAGGGAATGTCGTCGCGCAGATAGTGCTCCCGCACCACCTGACATCGCCGGCAATTCAGGCAAGAAATGGTGGAGTAATGAAGGGATGCAAATTCATCAATTAAGGGTTGATTTAGTCAAATATGCTCCTTCCTGTGGGTCAAAAAAACGCAATGCGAGCTAGTGTTTGGGACCACTGAGAAGAGCTTGAGATTCTTGCGCGGAATCTGAATGCACGATTCTTTCGCTTCCACACAGACCCTAAACCTCGTACCCTGAAGCCCTTAAATCCTAATCCTTGTCCTTGAAAAGCAGTGACGACTTGTCTACCTAATAAAACACTCCCAGGTAGTCCGCTCCGAACAAAAGGTTGGTTTCTCCGGTATTGAGAACACATTTCGGATGCCGGAACAGTTCTGATCTCTTGAAAGCAATGCCAGAATGCAAATCCCGAAGCTAATAACACGAATCGTGGTATTACCCCACGCCGTGGCTGTGAATATTCAAAGCGACTACCAACGTTAAGCTAGAAACGCATCCACTACGCACCCGCTGTATGGCTCCTTTGCGCGTCTTGCGAACGAACTGCTTCTGATGAAGCATCGTGACTAGGAGTTTCCAACTTGCCCCAGCAGTAGATGTTTCACTGCGGGTGGGCCTACCGTGGGAGCGACAGAAACGGCATCGAGCGCAGAAGACGCTAAGAAGTTAGTAGTTCACCCAAAAATGAACGCAGGTTTCGAGTCGAGACATGCGATGCGTGGAGCGCCAAGAAGTAAGCTACTGCTTGAAAGCAGGAATGTAGGAGAGCCGTGTTAGACCGTGAAGGAACCAATTGGACCGCATTCCACGGCCTGAAAACAAGTGTGCCAGGGCATCATTTCATAGCTCTTTACAGAGTGATTCGCTTTACCGATTCTGCTTATTCATTGCTATAAAACGATAAGCAGCAAATCAGGCACCCAATGCATAAATGATCAGATGGTCTGACAAAGATGTGACTGGCCAGGATTATTGACGGCTACGATTGACTTAGAAACAGACCGAAAATTTGGACGAATCAGATGACTGCGTATCGGGCGGGAAACTCTAATGTGGCAGGCCTTCGCTTCGCAGGTTCGCCGCCAGGCCTGACTTTCAGGGATCTCGTGCAGTGAAATCGATGTCGAAGCGGGGACAAAATCGATGCCGAGGCAGGACTTCAGCTTTGACACTGTTGGTTAGGTGGACAGTTTCTGAGCTCTCGGGCTTTTCGCAACTGCCCAGATCCAAGCCTTTCTGGGGCAGACCAGACTTGCTGTTCGGTGATGCTTGGTTGATGACTTCATGAATTCCTGATTTCTGAGATGCTGCTTTGCTGTCTTGCAAGATTCAGCTACCAGGAAGCCAGCCTAGAAGTTTTCCTATCAAACAAGAACATACTTCACTAGTTCTTTGGTTCCATATTCGTGGAACCTTGTTCTTAGATGTCTGCAAATTAGGTTACGCTTCCCGTTTTCTGAAATTTCGGTGGGCTAGGCTGTTGTGGACGTTAGCTACTCGACCAGCATAGGTCGGAATGGAGCCGGAAAGAGGTGGATCCGGGAGAGGCACAGATGGTCAGCAGCAAGTCCTTGAGATGTCCGCCGTTGATCTTCATGGTGATGAGGAGTAAGTGCTGACGTGGAAGATAGTCAACATTCTTCTACTGCAGTAGATTCGTTAGAACTGTTTATTTCTAGCTACATCGCAGTTCAGATAGTTGCTGATTGACGCGATCGGAAATACCCATTTCTATCATTTCTATATGGTTTTAGCTCATGATGATACTTGCTCTCTACTTTCTTCTACATTCTCGATTTCTCGTCTTCAGCAGATCAATGGAAGATGGACAGCGAGGGGATGAGCCTGCACCTGTCAGCGCCGTACGGGAGAGAGACTCCAAGCTCGAGCTTTTCGAGAGTGACCCTCTGGTCGATGCTGTCGGCGTGAGAAGGTACAGAAACCACGCCCCAACTCTTCCATTCGCATTCCCTCACATTCGACATCACATCCAATTGTGTTTTGAATTCCTTGCTAATACCTTTTTACCGGCACGTGCAGGATGGCTGGTGAGCATCCCATGAGTCCTCGTGACGGCGATGAGATGCACGTTCACCGAGGCTCCGACAGGGTACGTTCATACCACAGTTGAAAATCGGAAACGCAATTCAGGGTTGAAAACATTCGAATCATATCGTTTCGCTTAGACATGAGGCACACATAATACTTCACACATAATATTTAACCTGTTTTGGAAAGTAATGTGGCTCACGCACCTGATCGCGTCTGGTCTTGTGCAGAGCATGAAAGTAGCGAAGCTGGGTACACTGACCGGCGTGTACATCCCGTGCGTTCAAAACATCCTCGGAATTATCTTTTACATTCGTCTTTCCTGGTACGTACAGCGAGTGGCTCTCTGCCGAACCCGATGTTTCTACCTGTGCCACGCAATCAACCATCAAGTCGCTCAGCTCGGATCATCCGATACCGTATACGGCATTTGATCTTCCCCCGTTTTCCGGTCGCTTTACACACCACGCCCCGGCGTCTCGTTTGCATGTTGCCAGGATTGTGGGTATTGCGGGAATCGGGCAGAGCCTGCTGCTGGTTGCGCTGACGTGCCTCAGCACAGTCCTTACGGGCTTCTCCCTCTCTGCCATTGCCACCAACGGCGCCATGAAGGTGAGCACCGTCCCCTTCACAAGTGTATTATGCGGATCCTGGAAGTTGCGGGTCAGCGCACACATATCACACCAGCGCGATCACGGATCATGCGAGAAATGAATCAGCTTAGACTGGTCGAAGAAGTCGGAAACACTCGGGACATTCGTATTGTAGAGGAGCATTGAGGAGAGAACTTGTGCGCTTTATGTTGTCTCACGTCCGATCAGTCGGTTCCTGGTGCTGGCTTTTAAAGTCGGGATGAGGATTGGAGATCCAGCCCTGATCCCTGCAATCTTCCGCGTTGCGTGCTGCAGGGAGGCGGTCCTTACTACCTGATAGGGCGAGCGCTAGGGCCTGAGGTGGGAGTGAGCATAGGGCTCTGCTTCTTCCTCGGCAATGCAGTCGCTGGCTCCCTGTGAGTACCCTCCACACCCTCTCCGGCAGCCGCTGTACCTTTACTTCCGTACAGTTTGAACGTCTAGAATCTGGCTACCGCAAGGCTGATTCCTCATGTCGAAGTGCCTATCTCATCCCGCCAACCTGTACCGTCGACCTGCTGGACTCCCCCTCCCCCTCCCCTCCTTTGCTCAGATACATTCTTGGTGCGGTCGAAACGCTGCTGGATTGGCTTCCCCAGATGTCTCTCTTTCCACGTGAGTTTTCCCATCTTCCACCCATCCTCTGCACCTGCCCACGTACTCGCTTAACCCGTCTCCCATCTCAGTCCTTCCCCACGACTCTCTTTCCCCAGTATCCCATATATTCCCGGCCTAATGTATATTTGGTATAACCTCCGCTCACGCCATTTCCCCGCATGCCCTGTATCCTCCCATATGCCTGGTGTATTCCCTCATGGCCCACAGCGGAGCAGGTGACGTTTGGCTTGAACTCAACGACCAACTCTACAGTGCAGCTGGCGTCGACGGCGGACATGCAGGTGTACGGAGTGATCGTCACCGTCGTGCTCTGCATCGTCGTGCTGGGGGGCGTGCGTGTGGTCGTGCGCGTGGGGCCGCTCTTCCTCATCCCCTCCATCCTCGCCATCCTCTGCATCTTCATTGGAATCATCGTTGCTCCCCGCAGCGGCAGCCCAGGTACGGTAGCCAGCTCCCTGTTTCAGTTAGTCGATTTGAAGAATCGCTCTTCCTCCTCCCCTCCATCATCTCCATCATTTGCATCTTCATCGGAATCATCGTTGCTCCCCGCAGCCCCAGCCCAGGTATGGTAGTTAGCCTCCCTTTCCCCGTTCTGCATGGTGCTTTCACGTGTTCTGTTACGTTCTTATTGGAATGTGTCTAACCTTGCGTGTCTCTGCCTGTATGTGTCCACATACATATGCGTGGGCGTTTGCATTTTGGGGTTGTCACGGGTCTGTGTGTGTGTGGGGTATCACACGAATGGTGATGGTATGTGCATGGCGTTTCGGAGTTGTCATGGGTCTGTGTGTGTGTGTGGTATCACGTGTGTGGTGATGGGATGTGCGTGCGTGCAATCGTCTGAAAACAGAGGGGCTGACTGGGCTGAGCACCAGCACACTGTCGAGCAACTGGGCGTCAGACTATCAGAAGACCAACGCCAACGGCATTCCTGATGAAAACGGCAACTTCAATTGGGACTTCACGTGAGCCCCGCATTCTTGCCTTTCACCCTCTGTGCTTTCTGCCATTGCAGTCTTCTCACATCCCTCCACGTTCGTTCCACCCTCACCTCCTGTTCCGTCCTTTCTATAGCCGCCGTCCCTTCACGTTTGTTCCATCCTCTACTTTCTATCCTTCCCCCGTTTTCTCTCAGATCCCTCCTCACTGACTTTGTCTCACGTCCCTCCCCAAATCTTTCTTTCCCAAATATCCTTCCCTCTCTCTCTTCCTTTCACGTCCCTCCTCCCTCCCTCTCTTCCAACCCCCCCGCTCGCTCCCGCCCACCCTTTGCCCGCCTGCTGTCAGCTGCTAGGTCTACTCTACCCTGCAACCACGGGGATAGAGTCAGGAAGCCACCAGTTGACCTCTCTCAAGAACAAGGAGAATTTCATTCCCACTCGTTCGTCCTTTCACGTTCCTCCCCTCTCCCGTCGTTTACCCTCTCCTCTCGAAACTGACCCGCGGCTGCAGTCAGCTGCTGGGGCTCTTTTACCCTGCGGTCACAGGCATAATGGCGGGCAGCAACCGGTCGGCGTCGCTCAAGGACACGCAGAAGTCCATTCCCATTGGGACTCTCTGGGCTATCGGCACCACCACGCTGCTCTATGTGTTCGCTGTCTTCATGTTCGGCTCTGTGGCGCTCAGAGACCTGCTGCTCACAGACAGGTGAGGGAGGAGGGAGGGGAGGGGGGCTGGAAATGGAATGGATGGGAAGAGGCCAGTGTGCTGGAAGGGGAGTGGCAGGGCGTCGGAAGGGGAGCGGAAGGGGTTTGAAAGGGGAGCGGAAGGGGTTTGAAAGGGGAGCGGAAGGGGTTTGAAAGGGGAAATCCTTGGTGTTAGCAAATATTTGCCTGTTGGCCATTTACTGGAGGAATCAGGAATGGGGATAAGGGTAGTGATGCGAGGGGGAAATGGGGGAGAGGGAAAGAGCATGTGTTGTTGACCGAGTTGTTCCCTTCCTTCCCCCCCACCTCAAACCCCCAGGCTGCTGACTGGCACACTAGCCTGGCCATTGCAAACAGTGGTTTACACTGGCATCATCCTCTCCACCCTCTGTACAATATTTGAACACACCAGAAGACTACTTCCTCTTCGTCTCTCCCTCTCCCTCCCAGGCTCCTGACGGCCACACTAGCCTGGCCGTCCCCAGCAGTGGTGTACATCGGCATCATCCTCTCCACACTCGGCGCTGCCATGCAGAACCTCATGAGCGCACCGCGCCTGCTCACAGCCATTGCCAACGACGACATCTTGCCCATCCTGGACTGGTTCAAGACAGAGGACGGCCAGGAGCCCTACCTCGCCACGCTCTGCACGCTCCTGATCTGTGCTGGATTCGTGTGCATCGGAGACGTGGATTATGTGACGCCGGTTATCACCATGTTCTTCCTGCTGTGCTACCTCGGGGTGAACCTCTCCTGCTTCCTGCTGGATCTGCTGGATGCGCCCTCGTGGCGTCCCAGGTGGAAGTGGCACCACACGCTCACTGCCCTCGCAGGAGCCATCCTCTGCGTTGGTGAGAACCAGTTCTTGTTTCTTGTCTGTTCCTTTTTTCTCTCATCCTTTTATCATTGTTTCTGCAACTTTGCGGCGTTTTTCCACCTGAAATATCATCCCGCTCGTCAGCTGCTATCCTCTTTCCCGTGTGCTATTGTTGCCTTCCCATCATCTGCTCGTGTGATGAAATGATCCATCCCTCTCTTTGGCTCCCTTGTCTCCACATCTCCACCAACCCCTCCCGCACCTCTTACACTATCCCCCCCTTCACGTGCTCCCCCTCCTCTCCCCCTGTGCCCCTTCTGCAGCGATCATGTTCATGATATCGTGGTTCTTCACGCTGCTGTGTCTGCTGCTAGCAGTGCTCATATACTACTACGTCAGCCTCAAGGGCAAGGCCGGTGACTGGGGTGACGGCTTCAAGTCCGCCTACCTGCAGCTCGCCCTGCGCTCCCTCAAGTTCCTTGGAGGTATGGGATGGGGCTAGGCTAGGCAGTGCATGAACCCAATAAAAGTCTCGTTTAGAAACTGCAGATTCTTTTTTCTGGGGCGACGGATTCAAGTCCGCCTACCTGCAGCTCGCCCTGCGCTCCCTCAAGTTCCTCGGAGGTATGACCCAGGCTGGGCGGCATGCACTCAATAAATTGCTGGGTAGAGTTAGACCCTGAAGACAGCGTAGGGTCAAGCATCTTTATTTTACCTTTTTTGCCTCTGGTGTTTACTTATGCCTTTCTCTCCATCTGCCCCACTGCTTTGCCTCATGCGTTTTGTCCCGAGACTGATCCCCACCTTCTCATCTTCACCTTCTCTCTCCACCCTCTCATCTCCCCACACTCTCCTCCACGCCCTCTTTCCGGCCTACAGCGAGTCAGGTACACCCCAAGAACTGGTACCCCATCCCGCTCATCTTCTGCAAGCCGTGGGGCATTCTCCCGCCTGACATGCCATGCCATCCCAAGCTGGCGGACTTTGCCAACTGCATGAAGAAGAAGGGGCGCGGAATGACCATCTTCGCCACCATTCTCGAGGGCCGCTTCAGGTGCGTCATTGCACATGAGCGTGAGCACCTTCAGAACCTTCCAGGGACGACCTTCCCCGCCACCATTCTCAAAGGCCAGATCGAGTGCGATCGGATTCGTTGGGATGAAAACTTTTCAAGAAGAACCACCATTGTCGGAACTTCAAAAAGTCGACCATCTTTGTTAAAGATGGTCTTCTGAGCAGACCCAGGTGCTACTCCCACACTGTGGTTCGTCATTCTTCCTTGCCCTTCAATGTACTCATTCCCCTCACCTCAACTCTTACAATGTCTCACTTTCTCACTCCCTATCGTTCACTCTCCCACAATCTCCCTGCTAGTCGATTTTTGAGTCGACTCAAAAATCGACTTTCTCACTCCCTATCGTTCACTCTCCCACAATCTCCCTGCTTCCATCACTTCGTCACTTCCCTGCACCCCACCCCTCTCCCCTCTTTTCCCTATCCAGGGATCGGGCAGAGGATGCAAGGTCAGCGAGCCACCTGCTGCTGAGCTACACCGACTACAAGCGCTGCGAGGGAGTGGCAGAGGCCATCGTGGCTGGCTCGCTCAACGAGGGGTTACATGCCACCTCACCTCCTCACTCCCTCCCCACTCCCTTGTCCTTTTTAACCCTAAATTCTGGCCTACTCACCCGTCGTGCCCCCATCCAGAGACTGGGCAGAAGACACACGGTCAGCAAGCCACCTGCTGCTGAGCTACATCGACTACAAGCGCTGTGAGGGATTGGCAGAGGCCATCGTGGCTGACTCGCTCAACGAGGGCTTCCGCATCGCCTCACTTCCCCACTCCCTTGCTCCCTCTCTCCTTCTCTCACTCCACTCCCTTGTGCTTTTCAACCCCACGAACGTGCCAACTCGCCCCGCTTGCCTTCTCCCAGGGACCGGGCGGAGGATGCAAGGTCAGCGAGCCACCTGCTGCTGAGCTACATTGACTACAAGCGCTGCGAGGGAGTGGCAGAGGCCATCGTGGCTGACTCGCTCAACGAGGGCTTCCGCATTGCTGTGCAAACCATGGGACTGGCCAACCTCAAGCCCAACATTGTGTGCATGCGTTACCCTGAGATCTGGCGTGAGGACATCCAGAGGTGAGGCCATTGTATTGGTGACCCTTGAGTTGGTTTATCATAAGTCACCACATAACTCTATTACTTGCGATCAGATTCACCTTATATTTAAGACATTTCACTTTGCTGCTTTGCTTCACACCCCCAGTTTCACTCCCCCACCCCCTCTGCCGCCCACAGGGACATCCCCGGCACGTTTGTGAACATCATCAACGACTGCAACACGGCGAACAAGGCGTGTGTGATTGTGAAGGGGCTGGACGAGTGGCCGGGCGAGTATCAGAAACAGTACGGCACCATCGACCTCTACTGGATCGTGAGGGATGGAGGCATCATGCTGCTGCTCTCCCAGCTGCTGCGGGCGAAAGAGAGTTTTGAAAACTGCAAAATCCAGGTGAGTGCCTCGTGCAGAAATACCTGTTTTCAAGTGACTGGTCAGTTGACTCACATGAGGGAGTGCCAGAAGCAATGCGGCACTCATGACGTGTGTACTGAGTATAGGAGGGATGGAAGGATAGAGGAGTCATGCTGCTTCGACCCCCTGCACTCCTCTGCACTCCCCTGCACTCCCCTGCACCCCCCTGCACTATTCTGCACTCCTCTGCGCGCCTGCAGGTGTTCTGCATTGCAGAGGAGAACACGGGAGCGGAGAACCTGAAGCTGGACGCGAGCAGGTGGAATTACGTACTCATGTGCCTGCTTGTGCCTCTGCAACTTACTATTTTGCTCCCCCTACCACTGCATGTGCTCAGGTGTTCTGCATTGCAGAGGAGGACACGGGAGCGGAGAACCTGAAGCTGGACGTGAGCAAGTTCCTGTACGACCTGCGCATGCAGGCAGACGTCATCGTCGTCACCATGAAGGCCTGGGAGGACGTGGTGTCCGATGCTGAGGGCGCTGAGGCAGAGCTCGCCCGGCAAGGCGCCATGGAGGCCTTCACTCGGGTGAGTGGGAGGAGTGTGCCGTGCAGAGTTCTCCCAGGAGAGTGGTTGCAGTGAGCCTTGCAGTGAGCCTTGCAGGCACCTGAGAGGGTGAGTGGTGCAGTAATGCCCCTCACCTGAAAGGTGTGGGAGGACATGGTGTCAGATTCTGAGGGCGCTGCAGCTGAGCTCGCCCGGCAAGGCGCCATGGAAGCATTCACTCGGGTGAGTGGTGCAGGTTTGGCCATGAGAATGGCCACACGCACATGGCAGGCCACGCTAGCACTATTGAGGTGTGTGGGGGTGCAGTGGTGCCCCTCGCCAGTGCATTCACAGTCCTGGAGATGAGTGATGCATGGTTTTGCAGTGACTGTGAAATGATGGTGCTGGCACAGTGCAACACAGGCCCCAGTTTCCTCTCTCTCTCACATCCCTTCATCCCATGCTGTCCATCCCATCCCATCCCTGCATACCCCATCGTCCACACCACACCATCACCAGGCCCGGCGCAACATTGCCAAGAGAATGAGCGAGGACCCTGAGGCTGAGACACACAACTCTCTCCTGGATGAGAGCAAGGTGAATAAGTTTCTCTACACCACAATCAAGCTCAACTCCATTATACTGCGGTACTCGCGTATGGCTGCTGTGGTCCTTGTCAGTCTGCCGCCGCCCCCCCAGAACCACCCCCCTTATTGCTACATGGAGTACATGGACCTGCTTGTCAACAACATCCCGCGCTTGCTTATGGTCCGTGGTTACCGCCGTGACGTGGTTACCATCTTCACATGAGTTAGTTTAGCTAGAGCAAGAGACTATAGTAGGGAAAGGAGTGTTTTGTGTGAAGTATTCGTTACATGCCCTTAAGCCAGGGCTTAAGAACATACTGAATACTTGGGATTTTTGTACCGAAATGCAACATGCCTGGGGTTCTTGTGAGAATTGCTGGACAATGAGATCAATTTTGTTAGGAACATATGGTGATGCACACCCACAGGTAGAAGAATGCGTGGAAATTATAGTTTACCTACATATGTCGCGATTAGAAACAGTTGTGCTCCACAAATATCTGTGGCACCACGTGTCAGCAACAAAACAGGCACCCACGATGGGACTCGAACCCACAATCCTCTGATTAGAAGTCAGATGCCTTATCCATTAGGCCACGCGGGTACGAAACATTGACCAACAAAAAATTCCAAAAAATTCCAAAAAATTCTTCAGCACTTACCGCAACTCACGAGACCAACGAGGCACCCGAGGGACCATGGATCTGGACGCCGTGGACTACGGAGAGGACTGGCGAGATGAAGACGTACTTAAGGACCGGATTGCATGGTCCGCAGACGATGCAGAAGCACGGGTTCCGCATTCGCCGCTTGGTGTCCATGGCGATGAGCCAACGGCTACGTCGAATCAGCGAACCGCACTTGCTGCTCCTCCGTCCGCCATGGATTGTCGCAACTATGACGCCTCAACTTACGCCGAGCGCGTTTTGCGCGAGCGGAAGCTAGCCGGGAGCGTGATCTACGCTGCCCTGCTCGTTCCGGGCGAGCACGTTAGCATGCCGGCTGGAGAGCTGGGGAACGAAACGTGGCCGTCCACGTCAGCAGCGCCGCGGCTCGTCGCTTGCGCGTCGAGCAGCGGTGGCGTATCGGTTCACTCCCTGGCTTCGTTAGTCGCCTCGCTGGTACTTCATCTTCGGGATTGGCAGAGGGAGACCGCGTCCTTTTCAAAAGTTGGAGGGAGAAGCCGTGTGGAGAGAAGGAAGTTGGAGGGAGAAGCCGTGTGGAGAGAAGGAAGTTGGAGGGAGAAGCCGTGTGGAGAGAAGGAAGTTGGAGGGAGAAGCCGTGTGGAGAGAAGGAAGTTGGAGGAATTCCTTCTCTCCGCGTCCTTTTCTTTCTCAATTTCCTTCTGCCCTCAACCCTTTCCTCCGCGCCTTTCACGTGTGTCCCAACCCCCCCCTCCCCCTGCCCCCAATCCTTCCCCTCCACCTTCCCCTCTTCATTTATTCATCCCCAACTCTTCCTCCTCCCCTCTTCCCTCCTCCCCTTTCCTCGCGCATGGCCAGCGCGCGCGTGCTCCAGGAGAGGGCGGCGGCGGGCCTTGGGGGGAAGCGGGGGAGGGGGCACGGCGGTTGGGGGAGGCGCAGCCCGCAGCTGCGGTACAGGCGCACAAGGGGGCGGCGTTTGGGCTGAAGACGTGCGCCATGGGGGGGCACCCGCTGCTGTTCAGGTGCGCGTTGGATTTAGACCCTCATGTCTATGGCTGCAGCAGATTAGATGGAGTTTATTATTATTCTTTCTTCCCAGCCTTGGTTCATTCGTTATTCTCTAGGGGAGCAACAGATCACGTGGTGTGGCGAGTGCTAATCTTGCCGCTGAACGCTTCTCCGTGCTGATGGTTTGGCTTGTTCATTCTGACGTGGCAGTTGTGGGGACGATGGTCGCGTTGCAGGGTGGCGGTGGCGCGACCTTCTCGCGTCCACTCCTGCTCAAGGTGAGTCTGCCACTCACTCAGCTATGAATTTTTATGAATTTTATGAATAGGGTTTCCTGGCTGGTTATGAATTTTATATCATGCTATACTGTATCCCATTCTCTTCATATGGCCATAAACCATGTTCTTTTAATCAGGCCGTCATGTGAATGTTTTTTATAGCGCTCCCCTACTCAATTGTGTTGTGGAAAAAGGTCTACCCCTGCGGTAACCAGGGCAAACCCTAGCCGTCCACTCCAACTCCCAGCCCCTCAGGTGGCCCCGTGCGTTGACCTGGTCAACCCCCCCACCACGTGGGCTGCTGCAAGGGGCGTGGCAGTGGTGCCAGAGACGAACGCTATTGATGTTGACGAGCAGGTGTGAGCATGCATGTTCATAGGTGCATGGTGCACGGTGCATAGTGTGTGTGCATGATAAATGGCGCATGGCATGTGGTGCATCAAGTGTGCTGCAAGGGGCGTGGCAGTGGTGCCAGAGACGAACGCCATTGATGTTGACGAGCAGGTGTGGGAGTGTGTGGGTTTGTGTGCATGTGCATAGGTGCATGGTGCATAGGTGCATGGTGCATAGGTGCATGGTGCATAGTGTGTGTGCATGAGGATTGGTGCATGGCATGTGGTGCATGAAGTGTGCTGCATGTATGCAAGGGGTGTGGCAGTGGTGCCAAAGACCAATGCCATTGATGTTGACAAGCAGGTGAATGTGTGACGGATTGTGCATAGTGTGAATGGGTGAAGCATGGTGCATAGTGTGAATGGGTGAAGCATGGTGCATAGTGTGAATGGGTGAAGCATGGTGCACGCGCATGGTGTGCTGTGCATGGCATATGGTGCACATGATGAGGGGCATGTGATGCATGGTTCCTGAAAAGTGCATGATACATTGACTTTCCACTAATTAAAGACTTTCTTTTCCCGGCTTCTCTCCCGTCTCTGCATCTCACACACCACTTGTATCCCTCTGCTCCCATCCGTCCACCCACCTATTCTTTCCAATACCTGCAACGCCACTGCAGAGAAACACAGTTTACAGTGCGGCAGGCAACGGGTGTGCATACGCATGGGATGTGGTGGGTATAAATGCGAAGAGTTGAGATGAATGCTGGGTGGGTTAGTAGAGGTTAGGGAGGTTGCTTGGGACATCTCCTGCTCCGATGCTCTTTGACGCCTCAGTCCTTGGTACTTCTTGTTCCGCCTTCTTGTTCCGCCTTCCTTGCTCCGCCTTCCTTGCTCCGCCTTCCTTGCTCCGCCTTCCTTGCTCCGCCTTCCTTGCTCCGCCTTCCTTGCTCCGCCTTCCTTGCTCCGCCTTCCTTGCTCCGCCTTCCTTGCTCCGCCTTCCTTGCTCCGCCTTCCTTGCTCCGCCTTCCTTGCTCCGCCTTCCTTGCTCCGCCTTCCTTGCTCCGCCTTCCTTGCTCCGCCTTCCTTGCTCCGCCTTCCTTGCTCCGCCTTCCTTGCTCCGCCTTCCTTGCTCCGCCTTCCTTGCTCCGCCTTCCTTGCTCCGCCTTCCTTGCTCCGCCTTCCTTGCTCCGCCTTCCTTGCTCCGCCTTCCTTGCTCCGCCTTCCTTGCTCCGCCTTCCTTGCTCCGCCTTCCTTGCTCCGCCTTCCTTGCTCCGCCTTCCTTGCTCCGCCTTCCTTGCTCCGCCTTCCTTGCTCCGCCTTCCTTGCTCCGCCTTCCTTGCTCCGCCTTCCTTGCTCCGCCTTCCTTGCTCCGCCTTCCTTGCTCCGCCTTCCTTGCTCCGCCTTCCTTGCTCCGCCTTCCTTGCTCCGCCTTCCTTGCTCCGCCTTCCTTGCTCCGCCTTCCTTGCTCCGCCTTCCTTGCTCCGCCTTCCTTGCTCCGCCTTCCTTGCTCCGCCTTCCTTGCTCCGCCTTCCTTGCTCCGCCTTCCTTGCTCCGCCTTCCTTGCTCCGCCTTCCTTGCTCCGCCTTCCTTGCTCCGCCTTCCTTGCTCCGCCTTCCTTGCTCCGCCTTCCTTGCTCCGCCTTCCTTGCTCCGCCTTCCTTGCTCCGCCTTCCTTGCTCCGCCTTCCTTGCTCCGCCTTCCTTGCTCCGCCTTCCTTGCTCCGCCTTCCTTGCTCCGCCTTCCTTGCTCCGCCTTCCTTGCTCCGCCTTCCTTGCTCCGCCTTCCTTGCTCCGCCTTCCTTGCTCCGCCTTCCTTGCTCCGCCTTCCTTGCTCCGCCTTCCTTGCTCCGCCTTCCTTGCTCCGCCTTCCTTGCTCCGCCTTCCTTGCTCCGCCTTCCTTGCTCCGCCTTCCTTGCTCCGCCTTCCTTGCTCCGCCTTCCTTGCTCCGCCTTCCTTGCTCCGCCTTCCTTGCTCCGCCTTCCTTGCTCCGCCTTCCTTGCTCCGCCTTCCTTGCTCCGCCTTCCTTGCTCCGCCTTCCTTGCTCCGCCTTCCTTGCTCCGCCTTCCTTGCTCCGCCTTCCTTGCTCCGCCTTCCTTGCTCCGCCTTCCTTGCTCCGCCTTCCTTGCTCCGCCTTCCTTGCTCCGCCTTCCTTGCTCCGCCTTCCTTGCTCCGCCTTCCTTGCTCCGCCTTCCTTGCTCCGCCTTCCTTGCTCCGCCTTCCTTGCTCCGCCTTCCTTGCTCCGCCTTCCTTGCTCCGCCTTCCTTGCTCCGCCTTCCTTGCTCCGCCTTCCTTGCTCCGCCTTCCTTGCTCCGCCTTCCTTGCTCCGCCTTCCTTGCTCCGCCTTCCTTGCTCCGCCTTCCTTGCTCCGCCTTCCTTGCTCCGCCTTCCTTGCTCCGCCTTCCTTGCTCCGCCTTCCTTGCTCCGCCTTCCTTGCTCCGCCTTCCTTGCTCCGCCTTCCTTGCTCCGCCTTCCTTGCTCCGCCTTCCTTGCTCCGCCTTCCTTGCTCCGCCTTCCTTGCTCCGCCTTCCTTGCTCCGCCTTCCTTGCTCCGCCTTCCTTGCTCCGCCTTCCTTGCTCCGCCTTCCTTGCTCCGCCTTCCTTGCTCCGCCTTCCTTGCTCCGCCTTCCTTGCTCCGCCTTCCTTGCTCCGCCTTCCTTGCTCCGCCTTCCTTGCTCCGCCTTCCTTGCTCCGCCTTCCTTGCTCCGCCTTCCTTGCTCCGCCTTCCTTGCTCCGCCTTCCTTGCTCCGCCTTCCTTGCTCCGCCTTCCTTGCTCCGCCTTCCTTGCTCCGCCTTCCTTGCTCCGCCTTCCTTGCTCCGCCTTCCTTGCTCCGCCTTCCTTGCTCCGCCTTCCTTGCTCCGCCTTCCTTGCTCCGCCTTCCTTGCTCCGCCTTCCTTGCTCCGCCTTCCTTGCTCCGCCTTCCTTGCTCCGCCTTCCTTGCTCCGCCTTCCTTGCTCCGCCTTCCTTGCTCCGCCTTCCTTGCTCCGCCTTCCTTGCTCCGCCTTCCTTGCTCCGCCTTCCTTGCTCCGCCTTCCTTGCTCCGCCTTCCTTGCTCCGCCTTCCTTGCTCCGCCTTCCTTGCTCCGCCTTCCTTGCTCCGCCTTCCTTGCTCCGCCTTCCTTGCTCCGCCTTCCTTGCTCCGCCTTCCTTGCTCCGCCTTCCTTGCTCCGCCTTCCTTGCTCCGCCTTCCTTGCTCCGCCTTCCTTGCTCCGCCTTCCTTGCTCCGCCTTCCTTGCTCCGCCTTCCTTGCTCCGCCTTCCTTGCTCCGCCTTCCTTGCTCCGCCTTCCTTGCTCCGCCTTCCTTGCTCCGCCTTCCTTGCTCCGCCTTCTTGTTCCGCCTTCTTGTTCCGCCTTCTTGTTCCGCCTTCTTGTTCCGCCTTCTTGTTCCGCCTTCTTGTTCCGCCTTCTTGTTCCGCCTTCTTGTTCCGCCTTCTTGTTCCGCCTTCTTGTTCCGCCTTCTTGTTCCGCCTTCTTGTTCCGCCTTCTTGTTCCGCCTTCTTGTTCCGCCTTCTTGTTCCGCCTTCTTGTTCCGCCTTCTTGTTCCGCCTTCTTGTTCCGCCTTCTTGTTCCGCCTTCTTGTTCCGCCTTCTTGTTCCGCCTTCTTGTTCCGCCTTCTTGTTCCGCCTTCTTGTTCCGCCTTCTTGTTCCGCCTTCTTGTTCCGCCTTCTTGTTCCGCCTTCTTGTTCCGCCTTCTTGTTCCGCCTTCTTGTTCCGCCTTCTTGTTCCGCCTTCTTGTTCCGCCTTCTTGTTCCGCCTTCTTGTTCCGCCTTCTTGTTCCGCCTTCTTGTTCCGCCTTCTTGTTCCGCCTTCTTGTTCCGCCTTCTTGTTCCGCCTTCTTGTTCCGCCTTCTTGTTCCGCCTTCTTGTTCCGCCTTCTTGTTCCGCCTTCTTGTTCCGCCTTCTTGTTCCGCCTTCTTGTTCCGCCTTCTTGTTCCGCCTTCTTGTTCCGCCTTCTTGTTCCGCCTTCTTGTTCCGCCTTCTTGTTCCGCCTTCTTGTTCCGCCTTCTTGTTCCGCCTTCTTGTTCCGCCTTCTTGTTCCGCCTTCTTGTTCCGCCTTCTTGTTCCGCCTTCTTGTTCCGCCTTCTTGTTCCGCCTTCTTGTTCCGCCTTCTTGTTCCGCCTTCTTGTTCCGCCTTCTTGTTCCGCCTTCTTGTTCCGCCTTCTTGTTCCGCCTTCTTGTTCCGCCTTCTTGTTCCGCCTTCTTGTTCCGCCTTCTTGTTCCGCCTTCTTGTTCCGCCTTCTTGTTCCGCCTTCTTGTTCCGCCTTCTTGTTCCGCCTTCTTGTTCCGCCTTCTTGTTCCGCCTTCTTGTTCCGCCTTCTTGTTCCGCCTTCTTGTTCCGCCTTCTTGTTCCGCCTTCTTGTTCCGCCTTCTTGTTCCGCCTTCTTGTTCCGCCTTCTTGTTCCGCCTTCTTGTTCCGCCTTCTTGTTCCGCCTTCTTGTTCCGCCTTCTTGTTCCGCCTTCTTGTTCCGCCTTCTTGTTCCGCCTTCTTGTTCCGCCTTCTTGTTCCGCCTTCTTGTTCCGCCTTCTTGTTCCGCCTTCTTGTTCCGCCTTCTTGTTCCGCCTTCTTGTTCCGCCTTCTTGTTCCGCCTTCTTGTTCCGCCTTCTTGTTCCGCCTTCTTGTTCCGCCTTCTTGTTCCGCCTTCTTGTTCCGCCTTCTTGTTCCGCCTTCTTGTTCCGCCTTCTTGTTCCGCCTTCTTGTTCCGCCTTCTTGTTCCGCCTTCTTGTTCCGCCTTCTTGTTCCGCCTTCTTGTTCCGCCTTCTTGTTCCGCCTTCTTGTTCCGCCTTCTTGTTCCGCCTTCTTGTTCCGCCTTCTTGTTCCGCCTTCTTGTTCCGCCTTCTTGTTCCGCCTTCTTGTTCCGCCTTCTTGTTCCGCCTTCTTGTTCCGCCTTCTTGTTCCGCCTTCTTGTTCCGCCTTCTTGTTCCGCCTTCTTGTTCCGCCTTCTTGTTCCGCCTTCTTGTTCCGCCTTCTTGTTCCGCCTTCTTGTTCCGCCTTCTTGTTCCGCCTTCTTGTTCCGCCTTCTTGTTCCGCCTTCTTGTTCCGCCTTCTTGTTCCGCCTTCTTGTTCCGCCTTCTTGTTCCGCCTTCTTGTTCCGCCTTCTTGTTCCGCCTTCTTGTTCCGCCTTCTTGTTCCGCCTTCTTGTTCCGCCTTCTTGTTCCGCCTTCTTGTTCCGCCTTCTTGTTCCGCCTTCTTGTTCCGCCTTCTTGTTCCGCCTTCTTGTTCCGCCTTCTTGTTCCGCCTTCTTGTTCCGCCTTCTTGTTCCGCCTTCTTGTTCCGCCTTCTTGTTCCGCCTTCTTGTTCCGCCTTCTTGTTCCGCCTTCTTGTTCCGCCTTCTTGTTCCGCCTTCTTGTTCCGCCTTCTTGTTCCGCCTTCTTGTTCCGCCTTCTTGTTCCGCCTTCTTGTTCCGCCTTCTTGTTCCGCCTTCTTGTTCCGCCTTCTTGTTCCGCCTTCTTGTTCCGCCTTCTTGTTCCGCCTTCTTGTTCCGCCTTCTTGTTCCGCCTTCTTGTTCCGCCTTCTTGTTCCGCCTTCTTGTTCCGCCTTCTTGTTCCGCCTTCTTGTTCCGCCTTCTTGTTCCGCCTTCTTGTTCCGCCTTCTTGTTCCGCCTTCTTGTTCCGCCTTCTTGTTCCGCCTTCTTGTTCCGCCTTCTTGTTCCGCCTTCTTGTTCCGCCTTCTTGTTCCGCCTTCTTGTTCCGCCTTCTTGTTCCGCCTTCTTGTTCCGCCTTCTTGTTCCGCCTTCTTGTTCCGCCTTCTTGTTCCGCCTTCTTGTTCCGCCTTCTTGTTCCGCCTTCTTGTTCCGCCTTCTTGTTCCGCCTTCTTGTTCCGCCTTCTTGTTCCGCCTTCTTGTTCCGCCTTCTTGTTCCGCCTTCTTGTTCCGCCTTCTTGTTCCGCCTTCTTGTTCCGCCTTCTTGTTCCGCCTTCTTGTTCCGCCTTCTTGTTCCGCCTTCTTGTTCCGCCTTCTTGTTCCGCCTTCTTGTTCCGCCTTCTTGTTCCGCCTTCTTGTTCCGCCTTCTTGTTCCGCCTTCTTGTTCCGCCTTCTTGTTCCGCCTTCTTGTTCCGCCTTCTTGTTCCGCCTTCTTGTTCCGCCTTCTTGTTCCGCCTTCTTGTTCCGCCTTCTTGTTCCGCCTTCTTGTTCCGCCTTCTTGTTCCGCCTTCTTGTTCCGCCTTCTTGTTCCGCCTTCTTGTTCCGCCTTCTTGTTCCGCCTTCTTGTTCCGCCTTCTTGTTCCGCCTTCTTGTTCCGCCTTCTTGTTCCGCCTTCTTGTTCCGCCTTCTTGTTCCGCCTTCTTGTTCCGCCTTCTTGTTCCGCCTTCTTGTTCCGCCTTCTTGTTCCGCCTTCTTGTTCCGCCTTCTTGTTCCGCCTTCTTGTTCCGCCTTCTTGTTCCGCCTTCTTGTTCCGCCTTCTTGTTCCGCCTTCTTGTTCCGCCTTCTTGTTCCGCCTTCTTGTTCCGCCTTCTTGTTCCGCCTTCTTGTTCCGCCTTCTTGTTCCGCCTTCTTGTTCCGCCTTCTTGTTCCGCCTTCTTGTTCCGCCTTCTTGTTCCGCCTTCTTGTTCCGCCTTCTTGTTCCGCCTTCTTGTTCCGCCTTCTTGTTCCGCCTTCTTGTTCCGCCTTCTTGTTCCGCCTTCTTGTTCCGCCTTCTTGTTCCGCCTTCTTGTTCCGCCTTCTTGTTCCGCCTTCTTGTTCCGCCTTCTTGTTCCGCCTTCTTGCTCCGCCTTCTTGCTCCGCCTTCTTGTTCCGCCTTCCTTGCTCCGCCTTCCTTGCTCCGCCTTCCTTGCTCCGCCTTCCTTGCTCCGCCTTCCTTGCTCCGCCTTCCTTGCTCCGCCTTCCTTGCTCCGCCTTCCTTGCTCCGCCTTCCTTGCTCCGCCTTCCTTGCTCCGCCTTCCTTGCTCCGCCTTCCTTGCTCCGCCTTCCTTGCTCCGCCTTCCTTGCTCCGCCTTCCTTGCTCCGCCTTCCTTGCTCCGCCTTCCTTGCTCCGCCTTCCTTGCTCCGCCTTCCTTGCTCCGCCTTCCTTGCTCCGCCTTCCTTGCTCCGCCTTCCTTGCTCCGCCTTCCTTGCTCCGCCTTCCTTGCTCCGCCTTCCTTGCTCCGCCTTCCTTGCTCCGCCTTCCTTGCTCCGCCTTCCTTGCTCCGCCTTCCTTGCTCCGCCTTCCTTGCTCCGCCTTCCTTGCTCCGCCTTCCTTGCTCCGCCTTCCTTGCTCCGCCTTCCTTGCTCCGCCTTCCTTGCTCCGCCTTCCTTGCTCCGCCTTCCTTGCTCCGCCTTCCTTGCTCCGCCTTCTTGTTCCGCCTTCTTGTTCCGCCTTCTTGTTCCGCCTTCTTGTTCCGCCTTCTTGTTCCGCCTTCTTGTTCCGCCTTCTTGTTCCGCCTTCTTGTTCCGCCTTCTTGTTCCGCCTTCTTGTTCCGCCTTCTTGTTCCGCCTTCTTGTTCCGCCTTCTTGTTCCGCCTTCTTGTTCCGCCTTCTTGTTCCGCCTTCTTGTTCCGCCTTCTTGTTCCGCCTTCTTGTTCCGCCTTCTTGTTCCGCCTTCTTGTTCCGCCTTCTTGTTCCGCCTTCTTGTTCCGCCTTCTTGTTCCGCCTTCTTGTTCCGCCTTCTTGTTCCGCCTTCTTGTTCCGCCTTCTTGTTCCGCCTTCTTGTTCCGCCTTCTTGTTCCGCCTTCTTGTTCCGCCTTCTTGTTCCGCCTTCTTGTTCCGCCTTCTTGTTCCGCCTTCTTGTTCCGCCTTCTTGTTCCGCCTTCTTGTTCCGCCTTCTTGTTCCGCCTTCTTGTTCCGCCTTCTTGTTCCGCCTTCTTGTTCCGCCTTCTTGTTCCGCCTTCTTGTTCCGCCTTCTTGTTCCGCCTTCTTGTTCCGCCTTCTTGTTCCGCCTTCTTGTTCCGCCTTCTTGTTCCGCCTTCTTGTTCCGCCTTCTTGTTCCGCCTTCTTGTTCCGCCTTCTTGTTCCGCCTTCTTGTTCCGCCTTCTTGTTCCGCCTTCTTGTTCCGCCTTCTTGTTCCGCCTTCTTGTTCCGCCTTCTTGTTCCGCCTTCTTGTTCCGCCTTCTTGTTCCGCCTTCTTGTTCCGCCTTCTTGTTCCGCCTTCTTGTTCCGCCTTCTTGTTCCGCCTTCTTGTTCCGCCTTCTTGTTCCGCCTTCTTGTTCCGCCTTCTTGTTCCGCCTTCTTGTTCCGCCTTCTTGTTCCGCCTTCTTGTTCCGCCTTCTTGTTCCGCCTTCTTGTTCCGCCTTCTTGTTCCGCCTTCTTGTTCCGCCTTCTTGTTCCGCCTTCTTGTTCCGCCTTCTTGTTCCGCCTTCTTGTTCCGCCTTCTTGTTCCGCCTTCTTGTTCCGCCTTCTTGTTCCGCCTTCTTGTTCCGCCTTCTTGTTCCGCCTTCTTGTTCCGCCTTCTTGTTCCGCCTTCTTGTTCCGCCTTCTTGTTCCGCCTTCTTGTTCCGCCTTCTTGTTCCGCCTTCTTGTTCCGCCTTCTTGTTCCGCCTTCTTGTTCCGCCTTCTTGTTCCGCCTTCTTGTTCCGCCTTCTTGTTCCGCCTTCTTGTTCCGCCTTCTTGTTCCGCCTTCTTGTTCCGCCTTCTTGTTCCGCCTTCTTGTTCCGCCTTCTTGTTCCGCCTTCTTGTTCCGCCTTCTTGTTCCGCCTTCTTGTTCCGCCTTCTTGTTCCGCCTTCTTGTTCCGCCTTCTTGTTCCGCCTTCTTGTTCCGCCTTCTTGTTCCGCCTTCTTGTTCCGCCTTCTTGTTCCGCCTTCTTGTTCCGCCTTCTTGTTCCGCCTTCTTGTTCCGCCTTCTTGTTCCGCCTTCTTGTTCCGCCTTCTTGTTCCGCCTTCTTGTTCCGCCTTCTTGTTCCGCCTTCTTGTTCCGCCTTCTTGTTCCGCCTTCTTGTTCCGCCTTCTTGTTCCGCCTTCTTGTTCCGCCTTCTTGTTCCGCCTTCTTGTTCCGCCTTCTTGTTCCGCCTTCTTGTTCCGCCTTCTTGTTCCGCCTTCTTGTTCCGCCTTCTTGTTCCGCCTTCTTGTTCCGCCTTCTTGTTCCGCCTTCTTGTTCCGCCTTCTTGTTCCGCCTTCTTGTTCCGCCTTCTTGTTCCGCCTTCTTGTTCCGCCTTCTTGTTCCGCCTTCTTGTTCCGCCTTCTTGTTCCGCCTTCTTGTTCCGCCTTCTTGTTCCGCCTTCTTGTTCCGCCTTCTTGTTCCGCCTTCTTGTTCCGCCTTCTTGTTCCGCCTTCTTGTTCCGCCTTCTTGTTCCGCCTTCTTGTTCCGCCTTCTTGTTCCGCCTTCTTGTTCCGCCTTCTTGTTCCGCCTTCTTGTTCCGCCTTCTTGTTCCGCCTTCTTGTTCCGCCTTCTTGTTCCGCCTTCTTGTTCCGCCTTCTTGTTCCGCCTTCTTGTTCCGCCTTCTTGTTCCGCCTTCTTGTTCCGCCTTCTTGTTCCGCCTTCTTGTTCCGCCTTCTTGTTCCGCCTTCTTGTTCCGCCTTCTTGTTCCGCCTTCTTGTTCCGCCTTCTTGTTCCGCCTTCTTGTTCCGCCTTCTTGTTCCGCCTTCTTGTTCCGCCTTCTTGTTCCGCCTTCTTGTTCCGCCTTCTTGTTCCGCCTTCTTGTTCCGCCTTCTTGTTCCGCCTTCTTGTTCCGCCTTCTTGTTCCGCCTTCTTGTTCCGCCTTCTTGTTCCGCCTTCTTGTTCCGCCTTCTTGTTCCGCCTTCTTGTTCCGCCTTCTTGTTCCGCCTTCTTGTTCCGCCTTCTTGTTCCGCCTTCTTGTTCCGCCTTCTTGTTCCGCCTTCTTGTTCCGCCTTCTTGTTCCGCCTTCTTGTTCCGCCTTCTTGTTCCGCCTTCTTGTTCCGCCTTCTTGTTCCGCCTTCTTGTTCCGCCTTCTTGTTCCGCCTTCTTGTTCCGCCTTCTTGTTCCGCCTTCTTGTTCCGCCTTCTTGTTCCGCCTTCTTGTTCCGCCTTCTTGTTCCGCCTTCTTGTTCCGCCTTCTTGTTCCGCCTTCTTGTTCCGCCTTCTTGTTCCGCCTTCTTGTTCCGCCTTCTTGTTCCGCCTTCTTGTTCCGCCTTCTTGTTCCGCCTTCTTGTTCCGCCTTCTTGTTCCGCCTTCTTGTTCCGCCTTCTTGTTCCGCCTTCTTGTTCCGCCTTCTTGTTCCGCCTTCTTGTTCCGCCTTCTTGTTCCGCCTTCTTGTTCCGCCTTCTTGTTCCGCCTTCTTGTTCCGCCTTCTTGTTCCGCCTTCTTGTTCCGCCTTCTTGTTCCGCCTTCTTGTTCCGCCTTCTTGTTCCGCCTTCTTGTTCCGCCTTCTTGTTCCGCCTTCTTGTTCCGCCTTCTTGTTCCGCCTTCTTGTTCCGCCTTCTTGTTCCGCCTTCTTGTTCCGCCTTCTTGTTCCGCCTTCTTGTTCCGCCTTCTTGTTCCGCCTTCTTGTTCCGCCTTCTTGTTCCGCCTTCTTGTTCCGCCTTCTTGTTCCGCCTTCTTGTTCCGCCTTCTTGTTCCGCCTTCTTGTTCCGCCTTCTTGTTCCGCCTTCTTGTTCCGCCTTCTTGTTCCGCCTTCTTGTTCCGCCTTCTTGTTCCGCCTTCTTGTTCCGCCTTCTTGTTCCGCCTTCTTGTTCCGCCTTCTTGTTCCGCCTTCTTGTTCCGCCTTCTTGTTCCGCCTTCTTGTTCCGCCTTCTTGTTCCGCCTTCTTGTTCCGCCTTCTTGTTCCGCCTTCTTGTTCCGCCTTCTTGTTCCGCCTTCTTGTTCCGCCTTCTTGTTCCGCCTTCTTGTTCCGCCTTCTTGTTCCGCCTCCTTGTTCCGCCTCCTTGTTCCGCCTCCTTGTTCCGCCTTCCTTGCTCCGCCTTCTTGTTCCGCCTTCTTGTTCCGCCTTCTTGTTCCGCCTTCTTGTTCCGCCTTCTTGTTCCGCCTTCTTGTTCCGCCTTCTTGTTCCGCCTTCTTGTTCCGCCTTCTTGTTCCGCCTTCTTGTTCCGCCTTCTTGTTCCGCCTTCTTGTTCCGCCTTCTTGTTCCGCCTTCTTGTTCCGCCTTCTTGTTCCGCCTTCTTGTTCCGCCTTCTTGTTCCGCCTTCTTGTTCCGCCTTCTTGTTCCGCCTTCTTGTTCCGCCTTCTTGTTCCGCCTTCTTGTTCCGCCTTCTTGTTCCGCCTTCTTGTTCCGCCTTCTTGTTCCGCCTTCTTGTTCCGCCTTCTTGTTCCGCCTTCTTGTTCCGCCTTCTTGTTCCGCCTTCTTGTTCCGCCTTCTTGTTCCGCCTTCTTGTTCCGCCTTCTTGTTCCGCCTTCTTGTTCCGCCTTCTTGTTCCGCCTTCTTGTTCCGCCTTCTTGTTCCGCCTTCTTGCTCCGCCTTCCTTGTTCCGCCTTCCTTGCTCCGCCTTCTTGTTCCGCCTTCTTGTTCCGCCTTCTTGTTCCGCCTTCTTGTTCCGCCTTCTTGTTCCGCCTTCTTGTTCCGCCTTCTTGTTCCGCCTTCTTGTTCCGCCTTCTTGTTCCGCCTTCTTGTTCCGCCTTCTTGTTCCGCCTTCTTGTTCCGCCTTCTTGTTCCGCCTTCTTGTTCCGCCTTCTTGTTCCGCCTTCTTGTTCCGCCTTCTTGTTCCGCCTTCTTGTTCCGCCTTCTTGTTCCGCCTTCTTGTTCCGCCTTCTTGTTCCGCCTTCTTGTTCCGCCTTCTTGTTCCGCCTTCTTGTTCCGCCTTCTTGTTCCGCCTTCTTGTTCCGCCTTCTTGTTCCGCCTTCTTGTTCCGCCTTCTTGTTCCGCCTTCTTGTTCCGCCTTCTTGTTCCGCCTTCTTGTTCCGCCTTCTTGTTCCGCCTTCTTGTTCCGCCTTCTTGTTCCGCCTTCTTGTTCCGCCTTCTTGTTCCGCCTTCTTGTTCCGCCTTCTTGTTCCGCCTTCTTGTTCCGCCTTCTTGTTCCGCCTTCTTGTTCCGCCTTCTTGTTCCGCCTTCTTGTTCCGCCTTCTTGTTCCGCCTTCTTGTTCCGCCTTCTTGTTCCGCCTTCTTGTTCCGCCTTCTTGTTCCGCCTTCTTGTTCCGCCTTCTTGTTCCGCCTTCTTGTTCCGCCTTCTTGTTCCGCCTTCTTGTTCCGCCTTCTTGTTCCGCCTTCTTGTTCCGCCTTCTTGTTCCGCCTTCTTGTTCCGCCTTCTTGTTCCGCCTTCTTGTTCCGCCTTCTTGTTCCGCCTTCTTGTTCCGCCTTCTTGTTCCGCCTTCTTGTTCCGCCTTCTTGTTCCGCCTTCTTGTTCCGCCTTCTTGTTCCGCCTTCTTGTTCCGCCTTCTTGTTCCGCCTTCTTGTTCCGCCTTCTTGTTCCGCCTTCTTGTTCCGCCTTCTTGTTCCGCCTTCTTGTTCCGCCTTCTTGTTCCGCCTTCTTGTTCCGCCTTCTTGTTCCGCCTTCTTGTTCCGCCTTCTTGTTCCGCCTTCTTGTTCCGCCTTCTTGTTCCGCCTTCTTGTTCCGCCTTCTTGTTCCGCCTTCTTGTTCCGCCTTCTTGTTCCGCCTTCTTGTTCCGCCTTCTTGTTCCGCCTTCTTGTTCCGCCTTCTTGTTCCGCCTTCTTGTTCCGCCTTCTTGTTCCGCCTTCTTGTTCCGCCTTCTTGTTCCGCCTTCTTGTTCCGCCTTCTTGTTCCGCCTTCTTGTTCCGCCTTCTTGTTCCGCCTTCTTGTTCCGCCTTCTTGTTCCGCCTTCTTGTTCCGCCTTCTTGTTCCGCCTTCTTGTTCCGCCTTCTTGTTCCGCCTTCTTGTTCCGCCTTCTTGTTCCGCCTTCTTGTTCCGCCTTCTTGTTCCGCCTTCTTGTTCCGCCTTCTTGTTCCGCCTTCTTGTTCCGCCTTCTTGTTCCGCCTTCTTGTTCCGCCTTCTTGTTCCGCCTTCTTGTTCCGCCTTCTTGTTCCGCCTTCTTGTTCCGCCTTCTTGTTCCGCCTTCTTGTTCCGCCTTCTTGTTCCGCCTTCTTGTTCCGCCTTCTTGTTCCGCCTTCTTGTTCCGCCTTCTTGTTCCGCCTTCTTGTTCCGCCTTCTTGTTCCGCCTTCTTGTTCCGCCTTCTTGTTCCGCCTTCTTGTTCCGCCTTCTTGTTCCGCCTTCTTGTTCCGCCTTCTTGTTCCGCCTTCTTGTTCCGCCTTCTTGTTCCGCCTTCTTGTTCCGCCTTCTTGTTCCGCCTTCTTGTTCCGCCTTCTTGTTCCGCCTTCTTGTTCCGCCTTCTTGTTCCGCCTTCTTGTTCCGCCTTCTTGTTCCGCCTTCTTGTTCCGCCTTCTTGTTCCGCCTTCTTGTTCCGCCTTCTTGTTCCGCCTTCTTGTTCCGCCTTCTTGTTCCGCCTTCTTGTTCCGCCTTCTTGTTCCGCCTTCTTGTTCCGCCTTCTTGTTCCGCCTTCTTGTTCCGCCTTCTTGTTCCGCCTTCTTGTTCCGCCTTCTTGTTCCGCCTTCTTGTTCCGCCTTCTTGTTCCGCCTTCTTGTTCCGCCTTCTTGTTCCGCCTTCTTGTTCCGCCTTCTTGTTCCGCCTTCTTGTTCCGCCTTCTTGTTCCGCCTTCTTGTTCCGCCTTCTTGTTCCGCCTTCTTGTTCCGCCTTCTTGTTCCGCCTTCTTGTTCCGCCTTCTTGTTCCGCCTTCTTGTTCCGCCTTCTTGTTCCGCCTTCTTGTTCCGCCTTCTTGTTCCGCCTTCTTGTTCCGCCTTCTTGTTCCGCCTTCTTGTTCCGCCTTCTTGTTCCGCCTTCTTGTTCCGCCTTCTTGTTCCGCCTTCTTGTTCCGCCTTCTTGTTCCGCCTTCTTGTTCCGCCTTCTTGTTCCGCCTTCTTGTTCCGCCTTCTTGTTCCGCCTTCTTGTTCCGCCTTCTTGTTCCGCCTTCTTGTTCCGCCTTCTTGTTCCGCCTTCTTGTTCCGCCTTCTTGTTCCGCCTTCTTGTTCCGCCTTCTTGTTCCGCCTTCTTGTTCCGCCTTCTTGTTCCGCCTTCTTGTTCCGCCTTCTTGTTCCGCCTTCTTGTTCCGCCTTCTTGTTCCGCCTTCTTGTTCCGCCTTCTTGTTCCGCCTTCTTGTTCCGCCTTCTTGTTCCGCCTTCTTGTTCCGCCTTCTTGTTCCGCCTTCTTGTTCCGCCTTCTTGTTCCGCCTTCTTGTTCCGCCTTCTTGTTCCGCCTTCTTGTTCCGCCTTCTTGTTCCGCCTTCTTGTTCCGCCTTCTTGTTCCGCCTTCTTGTTCCGCCTTCTTGTTCCGCCTTCTTGTTCCGCCTTCTTGTTCCGCCTTCTTGTTCCGCCTTCTTGTTCCGCCTTCTTGTTCCGCCTTCTTGTTCCGCCTTCTTGTTCCGCCTTCTTGTTCCGCCTTCTTGTTCCGCCTTCTTGTTCCGCCTTCTTGTTCCGCCTTCTTGTTCCGCCTTCTTGTTCCGCCTTCTTGTTCCGCCTTCTTGTTCCGCCTTCTTGTTCCGCCTTCTTGTTCCGCCTTCTTGTTCCGCCTTCTTGTTCCGCCTTCTTGTTCCGCCTTCTTGTTCCGCCTTCTTGTTCCGCCTTCTTGTTCCGCCTTCTTGTTCCGCCTTCTTGTTCCGCCTTCTTGTTCCGCCTTCTTGTTCCGCCTTCTTGTTCCGCCTTCTTGTTCCGCCTTCTTGTTCCGCCTTCTTGTTCCGCCTTCTTGTTCCGCCTTCTTGTTCCGCCTCTTGTTCCGCCTTCCTTGTTCCGCCTCCTTGTTCCGCCTTCCTTGCTCCGCCTTCTTGTTCCGCCTTCTTGTTCCGCCTTCTTGTTCCGCCTTCTTGTTCCGCCTTCTTGTTCCGCCTTCCTTGCTCCGCCTTCTTGTTCCGCCTTCTTGTTCCGCCTTCTTGTTCCGCCTTCCTTGCTCCGCCTTCCTTGCTCCGCCTTCCTTGCTCCGCCTTCCTTGCTCCGCCTTCCTTGCTCCGCCTTCCTTGCTCCGCCTTCCTTGCTCCGCCTTCCTTGCTCCGCCTTCCTTGCTCCGCCTTCCTTGCTCCGCCTTCCTTGCTCCGCCTTCCTTGCTCCGCCTTCCTTGCTCCGCCTTCCTTGCTCCGCCTTCCTTGCTCCGCCTTCCTTGCTCCGCCTTCCTTGCTCCGCCTTCCTTGCTCCGCCTTCCTTGCTCCGCCTTCCTTGCTCCGCCTTCCTTGCTCCGCCTTCCTTGCTCCGCCTTCCTTGCTCCGCCTTCCTTGCTCCGCCTTCCTTGCTCCGCCTTCCTTGCTCCGCCTTCCTTGCTCCGCCTTCCTTGCTCCGCCTTCCTTGCTCCGCCTTCCTTGCTCCGCCTTCCTTGCTCCGCCTTCTTGTTCCGCCTTCTTGTTCCGCCTTCTTGTTCCGCCTTCTTGTTCCGCCTTCTTGTTCCGCCTTCTTGTTCCGCCTTCTTGTTCCGCCTTCTTGTTCCGCCTTCTTGTTCCGCCTTCTTGTTCCGCCTTCTTGTTCCGCCTTCTTGTTCCGCCTTCTTGTTCCGCCTTCTTGTTCCGCCTTCTTGTTCCGCCTTCTTGTTCCGCCTTCTTGTTCCGCCTTCTTGTTCCGCCTTCTTGTTCCGCCTTCTTGTTCCGCCTTCTTGTTCCGCCTTCTTGTTCCGCCTTCTTGTTCCGCCTTCTTGTTCCGCCTTCTTGTTCCGCCTTCTTGTTCCGCCTTCTTGTTCCGCCTTCTTGTTCCGCCTTCTTGTTCCGCCTTCTTGTTCCGCCTTCTTGTTCCGCCTTCTTGTTCCGCCTTCTTGTTCCGCCTTCTTGTTCCGCCTTCTTGTTCCGCCTTCTTGTTCCGCCTTCTTGTTCCGCCTTCTTGTTCCGCCTTCTTGTTCCGCCTTCTTGTTCCGCCTTCTTGTTCCGCCTTCTTGTTCCGCCTTCTTGTTCCGCCTTCTTGTTCCGCCTTCTTGTTCCGCCTTCTTGTTCCGCCTTCTTGTTCCGCCTTCTTGTTCCGCCTTCTTGTTCCGCCTTCTTGTTCCGCCTTCTTGTTCCGCCTTCTTGTTCCGCCTTCTTGTTCCGCCTTCTTGTTCCGCCTTCTTGTTCCGCCTTCTTGTTCCGCCTTCTTGTTCCGCCTTCTTGTTCCGCCTTCTTGTTCCGCCTTCTTGTTCCGCCTTCTTGTTCCGCCTTCTTGTTCCGCCTTCTTGTTCCGCCTTCTTGTTCCGCCTTCTTGTTCCGCCTTCTTGTTCCGCCTTCTTGTTCCGCCTTCTTGTTCCGCCTTCTTGTTCCGCCTTCTTGTTCCGCCTTCTTGTTCCGCCTTCTTGTTCCGCCTTCTTGTTCCGCCTTCTTGTTCCGCCTTCTTGTTCCGCCTTCTTGTTCCGCCTTCTTGTTCCGCCTTCTTGTTCCGCCTTCTTGTTCCGCCTTCTTGTTCCGCCTTCTTGTTCCGCCTTCTTGTTCCGCCTTCTTGTTCCGCCTTCTTGTTCCGCCTTCTTGTTCCGCCTTCTTGTTCCGCCTTCTTGTTCCGCCTTCTTGTTCCGCCTTCTTGTTCCGCCTTCTTGTTCCGCCTTCTTGTTCCGCTTTTGTTCCGCCTTCTTGTTCCGCCTTCTTGTTCCGCCTTCTTGTTCCGCCTTCTTGTTCCGCCTTCTTGTTCCGCCTTCTTGTTCCGCCTTCTTGTTCCGCCTTCTTGTTCCGCCTTCTTGTTCCGCCTTCTTGTTCCGCCTTCTTGTTCCGCCTTCTTGTTCCGCCTTCTTGTTCCGCCTTCTTGTTCCGCCTTCTTGTTCCGCCTTCTTGTTCCGCCTTCTTGTTCCGCCTTCTTGTTCCGCCTTCTTGTTCCGCCTTCTTGTTCCGCCTTCTTGTTCCGCCTTCTTGTTCCGCCTTCTTGTTCCGCCTTCTTGTTCCGCCTTCTTGTTCCGCCTTCTTGTTCCGCCTTCTTGTTCCGCCTTCTTGTTCCGCCTTCTTGTTCCGCCTTCTTGTTCCGCCTTCTTGTTCCGCCTTCTTGTTCCGCCTTCTTGTTCCGCCTTCTTGTTCCGCCTTCCTTGCTCCGCCTCCTTGTTCCGCCTCTTGCTCCGCCTTCTTGTTCCGCCTTCTTGTTCCGCCTTCTTGTTCCGCCTTCTTGTTCCGCCTTCTTGTTCCGCCTTCTTGTTCCGCCTTCTTGTTCCGCCTTCTTGTTCCGCCTTCTTGTTCCGCCTTCTTGTTCCGCCTTCTTGTTCCGCCTTCTTGTTCCGCCTTCTTGTTCCGCCTTCTTGTTCCGCCTTCTTGTTCCGCCTTCTTGTTCCGCCTTCTTGTTCCGCCTTCTTGTTCCGCCTTCTTGTTCCGCCTTCTTGTTCCGCCTTCTTGTTCCGCCTTCTTGTTCCGCCTTCTTGTTCCGCCTTCTTGTTCCGCCTTCTTGTTCCGCCTTCTTGTTCCGCCTTCTTGTTCCGCCTTCTTGTTCCGCCTTCTTGTTCCGCCTTCTTGTTCCGCCTTCTTGTTCCGCCTTCTTGTTCCGCCTTCTTGTTCCGCCTTCTTGTTCCGCCTTCTTGTTCCGCCTTCTTGTTCCGCCTTCTTGTTCCGCCTTCTTGTTCCGCCTTCTTGTTCCGCCTTCTTGTTCCGCCTTCTTGTTCCGCCTTCTTGTTCCGCCTTCTTGTTCCGCCTTCTTGTTCCGCCTTCTTGTTCCGCCTTCTTGTTCCGCCTTCTTGTTCCGCCTTCTTGTTCCGCCTTCTTGTTCCGCCTTCTTGTTCCGCCTTCTTGTTCCGCCTTCTTGTTCCGCCTTCTTGTTCCGCCTTCTTGTTCCGCCTTCTTGTTCCGCCTTCTTGTTCCGCCTTCTTGTTCCGCCTTCTTGTTCCGCCTTCTTGTTCCGCCTTCTTGTTCCGCCTTCTTGTTCCGCCTTCTTGTTCCGCCTTCTTGTTCCGCCTTCTTGTTCCGCCTTCTTGTTCCGCCTTCTTGTTCCGCCTTCTTGTTCCGCCTTCTTGTTCCGCCTTCTTGTTCCGCCTTCTTGTTCCGCCTTCTTGTTCCGCCTTCTTGTTCCGCCTTCTTGTTCCGCCTTCTTGTTCCGCCTTCTTGTTCCGCCTTCTTGTTCCGCCTTCTTGTTCCGCCTTCTTGTTCCGCCTTCTTGTTCCGCCTTCTTGTTCCGCCTTCTTGTTCCGCCTTCTTGTTCCGCCTTCTTGTTCCGCCTTCTTGTTCCGCCTTCTTGTTCCGCCTTCTTGTTCCGCCTTCTTGTTCCGCCTTCTTGTTCCGCCTTCTTGTTCCGCCTTCTTGTTCCGCCTTCTTGTTCCGCCTTCTTGTTCCGCCTTCTTGTTCCGCCTTCTTGTTCCGCCTTCTTGTTCCGCCTTCTTGTTCCGCCTTCTTGTTCCGCCTTCTTGTTCCGCCTTCTTGTTCCGCCTTCTTGTTCCGCCTTCTTGTTCCGCCTTCTTGTTCCGCCTTCTTGTTCCGCCTTCTTGTTCCGCCTTCTTGTTCCGCCTTCTTGTTCCGCCTTCTTGTTCCGCCTTCTTGTTCCGCCTTCTTGTTCCGCCTTCTTGTTCCGCCTTCTTGTTCCGCCTTCTTGTTCCGCCTTCTTGTTCCGCCTTCTTGTTCCGCCTTCTTGTTCCGCCTTCTTGTTCCGCCTTCTTGTTCCGCCTTCTTGTTCCGCCTTCTTGTTCCGCCTTCTTGTTCCGCCTTCTTGTTCCGCCTTCTTGTTCCGCCTTCTTGTTCCGCCTTCTTGTTCCGCCTTCTTGTTCCGCCTTCTTGTTCCGCCTTCTTGTTCCGCCTTCTTGTTCCGCCTTCTTGTTCCGCCTTCTTGTTCCGCCTTCTTGTTCCGCCTTCTTGTTCCGCCTTCTTGTTCCGCCTTCTTGTTCCGCCTTCTTGTTCCGCCTTCTTGTTCCGCCTTCTTGTTCCGCCTTCTTGTTCCGCCTTCTTGTTCCGCCTTCTTGTTCCGCCTTCTTGTTCCGCCTTCTTGTTCCGCCTTCTTGTTCCGCCTTCTTGTTCCGCCTTCTTGTTCCGCCTTCTTGTTCCGCCTTCTTGTTCCGCCTTCTTGTTCCGCCTTCTTGTTCCGCCTTCTTGTTCCGCCTTCTTGTTCCGCCTTCTTGTTCCGCCTTCTTGTTCCGCCTTCTTGTTCCGCCTTCTTGTTCCGCCTTCTTGTTCCGCCTTCTTGTTCCGCCTTCTTGTTCCGCCTTCTTGTTCCGCCTTCTTGTTCCGCCTTCTTGTTCCGCCTTCTTGTTCCGCCTTCTTGTTCCGCCTTCTTGTTCCGCCTTCTTGTTCCGCCTTCTTGTTCCGCCTTCTTGTTCCGCCTTCTTGTTCCGCCTTCTTGTTCCGCCTTCTTGTTCCGCCTTCTTGTTCCGCCTTCTTGTTCCGCCTTCTTGTTCCGCCTTCTTGTTCCGCCTTCTTGTTCCGCCTTCTTGTTCCGCCTTCTTGTTCCGCCTTCTTGTTCCGCCTTCTTGTTCCGCCTTCTTGTTCCGCCTTCTTGTTCCGCCTTCTTGTTCCGCCTTCTTGTTCCGCCTTCTTGTTCCGCCTTCTTGTTCCGCCTTCTTGTTCCGCCTTCTTGTTCCGCCTTCTTGTTCCGCCTTCTTGTTCCGCCTTCTTGTTCCGCCTTCTTGTTCCGCCTTCTTGTTCCGCCTTCTTGTTCCGCCTTCTTGTTCCGCCTTCTTGTTCCGCCTTCTTGTTCCGCCTTCTTGTTCCGCCTTCTTGTTCCGCCTTCTTGTTCCGCCTTCTTGTTCCGCCTTCTTGTTCCGCCTTCTTGTTCCGCCTTCTTGTTCCGCCTTCTTGTTCCGCCTTCTTGTTCCGCCTTCTTGTTCCGCCTTCTTGTTCCGCCTTCTTGTTCCGCCTTCTTGTTCCGCCTTCTTGTTCCGCCTTCTTGTTCCGCCTTCTTGTTCCGCCTTCTTGTTCCGCCTTCTTGTTCCGCCTTCTTGTTCCGCCTTCTTGTTCCGCCTTCTTGTTCCGCCTTCTTGTTCCGCCTTCTTGTTCCGCCTTCTTGTTCCGCCTTCTTGTTCCGCCTTCTTGTTCCGCCTTCTTGTTCCGCCTTCTTGTTCCGCCTTCTTGTTCCGCCTTCTTGTTCCGCCTTCTTGTTCCGCCTTCTTGTTCCGCCTTCTTGTTCCGCCTTCTTGTTCCGCCTTCTTGTTCCGCCTTCTTGTTCCGCCTTCTTGTTCCGCCTTCTTGTTCCGCCTTCTTGTTCCGCCTTCTTGTTCCGCCTTCTTGTTCCGCCTTCTTGTTCCGCCTTCTTGTTCCGCCTTCTTGTTCCGCCTTCTTGTTCCGCCTTCTTGTTCCGCCTTCTTGTTCCGCCTTCTTGTTCCGCCTTCTTGTTCCGCCTTCTTGTTCCGCCTTCTTGTTCCGCCTTCTTGTTCCGCCTTCTTGTTCCGCCTTCTTGTTCCGCCTTCTTGTTCCGCCTTCTTGTTCCGCCTTCTTGTTCCGCCTTCTTGTTCCGCCTTCTTGTTCCGCCTTCTTGTTCCGCCTTCTTGTTCCGCCTTCTTGTTCCGCCTTCTTGTTCCGCCTTCTTGTTCCGCCTTCTTGTTCCGCCTTCTTGTTCCGCCTTCTTGTTCCGCCTTCTTGTTCCGCCTTCTTGTTCCGCCTTCTTGTTCCGCCTTCTTGTTCCGCCTTCTTGTTCCGCCTTCTTGTTCCGCCTTCTTGTTCCGCCTTCTTGTTCCGCCTTCTTGTTCCGCCTTCTTGTTCCGCCTTCTTGTTCCGCCTTCTTGTTCCGCCTTCTTGTTCCGCCTTCTTGTTCCGCCTTCTTGTTCCGCCTTCTTGTTCCGCCTTCTTGTTCCGCCTTCTTGTTCCGCCTTCTTGTTCCGCCTTCTTGTTCCGCCTTCTTGTTCCGCCTTCTTGTTCCGCCTTCTTGTTCCGCCTTCTTGTTCCGCCTTCTTGTTCCGCCTTCTTGTTCCGCCTTCTTGTTCCGCCTTCTTGTTCCGCCTTCTTGTTCCGCCTTCTTGTTCCGCCTTCTTGTTCCGCCTTCTTGTTCCGCCTTCTTGTTCCGCCTTCTTGTTCCGCCTTCTTGTTCCGCCTTCTTGTTCCGCCTTCTTGTTCCGCCTTCTTGTTCCGCCTTCTTGTTCCGCCTTCTTGTTCCGCCTTCTTGTTCCGCCTTCTTGTTCCGCCTTCTTGTTCCGCCTTCTTGTTCCGCCTTCTTGTTCCGCCTTCTTGTTCCGCCTTCTTGTTCCGCCTTCTTGTTCCGCCTTCTTGTTCCGCCTTCTTGTTCCGCCTTCTTGTTCCGCCTTCTTGTTCCGCCTTCTTGTTCCGCCTTCTTGTTCCGCCTTCTTGTTCCGCCTTCTTGTTCCGCCTTCTTGTTCCGCCTTCTTGTTCCGCCTTCTTGTTCCGCCTTCTTGTTCCGCCTTCTTGTTCCGCCTTCCTTGCTCCGCCTTCCTTGCTCCGCCTTCCTTGCTCCGCCTTCCTTGCTCCGCCTTCCTTGCTCCGCCTTCCTTGCTCCGCCTTCCTTGCTCCGCCTTCCTTGCTCCGCCTTCTTGTTCCGCCTTCTTGTTCCGCCTTCTTGTTCCGCCTTCTTGTTCCGCCTTCTTGTTCCGCCTTCTTGATCCGCCTTTCTTGCTCCGCCTTCTTGTTCCGCCTTCCTTGCTCCGCCTTCCTTGCTCCGCCTTCCTTGCTCCGCCTTCCTTGCTCCGCCTTCCTTGCTCCGCCTTCCTTGCTCCGCCTTCCTTGCTCCGCCTTCCTTGCTCCGCCTTCTTGTTCCGCCTTCTTGTTCCGCCTTCTTGTTCCGCCTTCTTGTTCCGCCTTCTTGTTCCGCCTTCTTGTTCCGCCTTCTTGTTCCGCCTTCCTTGCTCCGCCTTCTTGTTCCGCCTTCCTTGCTCCGCCTTCCTTGCTCCGCCTTCCTTGCTCCGCCTTCCTTGCTCCGCCTTCCTTGCTCCGCCTTCCTTGCTCCGCCTTCCTTGCTCCGCCTTCCTTGCTCCGCCTTCCTTGCTCCGCCTCCTTGCTCCGCCTTCTTGTTCCGCCTTCTTGTTCCGCCTTCTTGTTCCGCCTTCTTGTTCCGCCTTCTTGTTCCGCCTTCTTGTTCCGCCTTCTTGTTCCGCCTTCTTGTTCCGCCTTCTTGTTCCGCCTTCTTGTTCCGCCTTCTTGTTCCGCCTTCTTGTTCCGCCTTCTTGTTCCGCCTTCTTGTTCCGCCTTCTTGTTCCGCCTTCTTGTTCCGCCTTCTTGTTCCGCCTTCTTGTTCCGCCTTCTTGCTCCGCCTTCTTGCTCCGCCTTCTTGCTCCGCCTTCCTGCTCCCCTTCTTGCTCCGCCTCCTTCCTTGCTCCCCTTCTTGCTCCGCCTTCCTTGCTCCGCCTTCTTGTTCCGCCTTCTTGTTCCGCCTTCTTGTTCCGCCTTCTTGTTCCGCCTTCTTGTTCCGCCTTCTTGTTCCGCCTTCTTGTTCCGCCTTCTTGTTCCGCCTTCTTGTTCCGCCTTCTTGTTCCGCCTTCTTGTTCCGCCTTCTTGTTCCGCCTTCTTGTTCCGCCTTCTTGTTCCGCCTTCTTGTTCCGCCTTCTTGTTCCGCCTTCTTGTTCCGCCTTCTTGTTCCGCCTTCTTGTTCCGCCTTCTTGTTCCGCCTTCTTGTTCCGCCTTCTTGTTCCGCCTTCTTGTTCCGCCTTCTTGTTCCGCCTTCTTGTTCCGCCTTCTTGTTCCGCCTTCTTGTTCCGCCTTCTTGTTCCGCCTTCTTGTTCCGCCTTCTTGTTCCGCCTTCTTGTTCCGCCTTCTTGTTCCGCCTTCTTGTTCCGCCTTCTTGTTCCGCCTTCTTGTTCGCCTTCCTTGCTCCGCCTTCTTGCTCCGCCTTCTTGTTCCGCCTTCCTTGCTCCGCCTTCCTTGCTCCGCCTTCCTTGCTCCGCCTTCCTTGCTCCGCCTTCCTTGCTCCGCCTTCCTTGCTCCGCCTTCCTTGCTCCGCCTTCCTTGCTCCGCCTTCCTTGCTCCGCCTTCCTTGCTCCGCCTTCCTTGCTCCGCCTTCCTTGCTCCGCCTTCCTTGCTCCGCCTTCTTGTTCCGCCTTCTTGTTCCGCCTTCTTGTTCCGCCTTCTTGTTCCGCCTTCTTGTTCCGCCTTCTTGTTCCGCCTTCTTGTTCCGCCTTCTTGTTCCGCCTTCTTGTTCCGCCTTCTTGTTCCGCCTTCTTGTTCCGCCTTCTTGTTCCGCCTTCTTGTTCCGCCTTCTTGTTCCGCCTTCTTGTTCCGCCTTCCTTGCTCCGCCTTCTTGTTCCGCCTTCTTGTTCCGCCTTCTTGTTCCGCCTTCTTGTTCCGCCTTCTTGTTCCGCCTTCCTTGCTCCGCCTTCCTTGCTCCGCCTTCCTTGCTCCGCCTTCCTTGCTCCGCCTTCCTTGCTCCGCCTTCCTTGCTCCGCCTTCCTTGCTCCGCCTTCCTTGCTCCGCCTTCTTGTTCCGCCTTCCTTGCTCCGCCTTCCTTGCTCCGCCTTCCTTGCTCCGCCTTCCTTGCTCCGCCTTCCTTGCTCCGCCTTCCTTGCTCCGCCTTCCTTGCTCCGCCTTCCTTGCTCCGCCTTCCTTGCTCCGCCTTCCTTGCTCCGCCTTCCTTGCTCCGCCTTCCTTGCTCCGCCTTCCTTGCTCCGCCTTCCTTGCTCCGCCTTCCTTGCTCCGCCTTCTTGTTCCGCCTTCTTGTTCCGCCTTCTTGTTCCGCCTTCTTGTTCCGCCTTCTTGTTCCGCCTTCTTGTTCCGCCTTCCTTGCTCCGCCTTCTTGTTCCGCCTTCCTTGCTCCGCCTTCCTTGCTCCGCCTTCCTTGCTCCGCCTTCCTTGCTCCGCCTTCCTTGCTCCGCCTTCCTTGCTCCGCCTTCCTTGCTCCGCCTTCCTTGCTCCGCCTTCCTTGCTCCGCCTTCCTTGCTCCGCCTTCCTTGCTCCGCCTTCTTGCTTCCGCCTTCCTTGCTCCGCCTTCCTTGCTCCGCCTTCCTTGCTCCGCCTTCCTTGCTCCGCCTTCCTTGCTCCGCCTTCCTTGCTCCGCCTTCCTTGCTCCGCCTTCCTTGCTCCGCCTTCCTTGCTCCGCCTTCCTTGCTCCGCCTTCCTTGCTCCGCCTTCCTTGCTCCGCCTTCCTTGCTCCGCCTTCCTTGCTCCGCCTTCCTTGCTCCGCCTTCCTTGCTCCGCCTTCCTTGCTCCGCCTTCCTTGCTCCGCCTTCCTTGCTCCGCCTTCCTTGCTCCGCCTTCCTTGCTCCGCCTTCCTTGCTCCGCCTTCCTTGCTCCGCCTTCCTTGCTCCGCCTTCCTTGCTCCGCCTTCCTTGCTCCGCCTTCCTTGCTCCGCCTTCCTTGCTCCGCCTTCCTTGCTCCGCCTTCCTTGCTCCGCCTTCCTTGCTCCGCCTTCCTTGCTCCGCCTTCCTTGCTCCGCCTTCCTTGCTCCGCCTTCCTTGCTCCGCCTTCCTTGCTCCGCCTTCCTTGCTCCGCCTTCCTTGCTCCGCCTTCCTTGCTCCGCCTTCCTTGCTCCGCCTTCCTTGCTCCGCCTTCCTTGCTCCGCCTTCCTTGCTCCGCCTTCCTTGCTCCGCCTTCCTTGCTCCGCCTTCCTTGCTCCGCCTTCCTTGCTCCGCCTTCCTTGCTCCGCCTTCCTTGCTCCGCCTTCCTTGCTCCGCCTTCCTTGCTCCGCCTTCCTTGCTCCGCCTTCCTTGCTCCGCCTTCCTTGCTCCGCCTTCCTTGCTCCGCCTTCCTTGCTCCGCCTTCCTTGCTCCGCCTTCCTTGCTCCGCCTTCCTTGCTCCGCCTTCCTTGCTCCGCCTTCCTTGCTCCGCCTTCCTTGCTCCGCCTTCCTTGCTCCGCCTTCCTTGCTCCGCCTTCTCCCCTTGCTCCGCCTCCTTGCTCCGCCTTCTTGCTCCGCCTTCTTTCCGCCTTCCTTGCTCCGCCTTCCTTGCTCCGCCTTCCTTGCTCCGCCTTCCTTGCTCCGCCTTCCTTGCTCCGCCTTCCTTGCTCGCCTTCCTTGCTCCGCCTTCTTGCCGCCTTCCTTGCTCCGCCTTCCTTGCTCCGCCTTCCTTGCTCCGCCTTCCTTGCTCCGCCTTCCTTGCTCCGCCTTCCTTGCTCCGCCTTCCTTGCTCCGCCTTCCTTGCTCCGCCTTCCTTGCTCCGCCTTCCTTGCTCCGCCTTCCTTGCTCCGCCTTCCTTGCTCCGCCTTCCTTGCTCCGCCTTCCTTGCTCCGCCTTCCTTGCTCCGCCTTCCTTGCTCCGCCTTCCTTGCTCCGCCTTCTTGCTGCCTTCTTGCTCCGCCTTCCTTGCTCCGCCTTCCTTGCTCCGCCTTCCTTGCTCCGCCTTCCTTGCTCCGCCTTCCTTGCTCCGCCTTCCTTGCTCCGCCTTCCTTGCTCCGCCTTCCTTGCTCCGCCTTCCTTGCTCCGCCTTCCTTGCTCCGCCTTCCTTGCTCCGCCTTCCTTGCTCCGCCTTCCTTGCTCCGCCTTCCTTGCTCCGCCTTCCTTGCTCCGCCTTCCTTGCTCCGCCTTCCTTGCTCCGCCTTCCTTGCTCCGCCTTCCTTGCTCCGCCTTCCTTGCTCCGCCTTCCTTGCTCCGCCTTCCTTGCTCCGCCTTCCTTGCTCCGCCTTCCTTGCTCCGCCTTCCTTGCTCCGCCTTCCTTGCTCCGCCTTCCTTGCTCCGCCTTCCTTGCTCCGCCTTCCTTGCTCCGCCTTCCTTGCTCCGCCTTCCTTGCTCCGCCTTCCTTGCTCCGCCTTCCTTGCTCCGCCTTCCTTGCTCCGCCTTCCTTGCTCCGCCTTCCTTGCTCCGCCTTCCTTGCTCCGCCTTCCTTGCTCCGCCTTCCTTGCTCCGCCCTTCTCCGCCTTCCTTGCTCCGCCTTCCTTGCTCCGCCTTCCTTGCTCCGCCTCCTTGCTCCGCCTTTCTTGCTCCGCCTTCTTGCTCCGCCCTCTTGCTCCGCCTTCCTTGCTCCGCCTTCCTTGCTCCGCCTTCCTTGCTCCGCCTTCCTTGCTCCGCCTTCCTTGCTCCGCCTTCCTTGCTCCGCCTTCCTTGCTCCGCCTTCCTTGCTCCGCCTTCCTTGCTCCGCCTTCCTTGCTCCGCCTTCCTTGCTCCGCCTTCCTTGCTCCGCCTTCCTTGCTCCGCCTTCCTTGCTCCGCCTTCCTTGCTCCGCCTTCCTTGCTCCGCCTTCCTTGCTCCGCCTTCCTTGCTCCGCCTTCCTTGCTCCGCCTTCCTTGCTCCGCCTTCCTTGCTCCGCCTTCCTTGCTCCGCCTTCCTTGCTCCGCCTTCCTTGCTCCGCCTTCCTTGCTCCGCCTTCCTTGCTCCGCCTTCCTTGCTCCGCCTTCCTTGCTCCGCCTTCCTTGCTCCGCCTTCCTTGCTCCGCCTTCCTTGCTCCGCCTTCCTTGCTCCGCCTTCCTTGCTCCGCCTTCCTTGCTCCGCCTTCCTTGCTCCGCCTTCCTTGCTCCGCCTTCCTTGCTCCGCCTTCCTTGCTCCGCCTTCCTTGCTCCGCCTTCCTTGCTCCGCCTTCCTTGCTCCGCCTTCCTTGCTCCGCCTTCCTTGCTCCGCCTTCCTTGCTCCGCCTTCCTTGCTCCGCCTTCCTTGCTCCGCCTTCCTTGCTCCGCCTTCCTTGCTCCGCCTTCCTTGCTCCGCCTTCCTTGCTCCGCTTTCTTGCTCCGCCTTCCTTGCTCCGCCTTCCTTGCTCCGCCTTCCTTGCTCCGCCTTCCTTGCTCCGCCTTCCTTGCTCCGCCTTCCTTGCTCCGCCTTCCTTGCTCCGCCTTCCTTGCTCCGCCTTCCTTGCTCCGCCTTCCTTGCTCCGCCTTCCTTGCTCCGCCTTCCTTGCTCCGCCTTCCTTGCTCCGCCTTCCTTGCTCCGCCTTCTTGCTCCGCCCCTTCTTGCTCCGCCTTCCTTGCTCCGCCTTCCTTGCTCCGCCTTCCTTGCTCCGCCTTCCTTGCTCCGCCTTCCTTGCTCCGCCTTCCTTGCTCCGCCTTCCTTGCTCCGCCTTCCTTGCTCCGCCTTCCTTGCTCCGCCTTCCTTGCTCCGCCTTCCTTGCTCCGCCTTCCTTGCTCCGCCTTCCTTGCTCCGCCTTCCTTGCTCCGCCTTCCTTGCTCCGCCTTCCTTGCTCCGCCTTCCTTGCTCCGCCTTCCTTGCTCCGCCTTCCTTGCTCCGCCTTCCTTGCTCCGCCTTCCTTGCTCCGCCTTCCTTGCTCCGCCTTCCTTGCTCCGCCTTCCTTGCTCCGCCTTCCTTGCTCCGCCTTCCTTGCTCCGCCTTCCTTGCTCCGCCTTCCTTGCTCCGCCTTCCTTGCTCCGCCTTCCTTGCTCCGCCTTCCTTGCTCCGCCTTCCTTGCTCCGCCTTCCTTGCTCCGCCTTCCTTGCTCCGCCTTCCTTGCTCCGCCTTCCTTGCTCCGCCTTCCTTGCTCCGCCTTCCTTGCTCCGCCTTCCTTGCTCCGCCTTCCTTGCTCCGCCTTCCTTGCTCCGCCTTCCTTGCTCCGCCTTCCTTGCTCCGCCTTCCTTGCTCCGCCTTCCTTGCTCCGCCTTCCTTGCTCCGCTTCCTTGCTCCGCTTTCTTGCTCCGCCTTCCTTGCTCCGCCTTCCTTGCTCCGCCTTCCTTGCTCGCCCCCTCCTTCCTTGCTCCGCCTTCCTTGCTCCGCCTTCCTTGCTCCGCCTTCCTTGCTCCGCCTCCTTGCTCCGCCCTCCTTGCTCCGCCTTCCTTCTTGCTCCGCCTTCTTGCTCCGCCTTCTTGCCGCCTTCCTTGCTCCGCTTCCTTGTGCTCCGCCTTCCTTGCTCCGCCTTCCTTGCTCCGCCTTCCTTGCTCCGCCTTCCTTGCTCCGCCTTCCTTGCTCCGCCTTCCTTGCTCCGCCTTCCTTGCTCCGCCTTCCTTGCTCCGCCTTCCTTGCTCCGCCTTCCTTGCTCCGCCTTCCTTGCTCCGCCTTCCTTGCTCCGCCTTCCTTGCTCCGCCTTCCTTGCTCCGCCTTCCTTGCTCCGCCTTCCTTGCTCCGCCTTCCTTGCTCCGCCTTCCTTGCTCCGCCTTCTTGCCCGCCTTCCTTGCTCCGCCTTCCTTGCTCCGCCTTCCTTGCTCCGCCTTCCTTGCTCCGCCTTCCTTGCTCCGCCTTCCTTGCTCCGCCTTCCTTGCTCCGCCTTCCTTGCTCCGCCTTCCTTGCTCCGCCTTCCTTGCTCCGCCTTCCTTGCTCCGCCTTCCTTGCTCCGCCTCCTTGCTCCGCCTTCTTGCTCCGCCGCCTTCCTTGCTCCGCCTTCCTTGCTCCGCCTTCCTTGCTCCGCCTTCCTTGCTCCGCCTTCCTTGCTCCGCCTTCCTTGCTCCGCCTTCCTTGCTCCGCCTTCCTTGCTCCGCCTTCCTTGCTCCGCCTTCCTTGCTCCGCCTTCCTTGCTCCGCCTTCCTTGCTCCGCCTTCCTTGCTCCGCCTTCCTTGCTCCGCCTTCCTTGCTCCGCCTTCCTTGCTCCGCCTTCCTTGCTCCGCCTTCCTTGCTCCGCCTTCCTTGCTCCGCCTTCCTTGCTCCGCCTTCCTTGCTCCGCCTTCCTTGCTCCGCCTTCCTTGCTCCGCCTTCCTTGCTCCGCCTTCCTTGCTCCGCCTTCCTTGCTCCGCCTTCCTTGCTCCGCCTTCCTTGCTCCGCCTTCCTTGCTCCGCCTTCCTTGCTCCGCCTTCCTTGCTCCGCCTTCCTGGGCTCCGCCTTCCTTGCTCCGCCTTCCTTGCTCCGCCTTCCTTGCTCCGCCTTCCTTGCTCCGCCTTCCTTGCTCCGCCTTCCTTGCTCCGCCTTCCTTGCTCCGCCTTCCTTGCTCCGCCTTCCTTGCTCCGCCTTCCTTGCTCCGCCTTCCTTGCTCCGCCTTCCTTGCTCCGCCTTCCTTGCTCCGCCTTCCTTGCTCCGCCTTCCTTGCTCCGCCTTCCTTGCTCCGCCTTCCTTGCTCCGCCTTCCTTGCTCCGCCTTCCTTGCTCCGCCTTCCTTGCTCCGCCTTCCTTGCTCCGCCTTCCTTGCTCCGCCTTCCTTGCTCCGCCTTCCTTGCTCCGCCTTCCTTGCTCCGCCTTCCTTGCTCCGCCTTCCTTGCTCCGCCTTCCTTGCTCCGCCTTCCTTGCTCCGCCTTCCTTGCTCCGCCTTCCTTGCTCCGCCTTCCTTGCTCCGCCTTCCTTGCTCCGCCTTCCTTGCTCCGCCTTCCTTGCTCCGCCTTCCTTGCTCCGCCTTCCTTGCTCCGCCTTCCTTGCTCCGCCTTCCTTGCTCCGCCTTCCTTGCTCCGCCTTCCTTGCTCCGCCTTCCTTGCTCCGCCTTCCTTGCTCCGCCTTCCTTGCTCCGCCTTCCTTGCTCCGCCTTCCTTGCTCCGCCTTCCTTGCTCCGCCTTCCTTGCTCCGCCTTCCTTGCTCCGCCTTCCTTGCTCCGCCTTCTTGCTCCGCCTTCTTGCTCGCCTTCCTTGCTCCGCCTTCCTTGCTCCGCCTTCCTTGCTCCGCCTTCCTTGCTCCGCCTTCCTTGCTCCGCCTTCCTTGCTCCGCCTTCCTTGCTCCGCCTTCCTTGCTCCGCCTTCCTTGCTCCGCCTTCCTTGCTCCGCCTTCCTTGCTCCGCCTTCCTTGCTCCGCCTTCCTTGCTCCGCCTTCCTTGCTCCGCCTTCCTTGCTCCGCCTTCCTTGCTCCGCCTTCCTTGCTCCGCCTTCCTTGCTCCGCCTTCCTTGCTCCGCCTTCCTTGCTCCGCCTTCCTTGCTCCGCCTTCCTTGCTCCGCCTTCCTTGCTCCGCCTTCCTTGCTCCGCCTTCCTTGCTCCGCCTTCCTTGCTCCGCCTTCCTTGCTCCGCCTTCCTTGCTCCGCCTTCCTTGCTCCGCCTTCCTTGCTCCGCCTTCCTTGCTCCGCCTTCCTTGCTCCGCCTTCTTGTTCCGCCTTCCTTGCTCCGCCTTCCTTGCTCCGCCTTCTTGTTCCGCCTTCCTTGCTCCGCCTTCTTGTTCCGCCTTCTTGTTCCGCCTTCCTTGCTCCGCCTTCTTGTTCCGCCTTCCTTGCTCCGCCTTCTTGTTCCGCCTTCTTGTTCCGCCTCCTTGCTCCGCCTTCTTGTTCCGCCTTCCTTGCTCCGCCTTCTTGTTCCGCCTTCTTGTTCCGCCTTCCTTGTTCCGCCTTCTTGTTGCTCCGCCTTCCTTGCTCCGCCTTCCTTGCTCCGCCTTCCTTGCTCCGCCTTCCTTGCTCCGCCTTCCTTGCTCCGCCTTCCTTGCTCCGCCTTCCTTGCTCCGCCTTCCTTGCTCCGCCTTCCTTGCTCCGCCTTCCTTGCTCCGCCTTCCTTGCTCCGCCTTCCTTGCTCCGCCTTCCTTGCTCCGCCTTCCTTGCTCCGCCTTCCTTGCTCCGCCTTCCTTGCTCCGCCTTCCTTGCTCCGCCTTCCTTGCTCCGCCTTCCTTGCTCCGCCTTCCTTGCTCCGCCTTCCTTGCTCCGCCTTCCTTGCTCCGCCTTCCTTGCTCCGCCTTCCTTGCTCCGCCTTCCTTGCTCCGCCTTCCTTGCTCCGCCTTCCTTGCTCCGCCTTCCTTGCTCCGCCTTCCTTGCTCCGCCTTCCTTGCTCCGCCTTCCTTGCTCCGCCTTCCTTGCTCCGCCTTCCTTGCTCCGCCTTCCTTGCTCCGCCTTCCTTGCTCCGCCTTCCTTGCTCCGCCTTCCTTGCTCCGCCTTCCTTGCTCCGCCTTCCTTGCTCCGCCTTCCTTGCTCCGCCTTCCTTGCTCCGCCTTCCTTGCTCCGCCTTCCTTGCTCCGCCTTCCTTGCTCCGCCTTCCTTGCTCCGCCTTCCTTGCTCCGCCTTCCTTGCTCCGCCTTCCTTGCTCCGCCTTCCTTGCTCCGCCTTCCTTGCTCCGCCTTCCTTGCTCCGCCTTCCTTGCTCCGCCTTCCTTGCTCCGCCTTCCTTGCTCCGCCTTCCTTGCTCCGCCTTCCTTGCTCCGCCTTCTTGTTCCGCCTTCCTTGCTCCGCCTTCCTTGCTCCGCCTTCCTTGCTCCGCCTTCCTTGCTCCGCCTTCCTTGCTCCGCCTTCCTTGCTCCGCCTTCCTTGCTCCGCCTTCCTTGCTCCGCCTTCCTTGCTCCGCCTTCCTTGCTCCGCCTTCCTTGCTCCGCCTTCCTTGCTCCGCCTTCCTTGCTCCGCCTTCCTTGCTCCGCCTTCCTTGCTCCGCCTTCCTTGCTCCGCCTTCCTTGCTCCGCCTTCCTTGCTCCGCCTTCTTGTTCCGCCTTCCTTGCTCCGCCTTCCTTGCTCCGCCTTCCTTGCTCCGCCTTCCTTGCTCCGCCTTCTTGTTCCGCCTTCCTTGCTCCGCCTTCCTTGCTCCGCCTTCCTTGCTCCGCCTTCCTTGCTCCGCCTTCCTTGCTCCGCCTTCCTTGCTCCGCCTTCCTTGCTCCGCCTTCCTTGCTCCGCCTTCCTTGCTCCGCCTTCCTTGCTCCGCCTTCCTTGCTCCGCCTTCCTTGCTCCGCCTTCCTTGCTCCGCCTTCCTTGCTCCGCCTTCCTTGCTCCGCCTTCCTTGCTCCGCCTTCCTTGCTCCGCCTTCCTTGCTCCGCCTTCCTTGCTCCGCCTTCCTTGCTCCGCCTTCCTTGCTCCGCCTTCCTTGCTCCGCCTTCCTTGCTCCGCCTTCCTTGCTCCGCCTTCCTGTCCGCCTTCCTTGCTCCGCCTTCCTTGCTCCGCCTTCCTTGCTCCGCCTTCCTTGCTCCGCCTTCCTTGCTCCGCCTTCCTTGCTCGCCTTCTTGCTCCGCCTTCCTTGCTCCGCCTTCCTTGCTCCGCCTTCCTTGCTCCGCCTTCCTTGCTCCGCCTTCTTGTTCCGCCTTCCTTGCTCCGCCTTCCTTGCTCCGCCTTCCTTGCTCCGCCTTCCTTGCTCCGCCTTCCTTGCTCCGCCTTCCTTGCTCCGCCTTCCTTGCTCCGCCTTCCTTGCTCCGCCTTCCTTGCTCCGCCTTCCTTGCTCCGCCTTCCTTGCTCCGCCTTCCTTGCTCCGCCTTCCTTGCTCCGCCTTCCTTGCTCCGCCTTCCTTGCTCCGCCTTCCTTGCTCCGCCTTCCTTGCTCCGCCTTCCTTGCTCCGCCTTCCTTGCTCCGCCTTCCTTGCTCCGCCTTCCTTGCTCCGCCTTCCTTGTTCGCCTTCCTTGCTCCGCCTTCCTTGCTCCGCCTTCCTTGCTCCGCCTTCCTTGCTCCGCCTTCCTTGCTCCGCCTTCCTTGCTCCGCCTTCCTTGCTCCGCCTTCCTTGCTCCGCCTTCCTTGCTCCGCCTTCCTTGCTCCGCCTTCCTTGCTCCGCCTTCCTTGCTCCGCCTTCCTTGCTCCGCCTTCCTTGCTCCGCCTTCCTTGCTCCGCCTTCCTTGCTCCGCCTTCCTTGCTCCGCCTTCCTTGCTCCGCCTTCCTTGCTCCGCCTTCCTTGCTCCGCCTTCCTTGCTCCGCCTTCCTTGCTCCGCCTTCCTTGCTCCGCCTTCCTTGCTCCGCCTTCCTTGCTCCGCCTTCCTTGCTCCGCCTTCCTTGCTCCGCCTTCCTTGCTCCGCCTTCCTTGCTCCGCCTTCCTTGCTCCGCCTTCCTTGCTCCGCCTTCCTTGCTCCGCCTTCCTTGCTCCGCCTTCCTTGCTCCGCCTTCCTTGCTCCGCCTTCCTTGCTCCGCCTTCCTTGCTCCGCCTTCTTGTTCCGCCTTCCTTGCTCCGCCTTCCTTGCTCCGCCTTCCTTGCTCCGCCTTCCTTGCTCCGCCTTCCTTGCTCCGCCTTCCTTGCTCCGCCTTCCTTGCTCCGCCTTCCTTGCTCCGCCTTCCTTGCTCCGCCTTCCTTGCTCCGCCTTCCTTGCTCCGCCTTCCTTGCTCCGCCTTCCTTGCTCCGCCTTCCTTGCTCCGCCTTCCTTGCTCCGCCTTCCTTGCTCCGCCTTCCTTGCTCCGCCTTCCTTGCTCCGCCTTCCTTGCTCCGCCTTCCTTGCTCCGCCTTCCTTGCTCCGCCTTCCTTGCTCCGCCTTCCTTGCTCCGCCTTCCTTGCTCCGCCTTCCTTGCTCCGCCTTCCTTGCTCCGCCTTCCTTGCTCCGCCTTCCTTGCTCCGCCTTCCTTGCTCCGCCTTCCTTGCTCCGCCTTCTTGTTCCGCCTTCCTTGCTCCGCCTTCCTTGCTCCGCCTTCCTTGCTCCGCCTTCCTTGCTCCGCCTTCCTTGCTCCGCCTTCCTTGCTCCGCCTTCCTTGCTCCGCCTTCCTTGCTCCGCCTTCCTTGCTCCGCCTTCCTTGCTCCGCCTTCCTTGCTCCGCCTTCCTTGCTCCGCCTTCCTTGCTCCGCCTTCCTTGCTCCGCCTTCCTTGCTCCGCCTTCCTTGCTCCGCCTTCCTTGCTCCGCCTTCCTTGCTCCGCCTTCCTTGCTCCGCCTTCCTTGCTCCGCCTTCCTTGCTCCGCCTTCCTTGCTCCGCCTTCCTTGCTCCGCCTTCCTTGCTCCGCCTTCCTTGCTCCGCCTTCCTTGCTCCGCCTTCCTTGCTCCGCCTTCCTTGCTCCGCCTTCCTTGCTCCGCCTTCCTTGCTCCGCCTTCCTTGCTCCGCCTTCCTTGCTCCGCCTTCCTTGCTCCGCCTTCCTTGCTCCGCCTTCCTTGCTCCGCCTTCCTTGCTCCGCCTTCCTTGCTCCGCCTTCCTTGCTCCGCCTTCCTTGCTCCGCCTTCCTTGCTCCGCCTTCCTTGCTCCGCCTTCCTTGCTCCGCCTTCCTTGCTCCGCCTTCCTTGCTCCGCCTTCCTTGCTCCGCCTTCCTTGCTCCGCCTTCCTTGCTCCGCCTTCCTTGCTCCGCCTTCCTTGCTCCGCCTTCCTTGCTCCGCCTTCCTTGCTCCGCCTTCCTTGCTCCGCCTTCCTTGCTCCGCCTTCCTTGCTCCGCCTTCCTTGCTCCGCCTTCCTTGCTCCGCCTTCCTTGCTCCGCCTTCCTTGCTCCGCCTTCCTTGCTCCGCCTTCCTTGCTCCGCCTTCCTTGCTCCGCCTTCCTTGCTCCGCCTTCCTTGCTCCGCCTTCCTTGCTCCGCCTTCCTTGCTCCGCCTTCCTTGCTCCGCCTTCCTTGCTCCGCCTTCCTTGCTCCGCCTTCCTTGCTCCGCCTTCCTTGCTCCGCCTTCCTTGCTCCGCCTTCCTTGCTCCGCCTTCCTTGCTCCGCCTTCCTTGCTCCGCCTTCCTTGCTCCGCCTTCCTTGCTCCGCCTTCCTTGCTCCGCCTTCCTTGCTCCGCCTTCCTTGCTCCGCCTTCCTTGCTCCGCCTTCCTTGCTCCGCCTTCCTTGCTCCGCCTTCCTTGCTCCGCCTTCCTTGCTCCGCCTTCCTTGCTCCGCCTTCCTTGCTCCGCCTTCCTTGCTCCGCCTTCCTTGCTCCGCCTTCCTTGCTCCGCCTTCCTTGCTCCGCCTTCCTTGCTCCGCCTTCCTTGCTCCGCCTTCCTTGCTCCGCCTTCCTTGCTCCGCCTTCCTTGCTCCGCCTTCCTTGCTCCGCCTTCCTTGCTCCGCCTTCCTTGCTCCGCCTTCCTTGCTCCGCCTTCCTTGCTCCGCCTTCCTTGCTCCGCCTTCTTGTTCCGCCTTCCTTGCTCCGCCTTCCTTGCTCCGCCTTCCTTGCTCCGCCTTCCTTGCTCCGCCTTCCTTGCTCCGCCTTCCTTGCTCCGCCTTCCTTGCTCCGCCTTCCTTGCTCCGCCTTCCTTGCTCCGCCTTCCTTGCTCCGCCTTCCTTGCTCCGCCTTCCTTGCTCCGCCTTCCTTGCTCCGCCTTCCTTGCTCCGCCTTCCTTGTTCCGCCTCCTTGCTCCGCCTTCCTTGCTCCGCCTTCCTTGCTCCGCCTTCCTTGCTCCGCCTTCCTTGCTCCGCCTTCCTTGCTCCGCCTTCCTTGCTCCGCCTTCCTTGCTCCGCCTTCCTTGCTCCGCCTTCCTTGCTCCGCCTTCCTTGCTCCGCCTTCCTTGCTCCGCCTTCCTTGCTCCGCCTTCCTTGCTCCGCCCTTGTTCCGCCTTCCTTGCTCCGCCTTCCTTGCTCCGCCTTCCTTGCTCCGCCTTCCTTGCTCCGCCTTCCTTGCTCCGCCTTCCTTGCTCCGCCTTCCTTGCTCCGCCTTCCTTGCTCCGCCTTCCTTGCTCCGCCTTCCTTGCTCCGCCTTCTTGTTCCGCCTTCCTTGCTCCGCCTTCCTTGCTCCGCCTTCCTTGCTCCGCCTTCCTTGCTCCGCCTTCCTTGCTCCGCCTTCCTTGCTCCGCCTTCCTTGCTCCGCCTTCCTTGCTCCGCCTTCCTTGCTCCGCCTTCCTTGCTCCGCCTTCCTTGCTCCGCCTTCCTTGCTCCGCCTTCCTTGCTCCGCCTTCCTTGCTCCGCCTTCCTTGCTCCGCCTTCCTTGCTCCGCCTTCCTTGCTCCGCCTTCCTTGCTCCGCCTTCCTTGCTCCGCCTTCCTTGCTCCGCCTTCCTTGCTCCGCCTTCCTTGCTCCGCCTTCTTGTTCCGCCTTCCTTGCTCCGCCTTCCTTGCTCCGCCTTCCTTGCTCCGCCTTCCTTGCTCCGCCTTCTTGTTCCGCCTTCCTTGCTCCGCCTTCCTTGCTCCGCCTTCCTTGCTCCGCCTTCCTTGCTCCGCCTTCCTTGCTCCGCCTTCCTTGCTCCGCCTTCCTTGCTCCGCCTTCCTTGCTCCGCCTTCCTTGCTCCGCCTTCCTTGCTCCGCCTTCCTTGCTCCGCCTTCCTTGCTCCGCCTTCCTTGCTCCGCCTTCCTTGCTCCGCCTTCCTTGCTCCGCCTTCCTTGCTCCGCCTTCCTTGCTCCGCCTTCCTTGCTCCGCCTTCCTTGCTCCGCCTTCCTTGCTCCGCCTTCCTTGCTCCGCCTTCCTTGCTCCGCCTTCCTTGCTCCGCCTTCCTTGCTCCGCCTTCCTTGCTCCGCCTTCCTTGCTCCGCCTTCCTTGCTCCGCCTTCTTGTTCCGCCTTCCTTGCTCCGCCTTCCTTGCTCCGCCTTCCTTGCTCCGCCTTCCTTGCTCCGCCTTCCTTGCTCCGCCTTCCTTGCTCCGCCTTCCTTGCTCCGCCTTCCTTGCTCCGCCTTCCTTGCTCCGCCTTCCTTGCTCCGCCTTCCTTGCTCCGCCTTCCTTGCTCCGCCTTCCTTGCTCCGCCTTCCTTGCTCCGCCTTCCTTGCTCCGCCTTCCTTGCTCCGCCTTCTTGTTCCGCCTTCCTTGCTCCGCCTTCCTTGCTCCGCCTTCCTTGCTCCGCCTTCCTTGCTCCGCCTTCCTTGCTCCGCCTTCCTTGCTCCGCCTTCCTTGCTCCGCCTTCCTTGCTCCGCCTTCCTTGCTCCGCCTTCCTTGCTCCGCCTTCCTTGCTCCGCCTTCCTTGCTCCGCCTTCTTGTTCCGCCTTCCTTGCTCCGCCTTCCTTGCTCCGCCTTCCTTGCTCCGCCTTCCTTGCTCCGCCTTCCTTGCTCCGCCTTCCTTGCTCCGCCTTCCTTGCTCCGCCTTCCTTGCTCCGCCTTCCTTGCTCCGCCTTCCTTGCTCCGCCTTCCTTGCTCCGCCTTCCTTGCTCCGCCTTCCTTGCTCCGCCTTCCTTGCTCCGCCTTCCTTGCTCCGCCTTCCTTGCTCCGCCTTCCTTGCTCCGCCTTCCTTGCTCCGCCTTCCTTGCTCCGCCTTCCTTGCTCCGCCTTCCTTGCTCCGCCTTCCTTGCTCCGCCTTCCTTGCTCCGCCTTCCTTGCTCCGCCTTCCTTGCTCCGCCTTCCTTGCTCCGCCTTCCTTGCTCCGCCTTCCTTGCTCCGCCTTCCTTGCTCCGCCTTCCTTGCTCCGCCTTCCTTGCTCCGCCTTCCTTGCTCCGCCTTCCTTGCTCCGCCTTCCTTGCTCCGCCTTCCTTGCTCCGCCTTCCTTGCTCCGCCTTCCTTGCTCCGCCTTCCTTGCTCCGCCTTCCTTGCTCCGCCTTCCTTGCTCCGCCTTCCTTGCTCCGCCTTCCTTGCTCCGCCTTCCTTGCTCCGCCTTCCTTGCTCCGCCTTCCTTGCTCCGCCTTCCTTGCTCCGCCTTCCTTGCTCCGCCTTCCTTGCTCCGCCTTCCTTGCTCCGCCTTCCTTGCTCCGCCTTCCTTGCTCCGCCTTCCTTGCTCCGCCTTCCTTGCTCCGCCTTCCTTGCTCCGCCTTCCTTGCTCCGCCTTCCTTGCTCCGCCTTCCTTGCTCCGCCTTCCTTGCTCCGCCTTCCTTGCTCCGCCTTCCTTGCTCCGCCTTCCTTGCTCCGCCTTCCTTGCTCCGCCTTCCTTGCTCCGCCTTCCTTGCTCCGCCTTCCTTGCTCCGCCTTCCTTGCTCCGCCTTCCTTGCTCCGCCTTCCTTGCTCCGCCTTCCTTGCTCCGCCTTCCTTGCTCCGCCTTCCTTGCTCCGCCTTCCTTGCTCCGCCTTCCTTGCTCCGCCTTCTTGTTCCGCCTTCCTTGCTCCGCCTTCCTTGCTCCGCCTTCCTTGCTCCGCCTTCCTTGCTCCGCCTTCCTTGCTCCGCCTTCCTTGCTCCGCCTTCCTTGCTCCGCCTTCCTTGCTCCGCCTTCCTTGCTCCGCCTTCCTTGCTCCGCCTTCCTTGCTCCGCCTTCCTTGCTCCGCCTTCCTTGCTCCGCCTTCTTGTTCCGCCTTCCTTGCTCCGCCTTCCTTGCTCCGCCTTCCTTGCTCCGCCTTCCTTGCTCCGCCTTCCTTGCTCCGCCTTCCTTGCTCCGCCTTCCTTGCTCCGCCTTCCTTGCTCCGCCTTCCTTGCTCCGCCTTCCTTGCTCCGCCTTCCTTGCTCCGCCTTCCTTGCTCCGCCTTCCTTGCTCCGCCTTCCTTGCTCCGCCTTCCTTGCTCCGCCTTCCTTGCTCCGCCTTCCTTGCTCCGCCTTCCTTGCTCCGCCTTCCTTGCTCCGCCTTCCTTGCTCCGCCTTCCTTGCTCCGCCTTCCTTGCTCCGCCTTCCTTGCTCCGCCTTCCTTGCTCCGCCTTCCTTGCTCCGCCTTCCTTGCTCCGCCTTCCTTGCTCCGCCTTCCTTGCTCCGCCTTCCTTGCTCCGCCTTCCTTGCTCCGCCTTCCTTGCTCCGCCTTCCTTGCTCCGCCTTCCTTGCTCCGCCTTCCTTGCTCCGCCTTCCTTGCTCCGCCTTCCTTGCTCCGCCTTCCTTGCTCCGCCTTCCTTGCTCCGCCTTCCTTGCTCCGCCTTCCTTGCTCCGCCTTCCTTGCTCCGCCTTCCTTGCTCCGCCTTCCTTGCTCCGCCTTCCTTGCTCCGCCTTCCTTGCTCCGCCTTCCTTGCTCCGCCTTCCTTGCTCCGCCTTCCTTGCTCCGCCTTCCTTGCTCCGCCTTCCTTGCTCCGCCTTCCTTGCTCCGCCTTCCTTGCTCCGCCTTCCTTGCTCCGCCTTCCTTGCTCCGCCTTCCTTGCTCCGCCTTCCTTGCTCCGCCTTCCTTGCTCCGCCTTCCTTGCTCCGCCTTCCTTGCTCCGCCTTCCTTGCTCCGCCTTCCTTGCTCCGCCTTCCTTGCTCCGCCTTCCTTGCTCCGCCTTCCTTGCTCCGCCTTCCTTGCTCCGCCTTCCTTGCTCCGCCTTCCTTGCTCCGCCTTCCTTGCTCCGCCTTCCTTGCTCCGCCTTCCTTGCTCCGCCTTCCTTGCTCCGCCTTCCTTGCTCCGCCTTCCTTGCTCCGCCTTCCTTGCTCCGCCTTCCTTGCTCCGCCTTCCTTGCTCCGCCTTCCTTGCTCCGCCTTCCTTGCTCCGCCTTCCTTGCTCCGCCTTCCTTGCTCCGCCTTCCTTGCTCCGCCTTCCTTGCTCCGCCTTCCTTGCTCCGCCTTCCTTGCTCCGCCTTCCTTGCTCCGCCTTCCTTGCTCCGCCTTCCTTGCTCCGCCTTCCTTGCTCCGCCTTCCTTGCTCCGCCTTCCTTGCTCCGCCTTCCTTGCTCCGCCTTCCTTGCTCCGCCTTCCTTGCTCCGCCTTCCTTGCTCCGCCTTCCTTGCTCCGCCTTCCTTGCTCCGCCTTCCTTGCTCCGCCTTCCTTGCTCCGCCTTCCTTGCTCCGCCTTCCTTGCTCCGCCTTCCTTGCTCCGCCTTCCTTGCTCCGCCTTCCTTGCTCCGCCTTCCTTGCTCCGCCTTCCTTGCTCCGCCTTCCTTGCTCCGCCTTCCTTGCTCCGCCTTCCTTGCTCCGCCTTCCTTGCTCCGCCTTCCTTGCTCCGCCTTCCTTGCTCCGCCTTCCTTGCTCCGCCTTCCTTGCTCCGCCTTCCTTGCTCCGCCTTCCTTGCTCCGCCTTCCTTGCTCCGCCTTCCTTGCTCCGCCTTCCTTGCTCCGCCTTCCTTGCTCCGCCTTCCTTGCTCCGCCTTCCTTGCTCCGCCTTCCTTGCTCCGCCTTCCTTGCTCCGCCTTCCTTGCTCCGCCTTCCTTGCTCCGCCTTCCTTGCTCCGCCTTCCTTGCTCCGCCTTCCTTGCTCCGCCTTCCTTGCTCCGCCTTCCTTGCTCCGCCTTCCTTGCTCCGCCTTCCTTGCTCCGCCTTCCTTGCTCCGCCTTCCTTGCTCCGCCTTCCTTGCTCCGCCTTCCTTGCTCCGCCTTCCTTGCTCCGCCTTCCTTGCTCCGCCTTCCTTGCTCCGCCTTCCTTGCTCCGCCTTCCTTGCTCCGCCTTCCTTGCTCCGCCTTCCTTGCTCCGCCTTCCTTGCTCCGCCTTCCTTGCTCCGCCTTCCTTGCTCCGCCTTCCTTGCTCCGCCTTCCTTGCTCCGCCTTCCTTGCTCCGCCTTCCTTGCTCCGCCTTCCTTGCTCCGCCTTCCTTGCTCCGCCTTCCTTGCTCCGCCTTCCTTGCTCCGCCTTCCTTGCTCCGCCTTCCTTGCTCCGCCTTCCTTGCTCCGCCTTCCTTGCTCCGCCTTCCTTGCTCCGCCTTCCTTGCTCCGCCTTCCTTGCTCCGCCTTCCTTGCTCCGCCTTCCTTGCTCCGCCTTCCTTGCTCCGCCTTCCTTGCTCCGCCTTCCTTGCTCCGCCTTCCTTGCTCCGCCTTCCTTGCTCCGCCTTCCTTGCTCCGCCTTCCTTGCTCCGCCTTCCTTGCTCCGCCTTCCTTGCTCCGCCTTCCTTGCTCCGCCTTCCTTGCTCCGCCTTCCTTGCTCCGCCTTCCTTGCTCCGCCTTCCTTGCTCCGCCTTCCTTGCTCCGCCTTCCTTGCTCCGCCTTCCTTGCTCCGCCTTCCTTGCTCCGCCTTCCTTGCTCCGCCTTCCTTGCTCCGCCTTCCTTGCTCCGCCTTCCTTGCTCCGCCTTCCTTGCTCCGCCTTCCTTGCTCCGCCTTCCTTGCTCCGCCTTCCTTGCTCCGCCTTCCTTGCTCCGCCTTCCTTGCTCCGCCTTCCTTGCTCCGCCTTCCTTGCTCCGCCTTCCTTGCTCCGCCTTCCTTGCTCCGCCTTCCTTGCTCCGCCTTCCTTGCTCCGCCTTCCTTGCTCCGCCTTCCTTGCTCCGCCTTCCTTGCTCCGCCTTCCTTGCTCCGCCTTCCTTGCTCCGCCTTCCTTGCTCCGCCTTCCTTGCTCCGCCTTCCTTGCTCCGCCTTCCTTGCTCCGCCTTCCTTGCTCCGCCTTCCTTGCTCCGCCTTCCTTGCTCCGCCTTCCTTGCTCCGCCTTCCTTGCTCCGCCTTCCTTGCTCCGCCTTCCTTGCTCCGCCTTCCTTGCTCCGCCTTCCTTGCTCCGCCTTCCTTGCTCCGCCTTCCTTGCTCCGCCTTCCTTGCTCCGCCTTCCTTGCTCCGCCTTCCTTGCTCCGCCTTCCTTGCTCCGCCTTCCTTGCTCCGCCTTCCTTGCTCCGCCTTCCTTGCTCCGCCTTCCTTGCTCCGCCTTCCTTGCTCCGCCTTCCTTGCTCCGCCTTCCTTGCTCCGCCTTCCTTGCTCCGCCTTCCTTGCTCCGCCTTCCTTGCTCCGCCTTCCTTGCTCCGCCTTCCTTGCTCCGCCTTCCTTGCTCCGCCTTCCTTGCTCCGCCTTCCTTGCTCCGCCTTCCTTGCTCCGCCTTCCTTGCTCCGCCTTCCTTGCTCCGCCTTCCTTGCTCCGCCTTCCTTGCTCCGCCTTCCTTGCTCCGCCTTCCTTGCTCCGCCTTCCTTGCTCCGCCTTCCTTGCTCCGCCTTCCTTGCTCCGCCTTCCTTGCTCCGCCTTCCTTGCTCCGCCTTCCTTGCTCCGCCTTCCTTGCTCCGCCTTCCTTGCTCCGCCTTCCTTGCTCCGCCTTCCTTGCTCCGCCTTCCTTGCTCCGCCTTCCTTGCTCCGCCTTCCTTGCTCCGCCTTCCTTGCTCCGCCTTCCTTGCTCCGCCTTCCTTGCTCCGCCTTCCTTGCTCCGCCTTCCTTGCTCCGCCTTCCTTGCTCCGCCTTCCTTGCTCCGCCTTCCTTGCTCCGCCTTCCTTGCTCCGCCTTCCTTGCTCCGCCTTCCTTGCTCCGCCTTCCTTGCTCCGCCTTCCTTGCTCCGCCTTCCTTGCTCCGCCTTCCTTGCTCCGCCTTCCTTGCTCCGCCTTCCTTGCTCCGCCTTCCTTGCTCCGCCTTCCTTGCTCCGCCTTCCTTGCTCCGCCTTCCTTGCTCCGCCTTCCTTGCTCCGCCTTCCTTGCTCCGCCTTCCTTGCTCCGCCTTCCTTGCTCCGCCTTCCTTGCTCCGCCTTCCTTGCTCCGCCTTCCTTGCTCCGCCTTCCTTGCTCCGCCTTCCTTGCTCCGCCTTCCTTGCTCCGCCTTCCTTGCTCCGCCTTCCTTGCTCCGCCTTCCTTGCTCCGCCTTCCTTGCTCCGCCTTCCTTGCTCCGCCTTCCTTGCTCCGCCTTCCTTGCTCCGCCTTCCTTGCTCCGCCTTCCTTGCTCCGCCTTCCTTGCTCCGCCTTCCTTGCTCCGCCTTCCTTGCTCCGCCTTCCTTGCTCCGCCTTCCTTGCTCCGCCTTCCTTGCTCCGCCTTCCTTGCTCCGCCTTCCTTGCTCCGCCTTCCTTGCTCCGCCTTCCTTGCTCCGCCTTCCTTGCTCCGCCTTCCTTGCTCCGCCTTCCTTGCTCCGCCTTCCTTGCTCCGCCTTCCTTGCTCCGCCTTCCTTGCTCCGCCTTCCTTGCTCCGCCTTCCTTGCTCCGCCTTCCTTGCTCCGCCTTCCTTGCTCCGCCTTCCTTGCTCCGCCTTCCTTGCTCCGCCTTCCTTGCTCCGCCTTCCTTGCTCCGCCTTCCTTGCTCCGCCTTCCTTGCTCCGCCTTCCTTGCTCCGCCTTCCTTGCTCCGCCTTCCTTGCTCCGCCTTCCTTGCTCCGCCTTCCTTGCTCCGCCTTCCTTGCTCCGCCTTCCTTGCTCCGCCTTCCTTGCTCCGCCTTCCTTGCTCCGCCTTCCTTGCTCCGCCTTCCTTGCTCCGCCTTCCTTGCTCCGCCTTCCTTGCTCCGCCTTCCTTGCTCCGCCTTCCTTGCTCCGCCTTCCTTGCTCCGCCTTCCTTGCTCCGCCTTCCTTGCTCCGCCTTCCTTGCTCCGCCTTCCTTGCTCCGCCTTCCTTGCTCCGCCTTCCTTGCTCCGCCTTCCTTGCTCCGCCTTCCTTGCTCCGCCTTCCTTGCTCCGCCTTCCTTGCTCCGCCTTCCTTGCTCCGCCTTCCTTGCTCCGCCTTCCTTGCTCCGCCTTCCTTGCTCCGCCTTCCTTGCTCCGCCTTCCTTGCTCCGCCTTCCTTGCTCCGCCTTCCTTGCTCCGCCTTCCTTGCTCCGCCTTCCTTGCTCCGCCTTCCTTGCTCCGCCTTCCTTGCTCCGCCTTCCTTGCTCCGCCTTCCTTGCTCCGCCTTCCTTGCTCCGCCTTCCTTGCTCCGCCTTCCTTGCTCCGCCTTCCTTGCTCCGCCTTCCTTGCTCCGCCTTCCTTGCTCCGCCTTCCTTGCTCCGCCTTCCTTGCTCCGCCTTCCTTGCTCCGCCTTCCTTGCTCCGCCTTCCTTGCTCCGCCTTCCTTGCTCCGCCTTCCTTGCTCCGCCTTCCTTGCTCCGCCTTCCTTGCTCCGCCTTCCTTGCTCCGCCTTCCTTGCTCCGCCTTCCTTGCTCCGCCTTCCTTGCTCCGCCTTCCTTGCTCCGCCTTCCTTGCTCCGCCTTCCTTGCTCCGCCTTCCTTGCTCCGCCTTCCTTGCTCCGCCTTCCTTGCTCCGCCTTCCTTGCTCCGCCTTCCTTGCTCCGCCTTCCTTGCTCCGCCTTCCTTGCTCCGCCTTCCTTGCTCCGCCTTCCTTGCTCCGCCTTCCTTGCTCCGCCTTCCTTGCTCCGCCTTCCTTGCTCCGCCTTCCTTGCTCCGCCTTCCTTGCTCCGCCTTCCTTGCTCCGCCTTCCTTGCTCCGCCTTCCTTGCTCCGCCTTCCTTGCTCCGCCTTCCTTGCTCCGCCTTCCTTGCTCCGCCTTCCTTGCTCCGCCTTCCTTGCTCCGCCTTCCTTGCTCCGCCTTCCTTGCTCCGCCTTCCTTGCTCCGCCTTCCTTGCTCCGCCTTCCTTGCTCCGCCTTCCTTGCTCCGCCTTCCTTGCTCCGCCTTCCTTGCTCCGCCTTCCTTGCTCCGCCTTCCTTGCTCCGCCTTCCTTGCTCCGCCTTCCTTGCTCCGCCTTCCTTGCTCCGCCTTCCTTGCTCCGCCTTCCTTGCTCCGCCTTCCTTGCTCCGCCTTCCTTGCTCCGCCTTCCTTGCTCCGCCTTCCTTGCTCCGCCTTCCTTGCTCCGCCTTCCTTGCTCCGCCTTCCTTGCTCCGCCTTCCTTGCTCCGCCTTCCTTGCTCCGCCTTCCTTGCTCCGCCTTCCTTGCTCCGCCTTCCTTGCTCCGCCTTCCTTGCTCCGCCTTCCTTGCTCCGCCTTCCTTGCTCCGCCTTCCTTGCTCCGCCTTCCTTGCTCCGCCTTCCTTGCTCCGCCTTCCTTGCTCCGCCTTCCTTGCTCCGCCTTCCTTGTTCCGCCTTCCTTGCTCCGCCTTCTTGTTCCGCCTTCCTTGCTCCGCCTTCCTTGCTCCGCCTTCCTTGCTCCGCCTTCCTTGCTCCGCCTTCCTTGCTCCGCCTTCCTTGCTCCGCCTTCCTTGCTCCGCCTTCCTTGCTCCGCCTTCCTTGCTCCGCCTTCCTTGCTCCGCCTTCCTTGCTCCGCCTTCCTTGCTCCGCCTTCCTTGCTCCGCCTTCCTTGCTCCGCCTTCCTTGCTCCGCCTTCCTTGCTCCGCCTTCCTTGCTCCGCCTTCCTTGCTCCGCCTTCCTTGCTCCGCCTTCCTTGCTCCGCCTTCCTTGCTCCGCCTTCCTTGCTCCGCCTTCCTTGCTCCGCCTTCCTTGCTCCGCCTTCCTTGCTCCGCCTTCCTTGCTCCGCCTTCCTTGCTCCGCCTTCCTTGCTCCGCCTTCCTTGCTCCGCCTTCCTTGCTCCGCCTTCCTTGCTCCGCCTTCCTTGCTCCGCCTTCCTTGCTCCGCCTTCTTGTTCCGCCTTCCTTGCTCCGCCTTCCTTGCTCCGCCTTCCTTGCTCCGCCTTCCTTGCTCCGCCTTCCTTGCTCCGCCTTCCTTGCTCCGCCTTCCTTGCTCCGCCTTCCTTGCTCCGCCTTCCTTGCTCCGCCTTCCTTGCTCCGCCTTCCTTGCTCCGCCTTCCTTGCTCCGCCTTCCTTGCTCCGCCTTCCTTGCTCCGCCTTCCTTGCTCCGCCTTCCTTGCTCCGCCTTCCTTGCTCCGCCTTCCTTGCTCCGCCTTCCTTGCTCCGCCTTCCTTGCTCCGCCTTCCTTGCTCCGCCTTCCTTGCTCCGCCTTCCTTGCTCCGCCTTCCTTGCTCCGCCTTCCTTGCTCCGCCTTCCTTGCTCCGCCTTCCTTGCTCCGCCTTCCTTGCTCCGCCTTCCTTGCTCCGCCTTCCTTGCTCCGCCTTCCTTGCTCCGCCTTCCTTGCTCCGCCTTCCTTGCTCCGCCTTCCTTGCTCCGCCTTCCTTGCTCCGCCTTCCTTGCTCCGCCTTCCTTGCTCCGCCTTCCTTGCTCCGCCTTCCTTGCTCCGCCTTCCTTGCTCCGCCTTCCTTGCTCCGCCTTCCTTGCTCCGCCTTCCTTGCTCCGCCTTCCTTGCTCCGCCTTCCTTGCTCCGCCTTCCTTGCTCCGCCTTCCTTGCTCCGCCTTCCTTGCTCCGCCTTCCTTGCTCCGCCTTCCTTGCTCCGCCTTCCTTGCTCCGCCTTCCTTGCTCCGCCTTCCTTGCTCCGCCTTCCTTGCTCCGCCTTCCTTGCTCCGCCTTCCTTGCTCCGCCTTCCTTGCTCCGCCTTCCTTGCTCCGCCTTCCTTGCTCCGCCTTCCTTGCTCCGCCTTCCTTGCTCCGCCTTCCTTGCTCCGCCTTCCTTGCTCCGCCTTCCTTGCTCCGCCTTCCTTGCTCCGCCTTCCTTGCTCCGCCTTCCTTGCTCCGCCTTCCTTGCTCCGCCTTCCTTGCTCCGCCTTCCTTGCTCCGCCTTCCTTGCTCCGCCTTCCTTGCTCCGCCTTCCTTGCTCCGCCTTCCTTGCTCCGCCTTCCTTGCTCCGCCTTCCTTGCTCCGCCTTCCTTGCTCCGCCTTCCTTGCTCCGCCTTCCTTGCTCCGCCTTCCTTGCTCCGCCTTCCTTGCTCCGCCTTCCTTGCTCCGCCTTCCTTGCTCCGCCTTCCTTGCTCCGCCTTCCTTGCTCCGCCTTCCTTGCTCCGCCTTCCTTGCTCCGCCTTCCTTGCTCCGCCTTCCTTGCTCCGCCTTCCTTGCTCCGCCTTCCTTGCTCCGCCTTCCTTGCTCCGCCTTCCTTGCTCCGCCTTCCTTGCTCCGCCTTCCTTGCTCCGCCTTCCTTGCTCCGCCTTCCTTGCTCCGCCTTCCTTGCTCCGCCTTCCTTGCTCCGCCTTCCTTGCTCCGCCTTCCTTGCTCCGCCTTCCTTGCTCCGCCTTCCTTGCTCCGCCTTCCTTGCTCCGCCTTCCTTGCTCCGCCTTCCTTGCTCCGCCTTCCTTGCTCCGCCTTCCTTGCTCCGCCTTCCTTGCTCCGCCTTCCTTGCTCCGCCTTCCTTGCTCCGCCTTCCTTGCTCCGCCTTCCTTGCTCCGCCTTCCTTGCTCCGCCTTCCTTGCTCCGCCTTCCTTGCTCCGCCTTCCTTGCTCCGCCTTCCTTGCTCCGCCTTCCTTGCTCCGCCTTCCTTGCTCCGCCTTCCTTGCTCCGCCTTCCTTGCTCCGCCTTCCTTGCTCCGCCTTCCTTGCTCCGCCTTCCTTGCTCCGCCTTCCTTGCTCCGCCTTCCTTGCTCCGCCTTCCTTGCTCCGCCTTCCTTGCTCCGCCTTCCTTGCTCCGCCTTCCTTGCTCCGCCTTCCTTGCTCCGCCTTCCTTGCTCCGCCTTCCTTGCTCCGCCTTCCTTGCTCCGCCTTCCTTGCTCCGCCTTCCTTGCTCCGCCTTCCTTGCTCCGCCTTCCTTGCTCCGCCTTCCTTGCTCCGCCTTCCTTGCTCCGCCTTCCTTGCTCCGCCTTCCTTGCTCCGCCTTCCTTGCTCCGCCTTCCTTGCTCCGCCTTCCTTGCTCCGCCTTCCTTGCTCCGCCTTCCTTGCTCCGCCTTCTTGTTCCGCCTTCCTTGCTCCGCCTTCCTTGCTCCGCCTTCCTTGCTCCGCCTTCCTTGCTCCGCCTTCCTTGCTCCGCCTTCCTTGCTCCGCCTTCCTTGCTCCGCCTTCCTTGCTCCGCCTTCCTTGCTCCGCCTTCCTTGCTCCGCCTTCCTTGCTCCGCCTTCCTTGCTCCGCCTTCCTTGCTCCGCCTTCCTTGCTCCGCCTTCCTTGCTCCGCCTTCCTTGCTCCGCCTTCCTTGCTCCGCCTTCCTTGCTCCGCCTTCCTTGCTCCGCCTTCCTTGCTCCGCCTTCCTTGCTCCGCCTTCCTTGCTCCGCCTTCCTTGCTCCGCCTTCCTTGCTCCGCCTTCCTTGCTCCGCCTTCCTTGCTCCGCCTTCCTTGCTCCGCCTTCCTTGCTCCGCCTTCCTTGCTCCGCCTTCCTTGCTCCGCCTTCCTTGCTCCGCCTTCCTTGCTCCGCCTTCCTTGCTCCGCCTTCCTTGCTCCGCCTTCCTTGCTCCGCCTTCCTTGCTCCGCCTTCCTTGCTCCGCCTTCCTTGCTCCGCCTTCCTTGCTCCGCCTTCCTTGCTCCGCCTTCCTTGCTCCGCCTTCCTTGCTCCGCCTTCCTTGCTCCGCCTTCCTTGCTCCGCCTTCCTTGCTCCGCCTTCCTTGCTCCGCCTTCCTTGCTCCGCCTTCCTTGCTCCGCCTTCCTTGCTCCGCCTTCCTTGCTCCGCCTTCCTTGCTCCGCCTTCCTTGCTCCGCCTTCCTTGCTCCGCCTTCCTTGCTCCGCCTTCCTTGCTCCGCCTTCCTTGCTCCGCCTTCCTTGCTCCGCCTTCCTTGCTCCGCCTTCCTTGCTCCGCCTTCCTTGCTCCGCCTTCCTTGCTCCGCCTTCCTTGCTCCGCCTTCCTTGCTCCGCCTTCCTTGCTCCGCCTTCCTTGCTCCGCCTTCCTTGCTCCGCCTTCCTTGCTCCGCCTTCCTTGCTCCGCCTTCCTTGCTCCGCCTTCCTTGCTCCGCCTTCCTTGCTCCGCCTTCCTTGCTCCGCCTTCCTTGCTCCGCCTTCCTTGCTCCGCCTTCCTTGCTCCGCCTTCCTTGCTCCGCCTTCCTTGCTCCGCCTTCCTTGCTCCGCCTTCCTTGCTCCGCCTTCCTTGCTCCGCCTTCCTTGCTCCGCCTTCCTTGCTCCGCCTTCCTTGCTCCGCCTTCCTTGCTCCGCCTTCCTTGCTCCGCCTTCCTTGCTCCGCCTTCCTTGCTCCGCCTTCCTTGCTCCGCCTTCCTTGCTCCGCCTTCCTTGCTCCGCCTTCCTTGCTCCGCCTTCCTTGCTCCGCCTTCCTTGCTCCGCCTTCCTTGCTCCGCCTTCCTTGCTCCGCCTTCCTTGCTCCGCCTTCCTTGCTCCGCCTTCCTTGCTCCGCCTTCCTTGCTCCGCCTTCCTTGCTCCGCCTTCCTTGCTCCGCCTTCCTTGCTCCGCCTTCCTTGCTCCGCCTTCCTTGCTCCGCCTTCCTTGCTCCGCCTTCCTTGCTCCGCCTTCCTTGCTCCGCCTTCCTTGCTCCGCCTTCCTTGCTCCGCCTTCCTTGCTCCGCCTTCCTTGCTCCGCCTTCCTTGCTCCGCCTTCCTTGCTCCGCCTTCCTTGCTCCGCCTTCCTTGCTCCGCCTTCCTTGCTCCGCCTTCCTTGCTCCGCCTTCCTTGCTCCGCCTTCCTTGCTCCGCCTTCCTTGCTCCGCCTTCCTTGCTCCGCCTTCCTTGCTCCGCCTTCCTTGCTCCGCCTTCCTTGCTCCGCCTTCCTTGCTCCGCCTTCCTTGCTCCGCCTTCCTTGCTCCGCCTTCCTTGCTCCGCCTTCCTTGCTCCGCCTTCCTTGCTCCGCCTTCCTTGCTCCGCCTTCCTTGCTCCGCCTTCCTTGCTCCGCCTTCCTTGCTCCGCCTTCCTTGCTCCGCCTTCCTTGCTCCGCCTTCCTTGCTCCGCCTTCCTTGCTCCGCCTTCCTTGCTCCGCCTTCCTTGCTCCGCCTTCCTTGCTCCGCCTTCCTTGCTCCGCCTTCCTTGCTCCGCCTTCCTTGCTCCGCCTTCCTTGCTCCGCCTTCCTTGCTCCGCCTTCCTTGCTCCGCCTTCCTTGCTCCGCCTTCCTTGCTCCGCCTTCCTTGCTCCGCCTTCCTTGCTCCGCCTTCCTTGCTCCGCCTTCCTTGCTCCGCCTTCCTTGCTCCGCCTTCCTTGCTCCGCCTTCCTTGCTCCGCCTTCCTTGCTCCGCCTTCCTTGCTCCGCCTTCCTTGCTCCGCCTTCCTTGCTCCGCCTTCCTTGCTCCGCCTTCCTTGCTCCGCCTTCCTTGCTCCGCCTTCCTTGCTCCGCCTTCCTTGCTCCGCCTTCCTTGCTCCGCCTTCCTTGCTCCGCCTTCCTTGCTCCGCCTTCCTTGCTCCGCCTTCCTTGCTCCGCCTTCCTTGCTCCGCCTTCCTTGCTCCGCCTTCCTTGCTCCGCCTTCCTTGCTCCGCCTTCCTTGCTCCGCCTTCCTTGCTCCGCCTTCCTTGCTCCGCCTTCCTTGCTCCGCCTTCCTTGCTCCGCCTTCCTTGCTCCGCCTTCCTTGCTCCGCCTTCTTGTTCCGCCTTCCTTGCTCCGCCTTCCTTGCTCCGCCTTCCTTGCTCCGCCTTCCTTGCTCCGCCTTCCTTGCTCCGCCTTCCTTGCTCCGCCTTCCTTGCTCCGCCTTCCTTGCTCCGCCTTCCTTGCTCCGCCTTCCTTGCTCCGCCTTCCTTGCTCCGCCTTCCTTGCTCCGCCTTCCTTGCTCCGCCTTCCTTGCTCCGCCTTCCTTGCTCCGCCTTCCTTGCTCCGCCTTCCTTGCTCCGCCTTCCTTGCTCCGCCTTCCTTGCTCCGCCTTCCTTGCTCCGCCTTCCTTGCTCCGCCTTCCTTGCTCCGCCTTCCTTGCTCCGCCTTCCTTGCTCCGCCTTCCTTGCTCCGCCTTCCTTGCTCCGCCTTCCTTGCTCCGCCTTCCTTGCTCCGCCTTCCTTGCTCCGCCTTCCTTGCTCCGCCTTCCTTGCTCCGCCTTCCTTGCTCCGCCTTCCTTGCTCCGCCTTCCTTGCTCCGCCTTCCTTGCTCCGCCTTCCTTGCTCCGCCTTCCTTGCTCCGCCTTCCTTGCTCCGCCTTCCTTGCTCCGCCTTCCTTGCTCCGCCTTCCTTGCTCCGCCTTCCTTGCTCCGCCTTCCTTGCTCCGCCTTCCTTGCTCCGCCTTCCTTGCTCCGCCTTCCTTGCTCCGCCTTCCTTGCTCCGCCTTCCTTGCTCCGCCTTCCTTGCTCCGCCTTCCTTGCTCCGCCTTCCTTGCTCCGCCTTCCTTGCTCCGCCTTCCTTGCTCCGCCTTCCTTGCTCCGCCTTCCTTGCTCCGCCTTCCTTGCTCCGCCTTCCTTGCTCCGCCTTCCTTGCTCCGCCTTCCTTGCTCCGCCTTCCTTGCTCCGCCTTCCTTGCTCCGCCTTCCTTGCTCCGCCTTCCTTGCTCCGCCTTCCTTGCTCCGCCTTCCTTGCTCCGCCTTCCTTGCTCCGCCTTCCTTGCTCCGCCTTCCTTGCTCCGCCTTCCTTGCTCCGCCTTCCTTGCTCCGCCTTCCTTGCTCCGCCTTCCTTGCTCCGCCTTCCTTGCTCCGCCTTCCTTGCTCCGCCTTCCTTGCTCCGCCTTCCTTGCTCCGCCTTCCTTGCTCCGCCTTCCTTGCTCCGCCTTCCTTGCTCCGCCTTCCTTGCTCCGCCTTCCTTGCTCCGCCTTCCTTGCTCCGCCTTCCTTGCTCCGCCTTCCTTGCTCCGCCTTCCTTGCTCCGCCTTCCTTGCTCCGCCTTCCTTGCTCCGCCTTCCTTGCTCCGCCTTCCTTGCTCCGCCTTCCTTGCTCCGCCTTCCTTGCTCCGCCTTCCTTGCTCCGCCTTCCTTGCTCCGCCTTCCTTGCTCCGCCTTCCTTGCTCCGCCTTCCTTGCTCCGCCTTCCTTGCTCCGCCTTCCTTGCTCCGCCTTCCTTGCTCCGCCTTCCTTGCTCCGCCTTCCTTGCTCCGCCTTCCTTGCTCCGCCTTCCTTGCTCCGCCTTCCTTGCTCCGCCTTCCTTGCTCCGCCTTCCTTGCTCCGCCTTCCTTGCTCCGCCTTCCTTGCTCCGCCTTCCTTGCTCCGCCTTCCTTGCTCCGCCTTCCTTGCTCCGCCTTCCTTGCTCCGCCTTCCTTGCTCCGCCTTCCTTGCTCCGCCTTCCTTGCTCCGCCTTCCTTGCTCCGCCTTCCTTGCTCCGCCTTCCTTGCTCCGCCTTCCTTGCTCCGCCTTCCTTGCTCCGCCTTCCTTGCTCCGCCTTCCTTGCTCCGCCTTCCTTGCTCCGCCTTCCTTGCTCCGCCTTCCTTGCTCCGCCTTCCTTGCTCCTCCATTTCCACACACACTTTGCTCCCCCTTACCTGCTCTACCTCTCGTGTGTTTTATCAGGAGACTCAGAAGCAGGTCGCTGAGTTCAGGGGCCACTCAGACTACCTGCATTGTGTGGTGGCACGGCCGCAGCACAACCAGGTGAGAACAACAGAGCCAGGTGAATGTAAGCAACGCCAGGTGAAAGCAACAAGAGTCAGGTAATACCAGCGTGAGTAGCAGAGTTGGTCAGGGTAATCAGGTGACCTCCTTTTGCAAAAGAACCAGGCAATTCTGCTGTCCTTTTGCTTCCTCTCATCCTTATATTCTCACAACCTCTGCCTCCTCCCCTCCTCCTCTCTTACACTCTCCCAATTTCTTTCCCTTCTCCTACCCTCCGCCCCCTCACTCCCTTCCTCCTCCCTTCTCCCTCACCTCCCTCACCCCTCTTCCCCCTTCCCGTTGCCACACATGGTGGCTCAGATAGTGACAGGGTCAGAGGATGGCATGTGCCGAGTATGGGGTGGGTGGGGCTGCTGCGATGCTCTACTCACTACTTCTCCTTCCTCCCGTCCTCCCGTCCTCTCTCCCCCTCCCCCCACCCTGCTCCCCTCCCCGCCACCTTGTGTGTGTGCTCAGATAGTGACAGGGTCAGAGGATGGCACGTGCCGAGTATGGGGTGGGTTGGGTGAGGCTGCTGGGGTGGCATGCTGTGATGTGGGTGGATGGGTTGGCAGGCACATGCACATAGGCATGATCATGAGTTTGAATCGGGCATGGGTATGGGGAACAGGCATGGGCATGGGCATGGGCACGGGCATTTGCATGGGATGGTGGGGATGAAAATGATGTTCTTGGCAAGTTTATGAAACAACATTCCCCGCCACTCCTTTTCCCAGACCATCCTACCTGCTGACCGCCCGGACCCGTTTGAGTCGACTCAAAAGCCTCCCGGACCCCATTTTTCTATTCTTCTTCTTCAATCAGTCCTTTTATAGTCAACTTAGCAGCCAACTTAATACGTAACCCTTACTTCCGGATTGCCCCTCATCCCCTTGTCTTCTCATCCCCCAATCATCCCCACTCATCCTCACCATTCTCACAACCTCTCCCCTCCTCCCTCCTCTCATCTCCTTCCACCCCTCTCACCAGATTGCCGCACAGCCACCGCAGTGCTGTGTCTCAACCCCTTTACTGCGCGCCAAGAACCCCTCTCTCTTTCATCCTCCTATTCTTCCGCCTCGCCGTGGGTCAGCAGTGTGGCTGTTGATTCTTCGGCGCCATGGTTGGTGAGCCCTCTCTCTCACTCCTCTCCTTCCCTTCTTCTTTCTCCATGTTCTCTTCCTCCTCGCCTTGGGTTAGCAGTGTGACAGTTGATTCCGCTTCTCCATGGTTGGTGGTGAGTTCTCCCCATTGTCTCTCTCATTTCTTTCATCCCGTGCCGTATTGCCTTTTTTATTCGAATCACACTTATCACTCCATCTCCCTTATGCATCTAACCTCATCGTCTCATCCTTCCACTTCCCTCCTTCCCCTCCCTTCCCTCCTATCCCTCCTCTACCGCCCCTACCGCTCGCTTCCCTCCTGCTCTCTTCTCTTCCGACCACAGCTGTGTGGAACGGGCGGCGGCACGGCGTCTCTCTTTTCCCTGCAGGCGCCTGCCTCTGCACTGCTGCACGTGTCTCTGGGTGCACCGGTGCATGCCGTGGACATGGGGAGAGATGCAGATGAGGTGAGGCATGGGGAGGGTGTCAAAGAAGATGGGTGGGAGGTTGTCAAATGTTAAGGTTGGTGCGATTTCACCTCTCGTCAGTTCTGCGTGAGGGTTCTGATTTGTGGAAAGAGACGGCCACAATATGTATCCAAATTCTTTTTGTAAGAGACAATCCGATCAATGCGCTAAGTTGTGCAGCAGCAATCCCAGCTCTAGTCTGACTTTGTTTAATGGTTAGTTGGTACCGTTGCACCATACAAACTAGCCATACTCCGAACCATTGAAAGGGATCGGACTAGTGCTGGGATTGTTGTTGCACAACTCTGCTTATTGATCGGATTGTCGCTTGAACAAAGGATTTGGATGGCACGCCAGAACCTTCAAGGAAAACCATGACAAGGGCCGGAAGTACACCAACCCGTACAATCAGTTTTAAAGCATTAATCATCTGATGATGCTGCATGTGTTTTTGAGCACGCCAGTGCATGCCGTGGCCACGTGGAGGGTCGTGGATGAGGGTCGTGGATGGGGGGGGCATGTGTGGGCCATGGGGCGGGGCATGGGGGATGTGACAAGGGCTGCCATGTGCCCAATCATGAGTGGGACATGGGGGCGTGTCCCTAGGCGCGCCTGTGCATGCGTGGTTATGGGGAGGGACATGGATGAGGTGAGGCATGGGGTAGGCATGGGGAAGGCCAGCGTGAGGAATCGGGGAGGCATGGGGCCGACATGGGCTAGGCTCTTTCCTATCTTTCCTATCCTATCACCTTACTGCATACTTCGTCCTTCATAGCAACTATTTTACTCGCCTCTCCTACCCATCCTCCAACACTCCGCCACTCTTCACCCCCATTATCTCCCCTTTTTTCCTTGTCGCCTTGAAACGTCTCTCCCTCTTCCCCGCTCCCCCCCTCTCCCGTCTTTCTCTTCATCGCATCAGATTCTTGTGGCGGGAGCCAGCGCTGTGTTGACTCGGTTGACTTTTGCCGGCCAGCTCAAGTCACAAACTGCCACGGCCACGCCATCAATCTACTCCCTCCACTCACATGTGCCGTCCCAGGTAACACCTTCGCTGGTAGCACCCTTCCAGGTGGTAACACCGATTTTACGAAAAGGTCCAGGAATGTCACATGCTCGAATGTTCCCCACTGTCCCTTCCCCACTGTCCCTTCCCCACTGTCCCTTCCCCACTGTCCCTTCCCCACTGTCCCTTCCCCACTGTCCCTTCCCCACTGTCCCTTCCCCACTGTCCCTTCCCCACTGTCCCTTCCCCACTGTCCCTTCCCCACTGTCCCTTCCCCACTGTCCCTTCCCCACTGTCCCTTCCCCACTGTCCCTTCCCCACTGTCCCTTCCCCACTGTCCCTTCCCCACTGTCCCTTCCCCACTGTCCCTTCCACTTGTGCGTTTTGCCCTATCTCTGCTGCTCCTCCCTCATTCTCTCAACCCTTTGCTCGCTCCTCCTTCCCTTAAACAACTTGTGGCAGTGGCGGGGGGAGGCGAGTCAGCCGATGTTATCTCTTAAATGATGCAATCCGTGTGTGATGCGTCAGTCTCTTCATATATTGTCGCTCCTCCCTCGCTCCCACTCAACCCTTTGCCTGCTCTCTTGTTCCCTTTGACAGCTTGTGGCAGTGGCGGGGAGAGGGGGGACGGTCGATATAATCACCAGCATTAACAGTCACCTGGCCACGTTTCAGTGTTTCTGATACCGTGGGTGAGTCTGAATAGACATTTACTCGTCCAAACAATTCCATATCAGGCGTTACAATGGATGGGACTTGGCACAATGTGCCACTACTGATTAGGCTAACAAGTAATATCAATTTGTTACCAACATTGAGTTGTACTACTACCGGTACCGTATTATTGAATTTTCACTGAATCTCACAGCTTGCTCCTGAGCCCCCGCCAAGGCAGCGAACCCAGTTTCTTTGCTCGCTCCCGCAGCAAAAACTTTTGGATCTTGCCCGTCGCAGTCTTGGGCAGCGGGCCGAAAACAACGCTTTTGGGCGCCATGAAATGGGGCAGGTGCTCCCGGCAGAACAGAATAATATCCTCCTCAGATACCACCTGCCCAGGTCCCACCTGCTTCAATCCCACATGCTCAACCCCTCCTGCAGTAGCTCCATTGGTAACCGTGTAGCCAGGTTTGAGCCCCACAAAGGCACAGGGCGTCTCTCCCCACTTATCATCAGGTCTTGCCACCACTGCTGCTTCCAGCACTGCAGGATGTCGATACAGCACCCCCTCCACCGCAATACTGCTAATATTCTCCCCACCAGATATTATTATATCCTTAGAACGGTCTTTAATCTCCACATACCCATCTGGATGCACCACGGCCAGATCCCCCGAGTGAAACCACCCACCTGCAAACGCAGCAGCTGTCTCCTCCCTCCCATGTAGATACCCCCGCATGACCGTGTTCCCTCTAAACACCACCTCGCCTATAGTCACACCGTCCATAGGCACAGGCCGCAGCGTCCTATTATCAACCACTGTAGCAGTTTGCAGCCCGATATGCCGCACGCCCTGCCGAGATTTGATTCTCGCGCGGTCGGGCAGGGGAAGGGAGTCCCAATGAGGTTTCCAGTCGCAGAACATGGCCGGCCCGTAGGTCTCAGTTAATCCATAGGAATGGATAACATCGAAACCCATTTGTTCCATTTGGGCCAGAATGGCTGCTGGGGGAGGGGCGCCGCCTGTCAGTACCGTAACCTTCTTGGTGTTCTTCACCATGCTGGTTACCCTATGCTGTTGCTCATCGTTACCCCACGCTGTCTGCTCCACCTCCCCTCTTTCCTCGCCGTTCCTTCCCCACCTCGCTCCCAGCAGCGCCCTATCCTCCTCGTCAGCATTCACCATCAGATTCAGAACCACCGGCACCCCCACCATCACCTCCACCCCTCTCTCCACCACCGCTGCAAAAATCGCGCGAGCACTCACATTCCTTATAAGCACGCCCGTGCCGGAGACAGCAGGGAGCGACCAGCAGAAGCACCACGCGTTGCAGTGGAAAAGCGGGACGGAGAGCAGGAAAACCGCGTGCGTGCGCAGCTGCACCATAAGCGCGGCGCTTAGCGCGTTTAGGTAAGCGCCGCGGTGGGAGTAGACCACGCCCTTGGGCTGTGCTGACGTGGTGCCTGAGGTGTAGTTGAGTGCTATTGGGTCCTGCTCGTCCTGTGGTTGGTGGGATGCCCACCAGTCGGAATCAGCCACGTCAGAAACGAGAGGGAGCAATAGCGGGCGTGAAGACAAGGGGTCGTCGGTGCTATAAGCAGTATCAGCACTACTGGCAGCACTGATAGCACTCCCACCAGCAGCAGCAGCATCACTACCAGCATCACCAGCAGCAGTAGCAGCAGCAGCGAGGGCAGTGGCAAGCCGAGCGCCAGTCACAGGGCCAACGCATGGCACAGCTGCTATCCACTCCTCATACTCCCCCACCGCTCCCAACCCCTTTGTATCGGCCTGCTCGCCGCCCGGATCCGCCATGTCAGCAGATGTGTGCACCTCGTCGTCCGCTATAAGCACGATTTTTGGACGGAAGCGGGCTGTGTGGGTGGGTGAGGTGGCGGTGGGGAGGAGGGAGAGTGCGGAGAGAGCGAGAGACGCTAAGTGTTGGTCCACCAGGAGAATCTGCGATAGGGAAGAGGGGGCGGGATGGGGGGGGTGGGGAAGGAAGGGCGTGGGAGGGGGGAATGGAAATACGAGAGCGGAAGAGTGTGATGAGTGTCATGGGGGAGGGAGAGAGAGGGAAGTGGCAAAGGAGAGGACAAGGGGCGAGCGCGAGAACAGAGAGAGAGGTCATGATGCTGAAGGGTATTTTTGAGAATTCTCAAAAATACCCTACAGAGAGAGAGGTCACAGGTTGCACGCACACAAGCGAGCACACAAGGGAGCACACAAGGGAGCACACAAGGGAGCACACAAGGGAGCACACAAGGGAGCACACAAGGGAGCACACAAGGGAGCACACAAGGGAGCACACAAGGGAGCACACAAGGGAGCACACAAGGGAGCACACAAGGGAGCACACAAGGGAGCACACAAGGGAGCACACAAGGGAGCACACAAGGGAGCACACAAGGGAGCACACAAGGGAGCACACAGGGAGAGCCACGTGTGATGAGGTTGTTTTTGAGACGTCTCAAAAACAACCTCATCACACGCACACAAGGGAGCACACAGGGAGCAGGGAGAGCAGCGGGAGCAGGGAGAGGGCATTTTCTCGCATTCCAACCGCTTGGCACCACATGGCACACCTTGCTATCGCTGTGCGCGAGAATGCGCGCGACGGAGGCGGCGTCGAGGCGCGCGTTGACGGACACGAGCACGGCGCCCGCGAGCGGCACGCCGAACTGCGCCTCGTACGCCGCGGGGACGTTGGGCGCAAGCACCGCCACGCGCTCGTATCTGCGCGCGCCCGCGCGCTCCAGCGCCGCCGCGAGCTGGCAGCAGCGGAGGAAGGTCTGCGCCCACGTGAAGTGCCGCCGGCCGTAGATCACGGACGGCGACTCGGGATGGACCCGCGCCGCCCTCTCGAGGAATGTTAGCGGGGTTAGCGGCGCGTAGTTCGCCGGCCCACGCGGCATGTGGGCCTCGTCGAATATGTGCGCCTCGTCGAATATGTGCGCTTTGGTCGGAGCCATTGCGACTCGAGATGGCGCTAAAAAATAGTGTGACTCACTTCAATACAAGCTTCGAGGATTACAAGGTCGCTAGTAAGGTTGCGCTGGCAGAAGTGATCAATCCAGGCGACACCAGCATATGTGGGCCAAAACGGTATGCTCACATACGCTAGGTGTCTGGATTTTCCCATTCCGTCTCTCTGGCTGCGCGGTTGGCGGCGGTGCGGCGACAGCAAGGCGCAAGAGCTGCCATGCGGCAGCATGGCAAATGCACAATCATCTTGGGAAATCCGAGCTGTACGCAAACTGCAAAATTATCTACAGTTCGAATTCGATAAATCATCAATTTTAGGATAAGAACATGAACCTCGAGCACTTCTGGATTCTGGAGCGACAGAATCAGCACATCCATACCCGTTACAGGATGCAAACACATGCTCCCCGTCCGTCGTAATTCATTTCTCACAACGCAAATCTCTAGGGTGCTGGAAATTGCAACTTCTGCTCCACCAGCGTGTCTTTCCGCCGCACCAGCTGCCCCCTCGCCTCTCTCATGCTCGCCAGCTCCGCTGATTTACGCCGCAATTTGCCTGCGATGGAGGTAGAAAAATAGAAACACGTGACGGAAACCTGCTTCAGGAGGGAAACCCGCTTTCAGGCATTCTAAAAAGACGCAAACACCGATAAATACATGGCGAAACGGCTTGACAACAGGGACAGACACGCGGCATGTACTACTCACGTCGAATCTCGCCGCTTCGGTACTGCGCGTGAATCGCGGCGAGCTCCACGCGTCTCGTGTCGGCCATGATGGAGCGCATCTTGATCTGCAGCATCTCCCTTAACTCCTCCGCGCTGCTCCCATCCACATCATCTTTCAGAAGATAATATTCGTCTTCACCATCATCTAGGTTTTCCACGCCACCCAGCGTGCTTTCCGTGTCGACCGCTTCCCGCAGTATACCCTTCCCGCCGTCCGGCGTCCCGTCTTTACATTCCATGTCCAGTTTCTCCGATATTCGTGCAACGAGGCTTTCAATAACGCGTCGTCGCTCCGCCATCCCCGTTTCCATGCTCTGCACCCGCCTCACCCCGTCCGCCAATTCTGCGCTCAGTTTTGCGCGTTGCCGCCTCACCGCGTCAATCTGCGAGCTTTTCAACCAAATCAGCGCGTCCAAGCACCCCGCCGCCGCGCGCGCCTCCTGCGTTCCGCCGCCCTCCACCCGCAACACAGGGGCAGAGTTGCTGGCCGCAGACCGCGTGTAGGCGCGCGGCGTGCTGGCATGATGGGCGCTTGCGGGATGATCGTCGGCAAGACTACTGAGGGCCCCTTCCCGCGGCATGTCCCGCACTTCGCGCGGTCTTCCCACCGCAGTTACGAAACTCGCTCCTCGTGCGCGGCCATGCGGGCTGGACTCGGCGTTGGAGTCGGAGAGATTGTCAAACACCCCACGTGGGCGATGGGTCGAGGTTCGATAGGACGAGCTTCGCTTCACCTCATCCTCACCCTCGCCGTCCTCCGCGAGGGTACTCAACGTGGCAAGGTCTGCGGCTGATTGCGAAAGTCTTATTCGCGCACCGCTTCCGGGCCAGGATGTTGACGTCGGGTTACAAACGCCACTTGGCGACTGGTTACCACCCCGCGGTCGATGCTCTTCCGAAGAGCAACTGCTGCGATATGGATGGCTGTTCCCGTAGCTGCTGCCGCTTCCGCTGCCACCGCTCTCGTTGCCACTGCTGCTGCGGCTGCTGCCGCTGCTGCTAGTGCTGCTGCTCCAACGTACTATCATGCCAGTGGTATGGCACGTGCTGACCGTCGCGGCCAAACTAGCCCGCGCTTTCTGCTTCATTCGAGGGCTCCGCGGCGCAAATACCTCCCATTCCAATCCCTCAATCGCGTCGTACTCGTCAAAAGGTCTGCTGCCAGTCTGGATGCCGCAACGAGTTGTTGCGCGATTCGCGGGGGACGATATTCCGTCGCTCGGCGGGGAGCGCGGTTCTCCTGTCACACGGCGAAGGACGGGCCCGCCGCGGGCGCGTCCAAGGTGTGACCTGGGCGAGGGATCGGGGGGAGAGCGGGGCGATGGCGGAGGTCTTCCTGCGCAATTATCGGCGACGTCCTCCGCGCGCGTATAGCGATGAGCGCGGGGTGAGTACGGGGCGCGGGTGTCGCCGCGAACGGGAAGCTGATCAAAGCACGGTCGATCGCATTCGTTCCTTGAAGGAAGCATCACTGTACTACGGAAACTATCATTTGTTACGCACGACATTGCACGATCCTCACGATGTCTTGCTTGAGAGGTCGCGGTATGTGACGGATGTCGGGCTTTTAAAGTTCTTGTGCGACGATCTTTACTTCTAGACGTGTAGGATGTGGTGTGTACCTGCAAATGTTGTTCTTCGAGACGGTGAGCGTCGAGAGGACGAAGGGTGTGCACACAAAAGCCTGCTCTGCCGCTCTCATCAAAATCTTGGAAGGGATAAGATTGGCATTCAACAACAGAAATTCTCTCGTGACCGAACCCGTGGCGTGTGATAAAACAATAGGCAAGAGGATATCTGTTGGATGGATGCTCTTATGGTACAGCTCTGCTTTCTGGTAAGATGGTGTTGGGGAAGAGGGGCACGGTGTGTGGTGTGGTCTGCCCTCCCTGCCGCTACATCCATTGGAGGAATTCTGGTGGCCTCGCGCCGCGAATGCAATTTGAATGCAAACGTTCTGCCTGCCAGCAGATCCATCAGCAAGCGCTTGCCCTCCACAGTAGACGCTGTGCATGACGTGTCCGATCAAAACCAAACCAATGAGGTGCGCGGGAGGGAGCTGCCCTGCCAGCTGTTCGAGAATTGAGGCGATTCACACGGGGACAAGCACCCTTCAGCGTGCCCTGCGAATCATACTGTTGAGCATTCCACTGCCAAGCGCGAAATTGCCAGACTGCTCATCGTCACGTCAACTCAACACAACATCGCCTCGCCAGCAGAAAGTACACTTGCAGATTACACCCTCATTCTCGATAGACTGGCATATGTTATACTGACCGGGACGCTTTGTGTAGCCGCAACGGACCAAAGAAGGTCTTATCACATGCGTTATAGTGACAATTTCGCCCAGTGCGGTCGGTCAAGTTTTCAAACGTTTTAAAATGGTACTGTTGTTTTCAAAACGGTTGAGACGGTTATTCAGCATTAAAGGTTTTTTACAGCCCAAGGCTTGCCTCGTCACCTCGTGCGACTTTGCCCGCAACCAAGTTATCTCACCAGCCCGCTACGTCCAAACACTGTAGCCAGTGCTTCCGCTGGTGAGAGAGCTGAGAATAAGGGTGTACATGTTTCATCCACGTGTGTCTGCTCGTTTCTTTTTGTCAACGTACGTATGGCTGAGGCATGACTCTGAGTTGGACGATATCGCTGTTGACAGGGCTCTCTAATTGTTTCCCGAAGAGGATTGGATCACCCCAACGACAATATCCAAGTTAACCAGCTGGCTTCACTTAGCGCCACAAAAGACCCTACCCTACCCTTGGAAGCAGATGGCGCGGTAATGGCAGTGTATCATTGTATGTGATATTCGCGTCACACATCTGCGGCTCGAGTTCGTTGTTGGAAACCTCGCAGAACATTAGCACGTTCAATACACCAAACCATTGAACCAGATTTCGATTAGAGATTTCCAAGTTGTTCTCTGTGCCTTATTTCAAGACACACCCTAGACACATTATCAGCTACATTGGAACATGAATGCTCGTACAAGGTGCAGTTCATGATGCCTGGCTAGCATGAAACCTTCACGCAGCTTCAAAATAAAGTAAAAATTGCTTTAGTCCAATCTACAAAAAGTAGTTCACAAGAGCTGCGCTGCCAGCCACACTATGTATGTACAAATGCAGACAGGGGCAGGGGGCGACCCAAGAACAAGGGTAATCTGGAGAGCACCTTCAATGGCAGGTGCCAACAGAAGTGCACAAATTTAATATCTCTGTTGACTGAAGGCTCGATGCAGGGATGACCAGATGGTTGTTGGCCACATGGCAGGAGGATGTGCTTGAGTGAGATTTCCCAAACAGCTTCATGGGACCTCTAGCGACGCGCGCAGGTAGCCAGGCACGCGGGGCTCCAATTGACCCGCCAGCAACAGCGCCGACGCGCGGGCCCACCCACCCAGCTCCTCTGCGCTCCCCCTTCCGCTCATCATCCCCCGTGCGCCTTTCCCCTCCCCGCTCATTCCACGTGCGTGCATCCGCGTCCCAAACTCCTCCTTGCTTGTGCTTCTGCTAATGCGACCCGTTTCTGTGCTCCCCATTTTCCCCATAAAGTCCCCACCACTCCTGCCCTCATCCCTCCACGTTCCAGGCCCAGGTATTTCTGTAGCGCGCTGCGCCCGTCGCGCCTGTAGCGCCTCCTGTGGCTGTAGCGGCTGTAGCGGCAGCGGCGCTGACGCCACCCCTGACTTCCTCGTGGCAATGCCTGCGGGCGCGCGCGGCTGCGCCCACGAGTTGAAGGCTTCCTGCAACTCCTCCGCCAGCATGTCCCGCTCCCCCTCCGCCGTGCGCAACTCCTTCCGCACCTCCGCCAGCTCCTCCTTTCTGTCCTCCAGCAAGCCTGGCCAGGGGAAAGGGGAACCGGAAGGGGGAAGGGGAACCGGAGTGGGGAAGGCGATCGGAAGGGGGGAGAAAAACAGAGGGGAAAATAGGGGGACGTTGAGGGACAGGTGGTACGAAAGGAAGCGGGAAGACGCGGAGCGAAGGAGCAACTACGGCTGCATCAGGCGCATAGAGTGGTCGGAGGAAGGGCGGGGGAAGCGACAGGGCGGAGGTGAGAGTGACATGAGAGTGACATGAGAGGCAGCGGAAATGTCGCATGAATTCACTTCCAAACTGCGTACCTTCTAGCTGCGTTGTTCTCGCCAGAGCGCTTCGCGCTCTTTTTCCGGTCTTCTCCAGCGCTTGCGCCATTTCCTGCAGCACGTTCCGCAGCTCCGCCCTCCGCCACGCCGCATCCCCCGCCGTCTTCGCCGCCTTCTGGCGCATTCCGCCTCTTCCCCGCGACCTTGCTCCCCCGCCTCCCCTATCCGAAGTGACATCACTGTCCCAATCCGATGCCGCATCGCTCTCCTCGCTATCCTCCTCGTCACTACTACAAGCATCCGACGTGGCCGGTGCGATTCGCCGAAGGACCGCGAGCTCCCGCGCCGCCGCGTCTCGCGCGATGCGCGTGGCGTCAAGCTGCGCGCGAACCCTCTCCAGCCGCTTCTCCCCTCCCGCCAACTTCGTTTTAAGCACCTCGGCCTCTTTCAAGGTCGCCTCCACGCGCTTCTGCCGGTACGCCGCCGTCACGCGGAACGACGACAGCTGCTGCACCAGCTCCTGCCGCTCCGACAGAACCTCCTGCACGCGGGACCGTAATACGGCCTCCGTGACTTCTTTCAGACCGTGCGGTTCTCTTGTCGCATCGGCATTGCCGCTCGGCTGCTGGTAGTAGTAGCTCGTGGATTCTGCGCGCGTCCCGGGTGCCGGGTAGCACTGTCGCGGCGGGTAACCCGCAGATTGCGAAAACCTTGCCCCGTCGCTGAGCATGTCCTGCGACGCGTCGGTGTTGTAGTCCTCGGAGGAGGAATCAGTAATTGATGAAAACACGGGGCGCTCGGAGCTGTTACTAGCACCGGCGGGCGCCGCCGCGGATAAAGCAGCTGCTGAAGCGCGAGCGACGGCGGGGTTCCGCGGGTCTGCCGCCGCGAGCGTTTGGAAACTATTCGGCCGTCGTGGCGGAAGCCCCGTAGGCCTGCCGTGAACGAAGGGCGGCGATCGCGGTAACGGGAAATGGTCACTGTCGCCTGCTGAGCGCCTACTGCCTACGTGCTCGTCAGCAGGAGAGAGAGGAGCGGAGCTGTCGCGATGGTTAAAAGGCGAACAGTGGAACGTCGCGCGCTGCGTGTCTAGTAGTATGAACCCGTCCGAGTTCTGATGGCGATGGTGAGGACCTTTTCGACTTGGAAGCTGATCGTCAAGACGTCGCGTATCGTCTGGAGTGTCTAGCCCGGCAGAGAGGAACAGGTTATGGACGTCGGGAACGGAGCGCACTGTGTGAATATGACGTGCCATGCTTGTAGCTGACTGGACTGGACTACAAAACTGTAGTGAGTAACCCTACTAGTCGTTAGCGTGTGGATGTATACGAAATAGAGGTTACGCGAACAAATGCTGCTCGGTCTTCGCGAGCGAGCGATTCGTGTCATGGAGGTAAGGTGGACCTATGGCGGTTGAGGGGTGGACTGGGCTGGGTGCTCGAGTGTGGGAGTGGGAGGGGCGAAGTCTTCGAGCTGATTGCTCAGCCCAGTTGGTGCGGAGACGGAGCTGGCAAGGGAATGGACAAATGAGACGGAGTCTGTAAGCACAGTGAGGCAGAAGCGCTGCAGCTTTTGCAATGCAGAAGCAGCAGATGGCGAGTGTGGTGATGCGTGCGCTGGCAGCAGCGAACTTGCCCCGTGGGATCCTTGCAGATCCTTGCCGTGTGCAAGGGCAGGTCAATTCTGTCGGTGCGTACGTTTGGGGCAGCAACTCTAGCTGTGCTGTACGTTGGGTTGGGCAGGTCTGGTGGCGATTGTTCCGTTGGTCCCGTTTTCCGAGGCTACAGGGGTGAAATGTGGCTCCGCTGGAGGGACCACCCCCTGCCAGGAGGGCCAGCTCAGGGAAAATGTGGCAGCCTTTCAAATTTGGGAGCGCGCAGCGTATTTGGGTGGGAGGGAGGTTGTTCGGTCGGACTTGGCTCGGACAAGATGCTCAAAGAAGTCGGTCGGATAGAAAGGAGGACGTTGGCTGGTGGCACAAGTTCTTGAGTTGTGGAACGATCACAAAATGAGAAACGACGCGGAGAATCTCCGTTGAACTGCTAACGCGGAAAAATCTTGAGAGAATCATTTGTGAGCAAAATATTGCACATTCATTCGTGTACGTTCTTGACCCTTTCTGTCTTGTTGGGCTACGAAATTTGCAAATCGGAACAAAACGACGATGCCTACACAGTACGGCACACCTGTACGGCACTTGCAGTATGCCCGTTAATGAATACTGGTGTATACTGCGTGTGTACCTTCCATTTTTAAGGTACCTACCTCTTCAGTCCCTGCTTCCAACTGCTCTTGACCCCCACCATGGCGGTTTCTATGAGTGCCACAGCCTAGCTTCGAATATATTGTCGTTCAGCTTTTTCAACGCAAAGGGGGTGTGATTGATGTATGTTCTTCTCCACTTCTCTTTCCGGCCCGACTTTTGCCAAACCCGAAACTTTTGCAAAAGTGTCCCACTATTCCGAGTTTCTTCCTGTACTGCCTGCTTTTTCAGGGCTCTTTCAAGTGACCAATCCAGCCTGTTCCCGTGGTGGCCATGGCTGAAACTTCACCCTTGTCCTCGGCCGCAATTCACCCTCCTAGATTCAGTAACACAAGTTTATATATTTGTTCAATGAATGAAATTCTCATTGCAATTGATGTATCAATGAAATGTCATTTCAATATAATGCTGCCTTGTGTATTATCTGGGCGTATTGTCAGACTGATTCTCGTAATGATCAGAAAGAGAGATGCATGATGCCCATTTTTTACTTTTGAAAATGAAAAACATCTATGACCATTATATAGTGAAGTAGCTCATGGAATACGCCATTAATACAATTTTCAGGGGAAAAAAATAAGAATAGCTCATTAATGACACAACGGACATGGATGAACGAAGAAGCGAAAAAAAAAAAAGATAATGTAGCAACATGGAGCCTTTTCAGTTTTACAAATTGAGCTCTCCGGCAAACTGATATAGATAATTACAAGGACACTCAATAAAGGCTAACCTATCTGATGGTGTGGACTTGTGGCTCTCCAAATTACTTGTGTGTTGCTTCGCACGGACATGCGAAACTGATACCTGCTCGGTTTATCCATTTAGTCTGATCCAGCGACAGAGCGACCAGCACGATGAACGCGGATAATAGGCGAGGGGAGATGGCGGACGTGAAGATGCAGCTGGGTCAACTCGCGGGAAGCAGGTCAGTCGCGTGCGACGATCAGGACGGTATCGCCGTCGGAGGGACGCTTGATCCCAGCTTTGGGCGGTTGCTGTTTATTTTGTCCTAGGGATCAGATTAGGTCAGAATGGGTAGGACCGCAACAGAAATTGTTACAGAGGAAATTGAGAGTGTTCAGGCAGGTACTTTGTCCGGATCTCCCTTTCTCCCTCGCATCTTCCCATCCTCCCATCAGGGCGCCAGGAGCGGCGGAGATGCGGCGAGAGCTCTTCAAGAAGGTCATATCGCACATGACCATCGGGATTGACGTGTCGTCTGTTTTCAGGTACGCGTCATAGCCACCCTGTAAGTCCAGGGCTAGAGTCCATAGTTGAGTCACTCAAAAGTCATATTTTGAGTCGGGTTGACAGCACATGACCATCGGGACTGACTCGTCGTCCGCATTCAGTTATGCGTCATACTCACCTCGTAACCAGTGCTCGCTTGTGCAAGCTTAGCCATGATAGCTTTTCTGGCTCACATTATAACTACTGTGATCCTGGTCATGACCACTACAATCCCCATCATTCACTTTTCAGGTTCATGCTCTCTCGTCTGCCGACCGACTTACTTCCTGTCCACACTCTCGCAAAAGCTGGTCACCACCAACCTGAGCCTCACTACTCACTCCCTTTTCCTCCCTGTGGCAACCTCTTTTCATCGCTTAACACCTCTCATAATCTCTCATCACCTGGTTTCACCGCACCGCACCGTGCAGTGAGATGGTGATGTGCAGTGCGGCATCGGACCTGGTGGTGAAGAAGATGTGCTACCTGTACGTCGCCACCTACGCCGCCACCAAGCCCGAGCTCGCCCTCCTCACCATCAACTTCCTGCAGCGCGACTGCCAGGTACGGACAGGAGTGGCCAGGTGTGCCCAGGTGTGAGAAGGTGTGGGCAGGGCAGGTATAAATATTGTCAAGTATGCCATGCGTCCCACCAAGCCCGAGCTCGCCCTCCTCACCATCAACTTCCTGCAGCGCGACTGCCAGGTAAGGGCAGGATCGAGGCGGTGTGGGGAGGCGTGGGGACGTGTGAGAAGTTGTGGGTGTGGGTGTGGGAAGGTGTGAATTTTGTCAAGAATGAGTTCTATGCGTCCCACCAAGCCCGAGCTCGCCCTCCTCACCATCAACTTCCTGCAGCGCGACTGCCAGGTGCGGTGCAGGCAGGTGTGGGGAGATGTGAGGAGGTGTGGGGAGGCGTGGTGTGAATACTGTCAAGTATTGGCCTACTTCCTGCAGCGTGCGTGACTGCCAAGTGCATGTTCCCCCTCGCATCTCATTCGCTTGAAGACGTTCCACGATGATCCGCCTTCAACAGCCTTGCCCTTGCCTTTGACGTCCGCAGGCTGGGCAAAGCCTTGGCTTGGAGTGAATCTCCTGCCCTGGTCTGGTCCTGGGACCGCCAGATGGAGCAGCAGCAGCGTGTCTGCCTGCCAGGCCTTGGCTTGGAGAGAATCTCCTGTTTCCACCTCTCTCTTCCTTCCCTTCCCCCACCCCGTTTTCCCCCCTCCCACTGCCACACAGGACGACGACCCAATGATCCGGGGCCTAGCCCTGCGCAACCTGTGCGCCCTCAGAGTGCGCGGGCTGGTGGAGTACCTCGTGGGCCCCCTGGAGCGAGGGCTGGGAGACGTGAGTGCGTACGTGCGGGCAGTGGCGGTGATGGGCGTGCTGAAGCTCTACCACCTGGCGCCGGCTGTGTGCCGCGAGCATGGATACATCGGCATGCTCAAGAGGAAGCTCACAGACGACCCGGATGCTCAGGTGAGCTGCCAACCCGGGTGGTCAGCAAGTTGTATAGGAAGGAAGGTGCCCTCCTCAAGACGTGTGGCCAGTGGCCACCTCTTAGAGCCAAGGCCAACTGCGTGGTAACCATTTTCGTCAGCGCACTGCAGGGGGTCTGCCAGTTGCCTCTCCTCTCCTCTTCCCCTTCATCTACTCCTCCCCCCTGTTCTTCCCCTCCCCCCCGTTTCCCTCCCCTCTGTTTTCCCAGGTGGTTTGAGGACGGTGCATGAGGTACTGGCAGCACACAGCATCGTCTCCCAGTCACTCCTCTGCCCTTTGCACTTCCTTCCTTTCCTTCACCTTCCTCGTCGTTTACCGTCCCCTCTTCTCCCGCGGAGGTGGTGGCAGGGGAATGGTTGGTTATCCTCTTCTTCCTCCTTCCCTCCCAGGTGGTGGCTAACTGTGTGAGCACGCTACAGGAGATACTGGCAGGGGAGTCGCTGGCAGAGGATGGAGATCCCGAGGCTGTGAGGGACCGCGACATGCTGCACAGGTGTGCTTTGAGTCGACTCAAAACACGCCCACGCCTCCCCCTCTTTCCCCCAGGTGGTGGCCAACTGTGTGAGCGCGTTACAGGAGATACTGGCATGGGAAGTGATCATGTTTCCCCTCTGTCTCCCTTCCTCGTCCCACGCCTCCCCTTCTTCCCCCAGGTGGTGGCCAACTGTGTGAGCGCGCTACAGGAGATACTGGCAGGGGAGTCGCTGGCAGAGGATGGAGATCCCGAGGCTGTGAGGGACCGCGACATGCTGCACAGCCGATCCGTCGTTTTCGCCCTCCTCAACCGGTACGATTTCCAAGGCGCCTCAAAAGGTTGTAACAATGTATAATCCTGAGGCTGTTAGGGACCGTGACATGCTGCACAGCCGATCCATCGCCTTCTCCCTCGCCCAACCGGTGCGTTTTGCAAGGCCGTGAGGGACCTGGCATCGCGCTACACACCTGCCCACGCGGACAAAGCCTTTGGCCTTGTGAATCTGCTTGAGGACCGCCTGAAGGCTGCAAATCATGCCTGCCACCCCCACTCCTTAAAAACTCTCTCCAACCCCTTAACAACCCTTGCCACCTGGCTGCAACCCTGTCCCATTCCCACTCCCATCCGTGCCAGGATGAAGGAGATGAGTGAGTGGGCGCAGTGCACAGTGCTGGGCCTGGCATCGCGCTACACCCCCGCCCACCCAGACGAGGCCTTTGACCTCATGAACCTGCTGGAGGATCTTCTGCAGGCTGCACGCTTGCACCCCCCTCCACTGCTTAACAACCCTCTCAACCCCACTCAACCCTCTCCACTCCCCAACAAACCTGTTCACCGCTCACCCTGTTTCCATCCAACCCAGTATGAAGGAGATGAGTGAGTGGGCGCAGTGTACGGTACTGGACTTGGCATCGCGCTACACGCCCGCCCACCCAGACGAGGCGTTTGACCTCATGAACCTGCTAGAGGATCGCCTGCAGCACGCCAACAGCGCCGTTGTGCTCGCCACTGCCAAGCTCTTCCTCCATCTCACTCTCTCCATGCCTGACGTGCACCACCAGGTGGGTGGGTGGAAGGGTTGATGGGGTGGGGGGGCTGGTGGGTGGCTGGCTGGCTGAGTGGTGGGTGTGTGGGAGGGAGGGTGCGGCTTGTTCTGTGCGTGTGGCTGTGTGTGTGTGCTGAATGTGTGTGCTGCGTGTGCAGGAGACCTCCTGCACCTCACGCCCGCCACTCGTCCTACACCTCACACTCTTCGTGCACCACCTGTCAGTGTGTGTGTGAACGCAACGCACTCTCTCTCTCTGTCCCCGCTTGTCTCCTGCAATCCCTCGTTCTTCACGCGTGACTACCTTCACCTCGTTTCACTTCGTCTCCCCGATATTAACCACCCCATTTTCAGGTATACAAGCGCATTAAGAGCCCTCTGCTCACGCTAGTGGGCACGTGCAGCACGGAGCAGTCGTACGCTGTCCTGTGCCACCTCTCCTTTTGAGGCGCATCAAAACTCCTTTTGAGGCGCATCAAAACTCCTTTTGAGGCGCATCAAAACTCCTTTTGAGGCGCATCAAAACTCCTTTTGAGGCGCATCAAAACTCCTTTTGAGGCGCATCAAAACTCCTTTTGAGGCGCATCAAAACTCTTTTTGAGACGCATCAAAACTCCTTTTGAGGCGCCTCAAAAGTCGCTAGTGGGCACATGCAGCACGGAGCAGTCGTACGCTGTCCTGTGCCACCTCTCCCTGTTCCTCTTTCGCTGCCCATCTGTCCTTACAATCTCTTCCTTTCTCTGCCTCCGTCCCCCATATAAACCGCCCCGTTTTCAGGTGTACGAGCGTATAAAAACCCCGCTGCTCACGCTAGTGGGCACGTGCAGCACAGAGCAATCCTACGCGGTCCTGTGCCACCTCTCCCTGCTCGTCTCGCGCTGCCCGTCTGTGTTCGCGGGGGACTACAAGCATCTGTACTGCAAGGTCCGCGACCCGCCCTACGTGAAGCGACTCAAGCTGCAGATGCTCACGGCTATAGCTAACGACAGCAATACCTATGATATTGGTGAGGGCAAGGGCGGGCGAGGGGGGGCGAGGGGGAGATGTAAATGGGGGGAGGAAGATGGTGGTTTGTGCAGGATGGGGAGGGAAAGGGAGTGTTTCTGAGATCGCAAGACGCATGCCGTCTCGCGCTGCCCGTCTGTGTTCGCGGGGGACTACAAGCATCTGTACTGCAAGGTCCGCGACCCGCCCTATGTGAAGCGACTCAAGCTGCAGATGCTCACTGCCATCGCCAACGACAGCAACACATATGATATTGGTGAGTGCAGGGTGGAGGGAGGGAGGAGGGAGGGGAGGGAGGAAGGGAGTGAGGGAGTAGGTGGAACGTGGGGAATGGTTTGTGGGGAAGGGGGAGGGGAAGAGAATTCACTGAGAGTGTGAGACGCATGTGGTCTCGCGCTGCCCGTCTGTGTTCGCGGGCGACTACAAGCATTTGTACTGCAAGGTCCACGACCCGCCCTATGTGAAGCGATTCAAGCTGCAGATGCTCACGGCTATTGCCAACGACAGCAACACATATGACATTGGTGAGTCATGGGGGGCCCGAAGGGAGGTGGCAGGGAGGGATGGAGAAGAAGGGGTGGAGTGGGTCTCTGGTTCCCTCCCTCTCTCATCCCTCCGGTGAGGGGAGGAAAGTGTATGTCAATGGTTGTAAGCTGGCCTTCATCTCGCGCTCGCTGCCTGTATCCGCCCCCTTCCCCCCATCATCCCTCATCCCTCTCTGTGCCTCTACCAGTGACGGAGCTGACACAGTGCGCGGCGAATGTGGATGTGTCCATTGCAAGTGAGGCAATCAGGGCGGTGGGGCAGATAGCGCTGCAGGGCTACGATGTGAACGGCACTGCGGAGAGGCGGGCGCCTCACTCCACCCTTTTCTTACCCTTCCCACCCCTCACTACCCAGTGACGGAGCTGACAGAGTATGCAGCGGACGTGGACGTGTCGATTGCACGAGAGGCAATCAGGGCGGTGGGGCAGATAGCGCTGCAGAGCTACGATGTGAACGGCATTGTGGACCGGCTCATTCCATCCCTTCCTTACCCTTCCCACCCCGCATGACTCAGTGACGGAGTTGACAGAGTATGCGGCAGACGTTGATGTCTCAATCGCACGAGAGGCCATACGAGCGGTGGGGCAGATAGCGCTGCAGAGCTACGATGTGAACGGCATTGTGGACCGGCTGCTGCAGTTCCTGGAGATGGATACCGACTATGTCACTGCGGAGACCCTGGTATGGTTGGCAGTGTTGGATGGGTTATGGAAGGCAGTGCGGTGGGATATGGTATGGATGACCCCTCAGGGTATCAGTAAGTGGCACACTGCTGGCGGCATTCTGGACCGGCTGCTGCAGTTCCTGGAGATGGACGCCGACTATGTCACTGCAGAGACACTGGTATGGGCGGAGGGATGTGGTTTGGGTGCCCCAGCGATGAGGGTGTGGTGTGGGTGGGTGTGAGTGGGCAGTGAGGGTTCACTTCACTGCCACCATTCTGCACCGCCTGCTGCACTTCCTGGAGATGGACACTGACTATATCACTGCAGAGACTCTGCCCAGCTGTGCCATCTTGTGTTGCTGCATCTACCCCAGCCATTCCTTCCTTCCACCGTTCCCCCCTTGCAGGTGTTGGTGCGCGATCTCCTGCGCAAGTACCCCCAGTGGGCGCAGGACTGCATCGCCGTGGTGGGGTCGGTGAGCTCTCGCTCTGTCACCGACCCGCGGGCCAAGGCAGCGCTGGTGTGGATGCTGGGGGAATACGGCCAGCACATGGGGGATGCTCCTTACACGCTTGAAGGTTTTGTCAACTCGTGGGAGGAGGAGACGAATGCCGAGGTAATGCTAGGACACCACAGCGGCTTGGTTGGTACCAAGTGAGTGACTGACCCTCGGGCCAAGGCGGCGCTGGTGTGGATGCTGGGCGAGTATGGCCAGCACATGTCTGACGCCCCTTACACACTTGAAGGGTTTGTCAACTCGTGGGAGGAATGAAATACCAAGGTATGACTCAGAGACAGAGATGTGCTTTGAGACGCCCTTGCGTGAGTAGGGGGGACGGATTGTCAGGCCAGATTCAGGCGTGAGGCGGTGGTGTAGAACGCATGTTGTTCTGTTGATTGCGTTCCACACCTCACCCAACATGCGTTGATTGCGTTCCACACCTCACCCAACATGCGTTGATTGCGTTCCACACCTCACCCAACATGCGTTGATTGCGTTCCACACCTCACCCAACATGCGTTGATTGCGTTCCACACCTCACCCAACATGCGTTGATTGCGTTCCACACCTCACCCAACATGCGTTGATTGCGTTCCACACCTCACCCAACATGCGTTGATTGCGTTCCACACCTCACCCAACATGCGTTGATTGCGTTCCACACCTCACCCAACATGCGTTGATTGCGTTCCACACCTCACCCAACATGCGTTGATTGCGTTCCACACCCTCACCCAACATGCGTTGATTGCGTTCCACACCTCACCCAACATGCGTTGATTGCGTTCCACACCTCACCCAACATGCGTTGATTGCGTTCCACACCTCACCCAACATGCGTTGATTGCGTTCCACACCTCACCCAACATGCGTTGATTGCGTTCCACACCTCACCCAACATGCGTTGATTGCGTTCCACACCTCACCCAACATGCGTTGATTGCGTTCCACACCTCACCCAACATGCGTTGATTGCGTTCCACACCTCAACCAACATGCGTTGATTGCGTTCCACACCTCACCCAACATGCGTTGATTGCGTTCCACACCTCACCCAACATGCGTTGATTGCGTTCCACACCTCACCCAACATGCGTTGATTGCGTTCCACACCTCAACCAACATGCGTTGATTGCGTTCCACACCTCACCCAACATGCGTTGATTGCGTTCCACACCTCACCCAACATGCGTTGATTGCGTTCCACACCTCACCCAACATGCGTTGATTGCGTTCCACACCTCA